>JARHVA010002357.1:460000-542500 GCA_037957365.1 Torreya grandis
ACTTTTCCACACTTGACTCCAATTTCTTCTTAACTTTCTCATTTACCTCTTGCATATAAACAGTAAACTCTTCTCCCTCAACACTTATTTTATCCATCTTACCTAGGTATCTTATCTCAAAGACTCCTCTTAGGTGCATACCATACATAGATTTAAATGGACTCTTTCCTATGATTCTATTAGGCAAGTCATTGTAGGAAAATTTTGCTTTTGATAATAATAAGTCCCATTATTTAGGACTATCCCTTGTTAGACACCTTAGTAAATTACCCAAAATTATATTCACCACCTCAGTTTGTCCATCTATTTGAGGGTGGTAAGTTGAGCTAAAGTTCAAGTTTGTTCCTAGTTTCTTCCATACGGTCCTCCAAAATGTTCCCAACAAACTTGGTGTCACTATCTAATATAATATTGAATGGAATTCCATGAAATATAATCACATCCTTGTAAAAAAAACTAGCCACATGAGTAGCATCATTAGTTACCTTGCAAGGTATGAAATGGGCCATCTTGGAAAATATATCAACAACTAAAAAAATGGAGTTATGCCCTCTTTGATTTCTTGGTAATCCTATGATAAAATCCATGCTAATGGAGTCCCACGGTCTATTTGAAACTAGTAAGGTCTGATAATGACATGCATTAATGCTCTTTCCTTTGGAAAATTGGCATACCTTACATCATTCTACAAATTTCCTTACATATGTTTGGATTTTGGGCCAATAATAATGACTACTTAGCTAAACCAAGGTCTTGTCAAGACTAAAATGACTTGCTAAACTCCCATAATGTTTTTTATTGATAAAATTCTCTCTCATGGCACTCCTTGGTACACAAATATAAACAATATCTATCTACGCATGAGCAATCACTACAAGACTCTTAAATGCAAATTTGTAGAATTTTATGCCTAGTCTTAGGACTATGTCAACTTGTATGGAGGTCTGATTTCAATATAGAAATTTAAGACTATTATTAAGGATAAAAAATATTTAACTCACACATTATAGACTCCTTAACACCTTCTCATCATCCAAAACATCTAAATGAACTCAAAAGGCACCTCTGATATCTTTGTTCTTGATTGTGACAAAAATAAGGCCTTCAAAGCTTGTGGATGGTGACTTAAACTTGTATATTAGTAAAAATAATCCAATATATTAAAATAATAAAATAATAAATATTTATCTCATACCAATAATAATTTATATTCCATAATTACACTCTTAAAATATTCTTTGATTCATTGATGTTATTACACTTAAAATAGTCATACACATAATTTTTAATACAGGAAGGGTTCTTTCAATTCTTGATATATTCTTATCTATATTTAAAATATCCACATATATACCTTTGAATCATACTCTCCTCCAACCATCCCACACATTTTAAACTCCTAAAATATCTCTAAATTAATCTTAGTTTCTTCCCATGCATGCCACTTCTTGACTTCAAGCTTTGGTTGAGTCTTAACCAAGCTTAAAGCATAATATACATTGAAAATGGGTGAAAAAAATTTAAATATAATATATATAACTCATATAAAATTTTACACATTAAATTACATCATTATAACCTCAAAAAAACATTCAAAATTCAGTAATAATTTAGAAAATAATTCAAATTTTCCAAATGACATTTTTGGCGATAAACTACTAAATGAGCTCAAATTCAAATTTGGATCTAATGTAAGATATATAACCTATTTAAATCATATATTATACATCATATGGCTTGAAATAAACTATAAAAATCCAAAAATTGATCAAAATATGCATCAAAATGACTTCTTAGGTGATGCTCCTACATTATACTCCCTAAGAGCAAAAACTTTACTCATGAACTTCTTTTCATGAGGTATTTAAGAGTACCTCTATGTTTGATGATGTTTCATTTAGTCATCCAAGTGAAATAATATATAGTATGATGTTTCCATTTCAGCAATTATTGTACTACTCCTTGCCTCTAGTTATTTTAATAATATTCTTGTCCAAGATGAGTTTAAGTTCTTATTTCTTTGCTTGTACCAATTGATCTTCCCATTGTTGGACTATTGTTTATTCATCTCCATCTAGTTTCTCAATGTCAAATAATTATTTTAATGGATACAAGCCTAAATCATTGAATATGGGAGATATTCCCACACCACTAGGTAATTATATCTCATATTCATTATTGGAGGACTTCCTAATGACCTTGTAAGGGCCAATCTTCTTCATTTTTAGTTTTTTATATTCAAATTTTGGAAACCTTTTCTTCCTTAAATGAGATAACACCATGTCCGTAAACTAAAAACTAAGTTCTCTCTTCTTAATATCTATATAATTTTTATACTTTTCCACACTTGACTCCAATTTCTTCTTAACTTTCTCATTTACCTCTTGCATATAAATAGTAAACTCTTCTCCCTCAACACTTATTTTATCCATCTTACCTAGGTATCTTATCTCAAATACTCCTCTTAGGTGCATACCATACATAGATTTAAATGGACTCTTTCCTATGATTATATTAGGCAAGTCATTGTAGGAAAATTTTTCTTGTGATAATACTAAGTCCCATTATTTAGGACTATCCCTTGTTAGACACCTTAGTAAATTACCCAAAATTATATTCACCACCTCAGTTTGTCCATCTATTTGAGGGTGGTAAGTTGAGCTAAAGTTCAAGTTTGTTCCTAGTTTCTTCCATACGGTCCTCCAAAATGTTCCCAACAAACTTGGTGTCTCTATCTAATATAATATTGAATAGAATTCCATGAAATATAATCACCTGCTTGTAAAAAAAATTAGCCACATGAGTATCATCATTAGTTACCTTGCAAGGTATGAAATGGGCCATCTTGGAAAATCTATCAACAACTACAAAAATGGAGTCATGCCCTCTTTGATTTCTTGGTAATCCTATGATAAAATACAAGCTAATGGAGTCCCAAGGTCTATTTGAAACTAGTAATGTCTGATAATGACATGCATTAACTCTCTTTCCTTTTGAAAATTGGCATACCTTACATCATTCTACAAATTTCCTTACATATGTTTGCATTTTAGGCCAACAATAATGACTTCTTAGCTAAGCCAAGGTCTTGTCAAGACTAAAATGAATTGCTAAACTCCCATAATTTTTTTTATTGATAAAATTCTCTCTCATGGCACTCCTTGGTACACAAATATAAACAATATCTATCTATGCATGAACAATCACTACAAGACTCTTAAATGCAAATTTGTAGAATTTTATCCCTAGTCTTAGGACTATGTCAAATTGTATGGAGGTCTGAGTTCAATATAGAACTTTAAGACTATTAATAAGGATAAAAAATATTTATCTCACACATTAGAGACTCAACACATTATCATCATCCAAAACATCTAAATGAACTCAAAAGGCACCTCTGCTCTCTTTGTTCTTGATTGTGACAAAAATAGGGCCTTCAAAGCTTGTGGATGGTGACTTAAACTTGTATATTAGTAAAAATAATCCAATATATTAAAATAATAAAATAATAAATATTTATCTCATACCAATAATAATTTATATTCCATAATTACACTCTTAAAATATTATTTGATTCATTGATGTTATTACACTTAAAATAGTCATACACATAATTTTTAATACAGGAAGGGTTCTTTCAATTCTTGATATATTCTAATCTATATTTAAAATGTCCACATGTATACCTTTTAATCATACTCTCATCCAACCATCCCACACATTTTAAACTCCTAAAATATCTCTAAATTAATCTTAGTTTCTTCCCATGCATGCCACTTCTTGACTTCAAGCTTTGGTTGAGTCTTAACCAAGCTTAAAGCATAGTATACATTGAAAAAGGGGTGAAAAAAATTTAAATATAATATATAGACCTCATATAAAATTTTACACATTAAATTACATCATTATAACCTCAAAAAAATTCAAAATTCAGTAATAATTTAGAAAATAATTCAAATTTTCCAAATGACATTTTTGGCGATAAACTACTAAATGAGCTCAAATTCAAATTTGGAGATAATGTAAGATATATAACCTATTTAAATCATATATTATACATCATATGGCTTGAAATAAACTATAAAAATCCAAAAATTGATCAAAATATGCATCAAAATGACTTCCTAGGTGATGCTCCTACATTATACTCCCTAGGAGCAAAAAATTTACTCATGAACTTATTTTCATGAGGTATTTAAGAGTACCTCCATGTTTGATGATTTTTCATCTAGTCATCCAAGTAAAATCCTATATAGTATGATGTTTCCACTTCAGCAATTATTGTACTACTCCTTGCCTCAAGTTATTTTAATAATATTCTTGTCCAAGATGAGTTTAAGTTCTTCTTTCTTTGCTTGTACCAATTGATCTTCCCATTCTTGGAATGTTGTTTCTTCATTTCCATCTATTTTATCAATTTCAACTAATTATTTGAATGGATACAAGCCTAAAACATTGAATATGGGAGATATTCCCACACCACTAGGTAATTATATCTCATATTCATTATTGGAGGACTTCCTAATGACCTTGTAAGGGCCAATATTCTTCATTTTTAGTTTTTTATAATCACATTTTGGAAACCTTTTCTTCCTTAAATGAGATAACACCATGTTCTTAAACTAAAAACTAACTTCTCTCTTCTTAATATCTATATAATTTTTATACTTTTCCACTCTTGACTCCAATTTCTTCTTAACTTTCTCATTTACCTCTTGCATATAAACAATAAACTCTTCTCCCTCAACACTTATTTTATCCATCTTACCTAGGTATCTTATCTCAAAGACTCCTCTTAGGTGCATACCATACATAGATTTAAATGGACTCTTTCCTATGATTCTATTAGGCAAGTCATTGTAGGAAAATTTTGCTTGTGATAATAATAAGTCCCATTATTTAGGACTATCCCTTGTTAGACACCTTAGTAAATTACCCAAAATTATATTCACCACCTCAGTTTGTCCATCTATTTGAGGGTGGTAAGTTGAGCTAAAGTTCAAGTTTGTTCCTAGTTTCTTCCATACAATCCTCCAAAATGTTCCCAACAAACTTGGTGTCTCTATCTAATATAATATTGAATGGAATTCCATGAAATATAATCACCTCCTTGTAAAAAAATTTAGCCACATGAGTATCATCATTAGTTACCTTACAAGGTATGAAATGGGCCATCTTGGAAAATCTATCAACAACTACAAAAATGGAGTCATGCCCTCTTTGATTTCTTGGTAATCCTATGATAAAATCCATGCTAATGGAGCCCCATGGTCTATTTGAAACTAGTAATGTATGATAATGACATGAATTAATTCTCTTTCCTTTTGAAAATTGTCATACCTTACATCATTCTACAAATTTCCTTACATATGTTTGCATTTTAGGCCAATAATAATGACTACTTAGCTAAACCAAGGTCTTGTCAAGACTAAAATGACTTGCTAAACTCCCATAATGTTTTTTATTGATCAAATTATCTCTCATGGCACTCCTTGGTACATAAATATAAGCAATATCTATCTATGCATGAGCAATCACTACAAGACTCTTAAATGCAAATTTGTAGAATTTTATGCCTAGTCTTAGGACTATGTCAACTTGTATGGAGGTCTGAGTTCAATATAGAACTTTAAGACTATTAATAAGGATAAAAAATATTTATCTCACACATTAGGGACTCCTTAACACATTCTCATCATCCAAAACATCTAAATGAACTCAAAAGGCACCTCTACTCTCTTTGTTCTTGATTGTGACAAAAATAGGGCCTTCAAAGCTTGTGGATGGTGACTTAAACCTGTATATTAGTAAAAATAATCCAATATATTAAAATAATACAATAATGCATATTTATCTCATACGAATAATAATTGATATTCCATAATTACACTCTTAAAATATTCTTTGATTCATTGATGTTATTACACTTAAGATAGTCATACACATAATTTTTAATACAGGAAGGGTTCTTTCAATTCTTGATATATTCTTATCTATATTTAAAATATCCACATATATACATTTGAATTATACTCTCCTCCAACCATCCCACACATTTTAAACTCCTAAAATATCTCTAAATTAATCTTAGTTTCTTCCCATGCATGCCACTTCTTGACTTCAAGCTTTGGTTGAGTCTTAACCAAGCCTAAAGCATAGTATACATTGAAAAAGGGGTGAAAAACATTTAAATATAATATATATATCTCATATAAAATTTTATACATTAAATTACATCATTATAACCTCAAAAAAACATTCAAAATTTCTAAATTACATTTTTGGTGATAAACTACTAAATGAGCTCAAATTCAAATTTGGAGCTAATTTAATATATATAACCTATTTATAGTATATATTATACATCATATGGCTTGAAATAAACTATAAAAATCCAAAAATTTATCAAAATATGCACCAAAATGACTTCCTAGGTGATGCTCCTACATTATACTCCCTAGGATCAAAAAAATTAATCATGAACTTCTTTTCATGATGTATTTAAGAGTACCTCCATGTTTGATTATGTTTCATTTAGTCATCCATGTAAAATCCTATATAGTTTGATGTTTCCATTTCAGCAATTATTGTACTACTCCTTGCCTCTAGTTATTTTAATAACATTCTTGTCCAAGATGAGTTTATGTTCTTCTTTCTTTGCTTGTACCAATTGATATACCCATTGTTGGACTGTTGTTTCTTCATTTCCATCTAGTTTCTCAATGTCAACTAATTATTTCAATGGATACAAGCCTAAAACATTGAATATGGGAGATATTCCCACACCACTAGGTAATTATATCTCATATTCATTATTGGAGGACTTCCTAATGACCTTGTCTGGGCCAATATTCTTCATTTTTAGTTTGTTATAATCACATTTTGGAAACCTTTTCTTCCTTAAATTATATAACACCATGTCCTTAAACTAAAAACTAAGTTCTCTCTTCTTAATATCTATATAATTTTTATACTTTTCCACACTTGACTCCAATTTCTTCTTAACTTTCTCATTTACCTCTTCTCCCTCAACACTTATTTTATCCATCTTACCTAGGTATATTATCTCAAAGACTCCTCGTTGGTGCATACCATACATAGATTTAAATGGACTCTTTCCTATGATTCTTTAGGCAAGTCATTGTAGGAAAATTTTGCTTGTGATAATACTAAGTCCCATTATTTAGGACTATCCCTTGTTAGACACCTTGGTAAATTACCCAAAATTATATTCACCACCTCAAGTTGTCCATCTATTTGAGGGTGGTAAGTTGAGCTAAAGTTCAAGTTTGTTCCTAGTTTCTTCCATACAGTCCTCCAAAATGTTCCCAACAAATTTGGTGTCTTTATCTAATATAATATTGAATGGAATTCCATGAAATATAATCACCTCCTTGTAAAAAAAATTAGCCACATGAGTATCATCATTAGTTACCTTGCAAGGTATTAAATGGGCCATCTTGGAAAATCTATCAACAACTATAAAAATGGAGTCATTCCCTCTTTTATTTCTTGGTAATCCTATGATAAAATCCATGCTAATGGAGTCCCAAGGTCTATTTGAAACTAGCAAGGTCTGATAATGACATGCATTAATTCTCTTTCCTTTGGAAAATTGGCATACCTTACATCATTCTACAAATTTCCTTACATATGTTTGCATTATAGGCCAATAATAATGACTACTTAGCTAAACCAAGGTCTTATCAAGACTAAAATGACTTGCTAAACTCCCATAATGTTTTTTATTGATCAAATTCTCTCTCATGGCACTCCTTGGTACACAAATATAAACTTCCTTGAGCAAAAAAACATCATGTATCATGTACTCCATTTAAGGCTCTCCATTTCTAGTATTTGGCTACTGGCAAGCCTCATATTCTTCTTATAAGTCTAAATCAGTTTCATATAGCTCCTTAAGTGAATCTATTCTTGCACTCTCAATCTTATTTTATCTTATGAGTAAAACCCTTGTACTTAAAGCATCTTATACCTTGTTAGTTTGGCTTTTTTTATGCTTGATGACAAAAGTAAAGTTTTGCAAGTACTCCACCCACTTGATATACCTTTGATTGAGCTTGGTTGACTATTTATGAGCTTAAGTGCATGATTATATATTAATATAATAGACTCCTTTAGCATTAGATGGTGTCTCCACTTCCTCAAGACTTGAACCATAGCATAAGGTTTTATATCATAGCTAGAATAATTTTTCTTGGCCTCATTTAAATTATCATTGAAGTTAAATAGGTATACCCTCTTGACTTATGAAATCTCCAATGTTCACCCTACTTGCATCATACTCAACTTGAAAAATTTGTTAAAATTAGGAAGAGTCAACATAAGTTGTTATGTGATTCTCTTCTTCAAAAAATGAAAATTTATCTCACCAATATCAATACAAAAAAAAATCTTTTTATCCCCTACTATACTTTTAATAATGGGTGTCCAAATCCCACTAAAATTTCTAATAAACTTCCTATAAAATCTATCTAACCATGGAATATTCTTACCTCATAGGTTGTCTTAGGATTTGGCCAATCAATGATGGATTTCACCTTATCTTTATCCATATTCAAAATACCTTGAGAGATCACAAAACCATGATATACCTGATTTATCTTCATAAACAAATATTTATTAAGGTTAATCAATAACTTATCCTTTTGTAAACTTTACATCACCATCCTTAGGTGATGAAGATTATCTTATTTTATTGGTTTGTAAATCAATATGTCATCCAAATATATAATAATAAACTTATTAATGAAAGGATTTAAAAATTCATTCATGAGTCTCATGAATGTGTTTGGCAAATTAGTTAGACCAAATGGTATAATAAACCACTCATACAACCCCTATTTTATCTTAAAGGTAGTTTTCCATTCATCTCTTTTTCTTATAATTATCTAATGATAACCACTCTTGATATCCATCTTATAGAAATAGTTATAACCACTCAATCAATACATCAAATATTCAATTATTGGAAGAGAAAATTTATACCTTATGGTTATCTTGTTAATTAGTCTAGAGTTGTGCACATTCTCTTAGCTCGTTTCTTTCTTTGATCAATCCTTTATACAAGAGGTCTTGTATTTTATTATTAATATATACATTATATTTAGTATTAATATTATAGGTAGATTTTTTAGGCAAAATTTCACTTGGTACAAAGTCAATATGGTTACTAATGCTCCTAATAGGTGGCAGCTCATTAGGCAGTTCATCCACAACAATATCATCAAATTCATCCAATTTATTTTTCACCTCTTGAGGTAACTCATTAAACTTGGTGGTTTATATAATAGTACTTGGTATAATGACCACTCTAAAACATATATCTTCCTCTTTCATAAAATTTAATAACTCTTTCTCACTCACCATCATAACACTTGCATTGGTCCCTTGTTTATTATCTTCTTCTTTTAAATTCAGTAGTGTATGGATTATTTAATCCTTATCAAAGGTGTAAAAATTATTCCTTCCATCATGATAAGTATTTATATCATATTTTCAAGACCTCCATAAGAGCACATGTCACACATCCATTGGAAATATGTCACATAGAGCCTTATCTTTGTATCCTCCAATCTAAAAATCTACCCAACATAGTTCATTCACAAAAACTTCATAACATTTATAAATACATGATACCTTATAGGGGTTTGGATGTGGTATTAAATTTTATTCAAACTTTTATACCATATATAATGACACTATATTATCTATACTACCCAAATCACTCAACAATTTGTAACACTTACCTTGGCATTTACAAGTTGTCTTGCATAGTGGCTTTCTTTAGGCAGGCTCTTTCTCCTTGGGTGTTTTTAATTATTACTCTCCTCATCAATAAATACTAAACTTATGTTTATTCTAAATGATATGGATAATCCACACTCTCTTATTTTTTTTAGAATACTTGATTTCTACTTTCAATTCTAGAGCTTCTAGATGGAGAATTCTTTGGACACTCCCAAAATCTATGAACTATAAATTTATTGTATTTGAAACACTTACTAGTGAATATATTGAATCATATTCATATTTGTGTGTATCCTCCTCTTAAATAATGTCTCCTTCCTCTTAATCAATCTATGGAATTAGATGAATGTTCTTGAGAGGTATTTGGTTCTGAATTTGTTCTTTGAGATGTGCCTCTTCCTCCTTATTGACCTATACCTCTATATATTCTACCCCTACCCCTACTTTGTTGAGTTTTCCTTATATTTAATTTTTATTATACCTTAAAATCATATTGATAGCATTCCTCAAGTGTCCTTTAACTTACTAAGCTGAGTTCATCTTGAATATTATACCTTAACTCATTAAGATATCTAGCAATCTTATCCATATTCTCTTTTACATGTCTTGATCTAATTTTTAACTTTTAAAACTCCTCATTATACTCCTTAACATCTATCTCTTTTTCCTTAAAATTATAAAATTTGTTGAAGAGGTTTTTATGATATTGATAAATTTTTCTACCATCCTATCTCAAATATGATCTTGGATTTGCATTTATTTCTCTTTTCATCATGTACATAATTATGCCAAAGGGATGCATGTCATTTTAGTTTTGTGAAAACAAATTTTACCTTGTTCTCATTTGGTAAATTCTCATAATGAAAATATTTATCTAACTCTATAATCCAATCAATGAGTTCCTCTCCATCTAGGCTACCTACATAAGTGTGAAGTTCAATAGTTGGTTTTGATTCATGTCCCATGACTCCTTTCAAAAGTCTATCAATTCCTTCTTCCTCGTGCTCTTCAACTTCTTATTCCTCATATTGAGCTAGTGGTTTCTTATAATTTGTCACTAATTTACCCTATTACAAATCCTCTTCTCTAATTTTCCTCTACTACTATAAGCCTTGCATCAAAACTCATCCTCAAGTTTCTCAACTCCTCAAATATTGCATATCTCATTTTAATAACTACTCTTCCACCTCCTCTTGGGTTCCTTCTAGGTGGAATTTTTTATTCTCAACTCAACTGAACAATAAACAATCTAATTTAACTTGATCTCAAAGAGTCTCACCTTACCCCAAGCCTCATTAGGATATCAAACCTACTTTGATACCAATTTGATGTCGAGGGAGAGATTTTAAAGTTCAAATGCAAGTATCTACAATTAGGTGTAGTTTCTTATATCCCTTAAAAATCACAAATATAGTTGGTTTAAATAATACACAAGGGTTCAATACAAATTTATACTATTTTTATATAGTCATTATCCCCTTACTACTCCACACAAAGTTTCAAATTAAAAATATTAAGGGAAGTCCACTAATTCTCAAAGCCTTTTTTTGCTAATTAGGCCTCTATAAGGTCAATACACTGATATAGTCCTAGTTACCATGATATAAGATACTATACCTACTAAAAACCACCAAAACAAAATATTATATATCATATTAAATTACCTTATATTACCAAGTTTTAATAATTTTGTATGGGGGAAATAATAGTTATTCAAGTTGTAAGATGAAAACCCTAGTTTAGGTTTGCACAAGTTTGACACAACAAAAGAGGTGATAAAATGAGTTAAATTATTTAATTTAACACTTTTAATCTTTCCTATACTTATATTAGGTCTACCCAACATTGATTTACCTTAATAAATATCTAGTTATTTATGAGCAATCAGTACAAGATTATTAAATGCAAATTTATAAAATTTTGTGCCTAGTCTTAGGATATGTCAACTTATTTGGAGTTTTGAGTTAAATATAGAACTTTTATACCATTATTAACATTAAAAAAAAATTCCTTCAAAAAATAGAGACTCCTTAGCACTTTAACATCATCCAAAACATCTAAATTAACTCAAAAGGCACCTCTACTCTCTTTGTTCTTGACTATGACAAAAATAGGGCCTTCAAAGCTTGTGGATGGTAACTTCAACCTGTATATTAGTAACACTAATATAGTATATTAAAATAATAAAATAATTTAGATTTATCACATATGAATAATCACTGGTAGTCCATAATTACACTCTTAAAACATTCTTTGTTTCATTGATGTTATTGCACTTAAAATAATCATACACAAAAATTTTAATGCAGGAAGAGTTCACTCAATTATTGATCTATTATTATCTATCTTGAATCTCTCCACCTATTTCACCTATAATTAAACTCTATTATAACCATTTCACACATTTTTAACTCCTAAAATATCTCTAACTAATTCTTGGTTCCTTCCAATACATGCCGCTTCTTGACTTCAAGATTTGGTTGAGTCTTAACCAAAGATTAAGGCATAATATACATTAAAAAAAGGGTGAAATTTTTTCAATATTATATATAGAACTCATATACCCTTTTCCACATTAAATTACATAATTATAATCTCACAATAATAAGCAAAATTCACTAATAGTTTCAAAAAGTATTCAAAATTTTAAATGGGAGTTTTGGTCAGAAAAATCATCCTTAGCTACATATCAATGACAAAATTTTACATACTAATAAATAGTGACCCCAAAGGATATTTTTCCAATACTAGAGGGTTAATACAAGGAGACCCTTTATCTCCTTATCTCTTTATCATATTATCTGGAACATTGGGGATGAACCTATAGAAGTAACAGTCACAAGGGGATATCAAAGACATCAAGGTGGCCCATAATACCAATCTCATTAATCATGAATAATTCACCGATGATATGATCCTCCTTGGGTAAACCTTAATAAAATAAGCCTAATATTTTAATCTCATCTTATGAAACTATGAGAAAGTGTCTAATCAATGTATTAACTTTTGAAAGAGATCTATCTTTTTTATCAACATTCTAGTTTTGATATAGAAGAAACTTATAACCATTTGGAATTGTTAGGTGAGATAACTTCCATCAACCTATCTGGGGATACCCCTTTTCAATGAAAGAATGTTTCTTAAATTCTATAACCCACTTATTGATAGAATAAAGAGGAAGTTGCCACATTGGAAAGGCCATAAACTCACCCAAGATAGCAAATTCCAACTACTTAAAAATTCAATTCAAAGTATCCCTATTTACTTCCTGTCAATATTTCATGTACATAGAAAAGTGGCATATAAGATTGAACAAATTCAAAGAAATTTTCTATGGAGAGGTGTTGAGTACTATTTCAAATATCATATAGTTTCATGAGAAAAAACTTGCCTCCAAAAGGCTAATGGGGAACTTGGCCTCAGATGGATCAAAAACATGAATTATAATCTCCTTGCCAAAATAGGATGGAATTTTTTTAAGGAAGAGAAATAGTGGACTAGGATTGTCAGAGTTAAATATTTAGAAGGAAATGAGGAATATAATTTTCTATGGGAGGAAGGCCCCAATGATGGGTTTGAATTATATAAGGCCATTACTAGTTGTAGGAATATATTAAGGAAAGACATCAGATGGCAAATTAGAAATGGAGAAAAAATTAACTTTTGGTATGACTCCTAGATTTCCATCTCCCCCTTATCTCTGAAAGCAACTAGATTAATATTCTATAGACCTTTAAGGATAGATGGGGTAATAATGTGAAATATTACTGGGAATGGACCAATGATTCAAAAACATGGAAAGTGTTATCCATTTAAATCAATAATATTGAAAAATTTGTCCAATATCTCAACTTCTTGCTTATTTAAATCCATATTCTTATCTTACCTAAGGATGACTATCTCCTTTGGTCAACCAAAGATAGTGGGAATTATACAATAACTTCTGGATCCTTACTAATATGTGTTTGGAGAGAAAATGGGATAATTATAAGATCCTTTGGATCAAGTTGTAGTAGGAATTTTTATCAAATTGATTAAATTATGTAATTTAAACCCAAAATATCAAACTACCTAGTAGGAGAGATTATGGAAGCAAAATCAAAATAATAAGATGAATCTTAAAAATCCCTTGCTTCAACTAGCCTCCCTCAAAGATATTAAAGTGGATTGTTGATTTTGAATTGCAATAGACTCAAAAAATTTAAATTATTTTGGCATGATAAAGGACTATGGATTTAAGGATTTGACATGGAGATTGTATGGATTTCTTAGATTCAATGGATGATTGTGATTATTTGTTGATCATATGGAAATGAATATTTTATAGATTCATGAGTTGCCTTCAATGGAGGAGTGGATTGTTTATATAATAAATAGGAGGGAAAATAAATGGATCATATTTAATCTTAAGCTATTGAGATCAATTTCTAAGGAATTTACAAGGAATTAAAAATTCCTTGGAAGCCTCTAGAATAGAGGCTTCTAGAGGGAGAAGGATAAGTTAGAGAAGATTATATAATTGGAGGATTCTAGTATCCTCTTAGGGATTAATTAGGATTAGGTATGGGATTATATAGGGATTAGGTGGGTGATTAGGGACTAGGTATGTAGGAGAGCCTAGTAATAGGCTTAGTAGGTGGGTCATGAGAATTTAAAATTCTCAAATAATGAATAAGTAGGGCTAGGATAAGATAATGAAGATTAAGGATAATTAATGAATGAGTGGAGAAGAATAAGGTTAGTAAATGAGAAAATATTGAGGGGAGATATTAGATAAATGAGTAGGATTAGGATAGAGGGGATAAATTAGTGGTATTAATTAGAAAAATTAAGGCAAGTAGATTTAGGTGCATAAATTTTGCCCCTCTTTCAAAGGGCATTGCAAGTGGATAAAGTGGAAGGAGTAATGATATTTTAAATAAAACTATTTCATAGGTGAATGTTACTAAATTATGTTAGAGGATATGATTCCCCCTTGAGGAGATATGCATGGAAGAATGAGAGGGATGGCCACTCAAAAGAGGAAATGAGGGTTGGGATGTGATGATTAGATGAGGGAATGGGAGGAAATATGTGAGATGGAGTATGAATTCAAATTGAGTAGAGAGCTACAAATTGATGATGCCCATAGTAAAGACATATGCACATGGAGTGAAAATTACTATGTCATGATTGTCAACACATCCCAAAGGGGAATCAATCATAACATGATGATGGTAAGACAAAAGGCCACAATAATTCAACATATCCTAGACAAAGATACATGCCATGGAGAGTTATAGACTAGGATAAGACAAGGATTTGATAAGATGGATTATTAGTGTAGATTAATACTAAAATTGAGAGATATGATAAACGTGTGAAAAGAAGAATAATGGGATTGAGAGACCAAAATACTATATTTCATCAACTCAATGAATAATAATGTGATGATAAAGTTATAGTTTATATCATACCCCAATTGAAGGAGGAACCATAAACTAATGGAGAACCGATGTAAGAAAATATAGATGTGATTTATCAATCCAAATTGATAGGTGTAGGTTATTGAAAAAAATATTAAAGGAGATGATTATAGAGATGGTGTGTGATCAATAGACCAATATATTAATGATTGATATTAAAGATCAAATATTTGATTGATGTAAGACTTGAGGATGATGAATGATTAGATATATGTGATGATGAATGATGAGGAAAAAGGTGAGAGTGGTCAAGCTATCCTTAGGCACTTAAAATTGACCAAGTGATACCTACATAGTATGAAAAGACCTCAGTCTGATGTAGTTCTAACTAGAGGATAAATGATGATGATGATTAGACATGTTAGTGATTAGATAGAGGATGGACTAGGATAAATTATGAGAGGTTAGATCATTGATGATTAAACAATGGATTTTAGATTAATGTATACAACCAATTAGATAAATGATGGGGGTGTAGATGATCAAGCCATCATAGCTATCCTAAGGTTCATCATAGTCTAAGAAATCTATTAAATATAGCCCTTGGTAGTATGCCCCATGATATAAGTATGATCAAGAGAACATTACACCAAAGTGAGTGGGTAAATATCAAAATTTTCATCATCAATGGCACTTATAAGCATTTTTGTAGCTTTTCTGACCTCATAACATCCTCATTCAATTCCTAATAGATAAAAAGAGACACGATGTGCTATGCCCTTAACTATTGGTGTGTTTAAGGATATGTATAGGCTACTTGTGTCTTGAATAACCTTTTTACATATATTTTTACATTTATCTATGCATTCATATTCTTAGTGGGTTAGCCTATGGGTTTTATATGGCCTTGGTAGACTATTTATAGGAGGAAGGGTTAGTTGTTCATCATCATATCAGAGTATTCATTTCTTATTCAAAACATTTGGGAGGTTTCCCCCTCAAAGTGGCTTATTTATTATTCATAGTTTTTGATATATTTTCATATAATTATTATATATTATTTTATTTTTCCTTATTTGGTGAATTAATATCATTCCAAGTGGTATTAGAGCATCAATTTGGACCATAATTAGATCAAAAACCCTAGATCTTGAAATTTGAATATATATCACAAATAGTTGCTAATTTATCTACATTTTTTTAGTGGAATTGATAAATCATTAAAATAAGATTATATTAAAATTTTATCTTATTTGGATTAGTTTTTAAAAATTTATCACCATTTTAGTTTTTTTCATAAATTTGATCCATAGCTCACAATTTGTATAATTTTTAAAACTTATTTAAATTTTTGGAAAACTTGGAAAAAATTAGTTTGGGTCTATGATTTGATATTTATGTCAACATATTTAGAAAAATTCATGTTCAAAGTTGGGTCAATGGGATAAAATAAGGTTTATAATCAAGCCTTCGTATGGTTAGTCCTAACACCCATGAACAAGGGAAAGGGAAAGACACCCCTAAAAATATTTTAAGGGATGCCATGGATTTTAAATCATCTGATATGGTTTCTCAAATTCATTCAAATATATATGGCCTAATGTAAAAGGATGTGCAAGTCCAAAATCAAATATAATTAATGCAAGGAGAGCTTAATGGCATGAATAATCAATTATAGTAGATCATGACACAATTGGCTACCATTTCATCTCATTTACCACTCAACAACCCTCCACTTTTTCCTTCTGGTCCTCCTCCTCTCAATACTAACTCTACCAATATGGGGGTAAAACCAATGATGCCAAAAGTGTAGTTGCACAAGTTTGATGGTAAATATACTCTCACTTAGATCACTCAAAATGAAAATCTATTTGATCTACACCAAACTCCTAGCTCTCAAAAGGTGGTCACGGCATATTTGTATCTATAACTTGAGCCATTCATTTGGTATCATTGGTTTTATGCCCAAAATATGAAGACTGGTGCTCCTATTACATGGTTAGTATTTTTTTATGAACTGATGTATCACTATTCAGATAATTTTTCTAAAAAATAATTTAATCAGTTAGCCAAACTATGAAAAATAGGAATAATGAAGGATTATATTCATCAATATTAGAATCTATCCTTATGTGTAGAGGATATCAGTAAGACAAATCTGACTGACCTTTTTTTGGGTGGACTAAAAGATAATATTCAATTAAAGGTTCATATGTTTAACCCCACAACCATATTAGAAGCTCTACCAAGGGCATGCTTAGTAGAAGAAAAAGAGATGATCAAACATCATCCTTTTACTACTAGTTGGGAATGCACCTTACCAACTCCATCATTACCTCAACCTCCAAATTGACACTACAACAAATCAAGGAGAAGTGTGTCAAAGGGTTGTGTTATGGTTATGATATTAGATGGAGCAAAGGTCATCTATGTATGAAAAATAATTTATTTTACATTGAAGGGACTATCAAAGATGAAAAAGATGAGGAGACATCTAGTGAGTGTTTTAAAGGACTCAAAGATGAAGTTGTAGATTTTCAACCTACTATCTCTTACCATGTCCTTGTATGTATTTATACTCATTAGACTCTTAAGGTGTGGGTTTCATTAAGAAATAAAAGGTCATAGTGTTGATTGACTCAAGTAAAACACATAATTTCATCATCAGTAAGTTGGATAATCATTTGAATTATTTCACCTACCTAGCCCTATAATTTTAAGCCATGATTGAAGATGGTGGTATAGTTAATAATTATATAAAATTCCATACTATTAAGTTATAAATGGGGGACTATTTTCTATATTATTTTATGTTTTCTATTCCTATGGGTGGGATTGACATTATTTTGGGATTTCAATGGTTCACCACATTGGGTACTATTGAGATGAATTTCCAAGATATGCTCATTCATTTTTTATCTAAAGGTAGATCATTGAAATTATGAGTGATCCAAAAAATGAAAGCTTTGGTTCAAAGATAATTCAATAAACAAGAACAAAACAATTCAAATAATACTATCTCTGAGAAGAGATGTTTTATTGATCAAATTTGTAGACCCAAATATATGCTTATCTCTAAGAAGAGATGTCTATTTTCCATTTTAGGTTAAATCTTCATTTATACATGTTTCTAAGGCATGTGGAGGATGTGTAAGGTCACCAATCTTGAGGGAGATAAATTTGTTTGACTTCCATGATTTACAACAATACAAAATTCGAGGAATTAATATTTTTAAAAACTTACTATTTATAGATTGCACTACTAAAATTGAAATTTGGGATACTTACATTGGATTTTAGGGGGTCAAAATTTATTGAGAAGATATCAACACCATCTCATGACATTCCCCTCATTATTATCTTTCCAACGGTTCAAATGGTGAGTCAATTGGAGCTACAATGCAAAAGTTATGGCTCCCAAAAGTACTATCATCAATTGGGGTGGACCCATCACCTGAATTATCATTTGAATTATTGCCTAGATCATTCCTCCCTTCTTGAGAATAAATGGTACCCATTCCATTAATATTTTTCATCAAGTGTGGTATTTTTTCTTCAAAATTATTCCTGATGCATACTTGGAAGGAATTGTGATTTATAGAACTGTGCAAGGCCTAATTGTTCACCATTTCTATTTGACCATTAATCTATGGATGGAAGGCCATGAAATTCTTCAGCTCGATATCTATTTTATTATGTTTTTTTATTGTTTGTGTAGTTATGGATGTAACATCAACCCTTTTGGATTCTTGAGGCTTGACCACCATGAGAACAAATTTCTTGGCACTAATCAGAGAGACAGATGTAGAAGGTGGTACCTATGGTACCCTGTAACAATGTGTTCCAAGAGAGAGAGTGATCCTTCATGTTTTTGATTCATAGATTCCATGTCGATCATACATGAATGGCTGACCAAAGAGTACATCATAAACATCTAGATTTACCACATCACATAAGACCTCATCTTGGAAAGGTTTTATTGCATATGAGAGAAGACATTGGTGGGTGACACGAAGGATTCTCCCTAGACTCAACCATCCAATACTCTATGGCTTTGGGTGAGGCTTCATGGATAGATTTAGGCTTTTTACAACATTAGAAAAGATTAAATTCTTTTAACTTTCACTATCAAGAATGAAATACAGAGGCTTACCTTTCACCCATAACTTAGAGTGAAAAAACCTTTCCTTGTCATCTAGCCTCTCCTTATGGGTTTGTGATGAAACAAAAATGTCTTCAGGCTCAACATCTATAATCTCTTCTTCAACCTCTTCAACTGTAGGGTTTGTATGAGGTAGAGCAATAGATGTCAAGGATTGTGACTCAAAAAGTAAGGACTTGATGGCTCGACATTCTTCATTGGAGTGAGTTCCAAATCTATAATAATCACACCATTTACAAGCCTTTCCTTCCTTTTTATTCCAATTTTGGCCTCGTGTTTGATCTTCTTTGTCACTTCTCCATATTGAAGGCTAACTCTTCATATTCATTCTTCCATGCTTCTACTCAATCTTCACTATGAACTTGTATGCCTCACCAAGGGTTTCCAAATTAAAGAGTTCCATTTCTCCCCATATGTACCATTGTATTATACCATGATATTTTAGAACCTTATGTTTCTCACTTTCTTGGATTCCCAATCTTGCAGATAGAGAATGAAAAATATTAGTGTAATCTTGAATAGATTATTCCTTACCTTGGAAAAGTTGTTGCCACTCTATATATAGATTTTCATATGCTCTAATGGGGTATTATTCTTCCTTCACAACTTCTATGAAATCATCTCAAGTAGGTTCTATCTCAAGGCCAATATCATCTACACTGAATCTCTTTTTTTTACACTTCCCACCAATTTTTGACAGGCAATGATGCTTTAAGAAGAGCAAAAGTTATCTTCTCTTTATTGGTGAATTTATTTACAAAAAAATAAGATGATAATTAATCCAACCAATTTTCTACTACATCAACATTGATTTTGCCTTCAAATGTAGGGATATCAAAATTCAACTAAACCTTGAAGAGTGTTTGGGCACTAAAAGGATGTGTGGGTGCAGATGAGGAGCCAAAATTTTCCATTGAGATTTGTTAGATAATTTGAGAGAATTATTGTATCATCTATGCTTACTATTATTAGAGGGATTCATTCACCATTTCCTTAAAAATATCGGATGTCTCGGTGTTGTCCACCATTTGAAGTCTTTTTTAGTCTGCTGGTTTGATTTTCCACCTAAGCTTCCTATAATCTGAGCTCATTCTTGGGAACATACACTCTAAAGACAAACTGCTCTGATAAGAATGATCCAAAAATTGAAAGCTTTAGTTGAAATATAATTCAATAAATAAGAACAAAATAATTCAAATAATGTTATCACTGAGAAGAGATGTTTTATTGATCAAATTTGTAGACCCAAATATATGCTTATCTCTGAGAAGAGATGTCTATTTTCCATTTTGGGTTACATATTCATTTATACATGTTTTTAATGTGTGGGAAGGATGTGGAAGGTCACCAATCTTGAGGGAGATAAATTGGTTCAACTTCCACGATTTACAACAATATAGAATTTAAAGAATTACTATTTTTAGAAACTTACTATTTTTAGACTACACTATTAAAATTAAAATTTGGGACACTTACATTTATTTTAGAGGGTCAAAATTCATTAATAAGATATCAATAACATCTCACTATGTTCCACTCATTATTATCTTTCCAACGGTTCAAATGGTGAGTCAATTGGAGCTACGGTGCAAAAGTTATGGCTCCTGGAAGTTCTGTCATCAATTGGGGTGGATCCATCACCCGAATTTTCATCTGAATTATTGCCCAGATCATTCCTCACTCTTTGAAAATAAATGGTCCCCATTGCATTAGTATTTATCATCAAGTGTGGTATTTGTGCTTCAATTTTATTCGTGATGCATACTTGGAAGGGACTGTGATTTATAGAACTGTGTAGGGCCCGATTGCTCACCATTTTTGTTTCACCATCAGTCTGTGGATGGAAGGCCATGAAATTATTTAGCTCAGTATCTATTTTCTTCTATTGTGGTGTTGTTTTTGTAGTTAGGGTTGTAACATCAACCCTTTTGGATTCTTGTGGCTTGACCACCATGAGAACAAATTTCTTAGCACTAATCAGAGAGATAGATGTAGAAGTGGTACCTCTGGTACCCTATAACACCATGTTCCAAGAGTGAGAGTGATCCTTCAAGTTCTTGATTTATATACGCCATGTTGATCATACATGAATGGCTAATCAAAGAGTACATCATAAACATCTAGATTTGCCACATCACATAAGACCTCATCATGGAAAGGTTTTATTGCATATGAGAGAAGACATTGGCAGGTGACATGAAGGTTTCTCCCTGGATTCAACCATCCAATACTGTATGGCTTTGGGTGAGGCTTCATGGATATATATATGCTTTTCACAACATTAGCAAAGATTAAATTCTTTTGAGTTCCACTATCAAGAATGAAATGCAGAGGCTTACCTTTCACCCATAACATTGAGTGAAACAACCTTTCCTTGTCATCTAGCCTCTCCTCATGGTTCTATGATGAAGCAACAATGGCTTCAGGCTCAGCATCTATAATCTCTTCTTCAACCTCTTCAACTGCAAGGTCTATATGAGCCAGAGAAGTAGATGCTGAGTATTTTGACTCAAAAAGTAGGGACTTGATGGCTCGACATTCTTATTTGGAGTGAGTTCCATATTTTTGATAATCACACCATTTCTTAGCCTTCCCTTCCTTTTAATTCTAATTTTGGCCTTGTGTTTGACCTTCTTTATCACTTCTCCATTTTGAAGGCTGACTCTTCATATTCATTCTTCCATGCTTCTACTCAATCTTCACTATGAACTTGTATGCCTCACTAAGGGTTTCTAAATTGAAGAGTTCCATTTCTCCCCATATGTACCATTGTAGTCTGCCATGATATTTAATAACCTTGTGTTTCTCACTTTCTTGGATGCCCAATCTTGTAGATAGAGTATTAAAAATATCAGGGTAATCTTGAAGAGATTATTCCTTACCTTGGTGAAGTTGTTGCCACTCTATATACATATCATCATATGCTCAAATGGGGTAGTATTCTTCCTACATAGCTTCTATGAAATCATCCCAATTAGGTTCTATCTCAAGGTCAATATCATTTTCACTAAATCTCTTTTTTGTACACTTCCCACCAATTTTTGATAGGTAATGATGCTTTCAGAATAGCAAAAGTAATCTTCTCTTTATCAGTGAATTTATTTACAAAAAAATAAGATGACAATTGATCCAACCAATTTTCTACTACATCAGCATTGATTTTGCCTTCAAATGTAGGGATATCAAAATTCACCTGAACCTTGAAGGGTGTTGGGGAACTGAAAGGATGTGCGGGTGTAGATGAGGAGCCAGAACTTCCCATCAAGATTTGTTGGAGAATTTGAGAAAATTTTTGTAGCATTTGTGATTTCTATTATTGGAGGGCTTCATTCACCATTTCCTTGAAAGGATCGGATGTCTCAGTGTTGTCCACCATTTGAAGTCATTTGGAGTGAATATGTGGATAGTCTACTAGTTTGATTTTCCACACAAGCTTCTTTTAATCTAACCTCATTCTTGGGATCATACACTCTAAAGACAAACTGATCTGATACCACTGATCCAAAACTCAAAAGCTTTGGTTTGAAAGATAATTCAAGAAACAAGAACAAAACAATTCAAATAATGTTATCTCTGAGAAGAGATGTTTTATTGATCAAATTTGTAGACCCAAATATATGCTTATCTCTAAGAAGAGATGTCTATTTTCCATTTCAGGTTACATCTTCATTTATACATGTTTTGAAGTTATTGGGAGGATGTGGAAGGTTACCAATCTTGAGGGAGATAAATTGGTTCAACTTTCATGATTTACAATAATACAAAATTCGAGGAATTACTATTTTTAGAAACTTACTAGTTTTAGACTACACTACTAAAATTGAAATTTGGGACACTTTCATTGGATTTTAGGGGGTCAAACTTAATTAATTAGAGCTCAATTCCATCTCATAATTTCCCCCTCATTATTATCTTTCTAACGATTTAAACGGTGAGTCAATTGGAGTTATGCTGTAAATGTTATGGCTCTCAGAAGTTTCGTCATCAATTTGGGTGGACCCATCACCTGAATTGTCATCTGAATTATTTCTCAGATCATTCCTCCCTCTTTGAGAATCAATTTTCCCCATTACATTAAGATTTGTCATCAAGTGTGGTATTTTTGCTTCAATTTTATTTCTGATGCATACTTGGAAGGGACTGTGATTTATAGAACTGTGAAGGGCCCGATTGTTCACCATTTCTATCTAACCATGATTCTATGGATGGAAGACCATGAACTTCTTCAGCTCGGTATCTATTTTCTTCTATTGTTGTGTTTTTTGTGTAGTCAGGATTGTAACATCATCCCTTTTGGATTCTTGTGGCTTGACCACCATGAGAACAAATTTCTTGGCACTAATCAGAGAGACAGATGTAGAAGGTGGTAAATATGGCACTAATAAGTGAGAGTGATCCTTTAAGCTCTTGATTTATAGATGTCATGTTGATCATACATGAATGGCTGACTAAAGATTACATCAAAAACATCTAGATTTACCACATCACATAAGACCTCATCTTGAAAATGTTTTATTGCATATGAGAGAAGACATTGGTGGGTGACATGAAGGTTTCTCCCTAGACTCAACCATCCAATATTGTATGGCTTTGGGTGAGGCTTCATGGATATATTTAGGCTTTTCACAATGCTAGTAGATATTAAATTCTTTTGAGTTCCACTATCAAGAATGAAATGCAGAGGCTTACCTTTCACCCATAACATAGAGTGAAACAACCTTTCCTTGTCATCTATCCTCTCCTCATGGGTTTGTGATGAAGAAATAATGGCTTCAAGCTCAACATCTATAATCTCTTCTTCAACCTCTTCAACTGTAGGTTATGTTTGAGGTAGAGTAGTAGATTTCGAGGATTGTGACTCAAAAAGTAAGGACTTGATGGCTCGACATTTTTCTTTGGAGTGAGTTCCATATTTGTGATAATCACACTATTTCCTAGCCTTTCCTTCCTTTTGATTCCAATTTTGGCCTCGTGTTTGACCTTCTTTATCACTTCTCCATTTTGAAGGCTGACTCTTCATATTCATTCTTCCATGCTTCTACTTAATCTTCACTACGAACTTGTATGCCTCACTAAGGGTTTCCAAATTGAAGAGTTCCATTTCTCCCTGTATGTACCATTGTAGTCCACCATGATATTTGAGAACCTTGTGTTTCTCACTATCTTGGATTCCCAATCTTGCAGATAGAGAATGAAAAATATCAGTGTAATCTTGAATAGATTGTTCCTTGCCTTTGTGAATTTGTTGCCACTCTATATATAGATCATCATATGCTCTAATGGGGTAGTATTCTTCCTTCACAGCTTCTATGAAATCATCCCAAGTAGGTTCTATCTCAAGGCCAATATCATCTGCATTGAATCTCTTTTTTCTACGCTTCCTACCAATTTTTGACAGGTAATGATGCTTTCAGAAGAGAAAAAGTAATCTTCTCTTTATCGGTGAATTTATTTACAAAAAAATAAAATGAAAATTAATCCAACCAATTTTATACTACATTAGCATTGATTTTGCCTTCAAATGTAGGGATATCAAAATTCACTTGACCCTTGAAGGGTGTTGGGGCACTGAAAGGATGTGCAAGTGCAGATGAGGAGCCAAAATTTCAAATCAAGATTTGTTAGATAATTTGAGTGAATTGTTGTAGAATCTATGCTTACTATTTCTAGAGGGATTCATTCGCCATTTCCTTAAAAAGATCAGATGTCTTGGTGTTGTCCACCATTTGAAGTCATTTGGAGCGAATAGGTGGATAGTCTGTTGGTTTGATTTTCCACCCAAGCTTCCTGTAATCTAAACTTGTTCTTGGGATCATACACTTTAAAGACAAACCTCTCTGATACCACTGATCTAAAAATCTAAATATTTGGTTGAAAGATAATTCAAGAAATAAGAACAAAACAATTCAAATAATGTTATCTATGAGAAGAGATGTTTTATTGATCAAATTTGTAGACCCAAATATATGTTTATCTCTGAGAAGACATGTCTATTTTCAATTTTGGGTTACATCTTAATTTATACATGTTTTGAAGGTGTGGGGAGGATGTGGAAGGTCACCAATCTCGAGGGAGATAAATTGGTTTGACTTCCAAGATTTACAACAATACAAAATTTAATGAATTACTATTTTTAGAAATTTACTATTTTTAGACTACACTATTAATATTGAAATTTGAGACACTTCAATTGGATTTTAAGTGATCAAACTTCATTGATCAGAGCTCAATGATATCTCATGACGTTCCCCTCATTATTAGCTTTCCAATGGTTCAAATGGTGAGTCAATTGGAGCTACAGTGTAAAAGTTATGGCTCCCAAAAGTTCCGTCATCAATTGGTGTGGACCCATCACCCGAATTATCATCTGAATTATTTCCTAGATCATTCCTCCCTCCTTGAGAAGCAATTGTTCCCATTTCATTAAGATTTGTCATCAAGTGTGGTATTTGTGCTTCAATTTTATTCTTGATGCATACTTGGAAGGGATTGTGATTTATAGGACTTTACAGGGCCTGATTGTTCACCATTTCTATCTGACCATTGGTCTGTGGATGGAAGGCCATGAACTTCTTCATCTTAGTGTCTATTTTCTTCTATTGTTGTTTTGTTTATGTAATCAAGGTTGTAACATCAACCCTTTTGAATTCTTGTGGCTTAACCACCATGAGAACAAATTTCTTGGCACTAATCAGAGAGACAGATGTAGAAGCTGGTACCTCTGGTACCCTATAGCACCATGTTCCAAGAGTGAGAGTGATCCTTTGAGTTCTTGATTCATAGATGTCATGTTGATCATACATGAATGGCTGACCAAAGAGTACATCACAAACATCTAGATTTACCACATCACATAAGACCTCATCTTGGAAAGGTTTTATTGCATTTGAGAGAAGACATTGGTGGGTGACACGAAGGTTTCTCCCTAGACTCAACCATCCAATACTGTATGGCTTTGGGTGAGGCTTCATGGACAAATTTAAGCTTTTCATAACAATAACAGAGATTAAATTCTTTTGACTTCCACTTTCAAGAATGAAATGCAAAGTCTTACCTTTCACCCATAACATAGAGTGAAACAACCTTTCCTTGTCATCTAGCCTCTCCTCATGGGTCTGTGATGAAGTAACAATGGCTTCGAGCTCAGCATCTATAATCTCTTCTTCAACATTTTCAACTATAGGGTCTGTATGAGGCAAACCAGTAGATGTTGAGGATTGTGACTCAGAAAGTAGGGACTTGATGGCTCAACATTCTTCTTTGGAGTGAGTTCCAAATTTGTCATAATCACACCATTTCCCAAACTTTCCTTCCTTTTGATTCCAATTTTGGCCTTGTGTTTGACCTTCTTTGTCACTTCTCCATTTTGAAGGCTGACTCTTCATATTCATTCTTCCATGATTCTGCTCAATCTTCACTGTGAACTTGTATGCCTTACCAAGGGTATCCAAATTGAAGAGTTCCATATCTCCCCATATGTACCATTATACTCTACCATGATATATGATAACCTTGTGTTTCTCACTTTCTTGGATGCCCAATCTTGCAAATAGAGAATGAAAAATATCAGTGTAATCTTGAATAGATTGTTCCTTACTTTGGAGAAGTTGTTGCCACTCTATATACAGATCGTCATATGATCTAATGGGGTAGTATTCTTCCTTCACATATGTGAAATCATCCCAAGTAGGTTCTATCTCAAGGCTAATATCATCTTCACTGAATCTCTTTTTTTACACTTCCCACCAATTTTTGACAGGCAATGATGCTTTCAGAAGAGCAAAAGTAATCTTCTCTTTATCAATGAATTTATTTATATAAAAATAAGATGACAATTGATCCAACCAATTTTCTATTGCATCAGCATTGATTTTGCCTTCAAATTTAGGGATATCAAAATTCACTTGAACCTTGAAGGGTGTCGAGGCACTAAAAGGATGTGTGGGTGTAGATGAGGAGCTAGAATTTCACATCAAGATTTGTTAGAGAATTTGAGTGAATTTTTGTAGCATCTATACTTACTATTGTTGGAGGGCTTCATTCACCATTCCTTAAAAATATTATATGTCTCCTTGTTATCCACCATTTGAAGTCATTTGGAGTGAATAGGTGGATAATATGTTGGTTTGATTTTCCACCCAAGCTTGTTGTAATTTGACCTCATTTTTGGGATCATACACTCTAAAGACTAACTAATCTGATACCACTAATCCAAAACTCAAAAGATTTGGTTGAAATATAATTCAAGAAACAAAAACAAAATAATTCAAATAATGCTATCTCTGAGAAGAGATGGTTTATTGATCAAATTTGTAGACCCAAATATATGCTTATCTCTGAAAAGAGATGTCTATTTTCCATTTCAGGTTCATCTTCATTTATACATGTTTTGAAGGTGTGGGGAGGATGTGTAAGGTCAAAAATCTTGATGGAGATAAATTGGTTTGACTTCCATGATTTACAACAATATAGAATTTGAGGAATTACTATTTTTATAAAACTTACTATTTTTAGACTACACTACTAAAATTAAAATTTGGGACACTTCCATTGTATTTTAGGTGGTAAAACTTCACTAAGCAGATCTCAATTTCATCTCATGATATTCCCCTCATTATTATCTTTCCAATGGTTCAAACGGTGAGTCGATTTGAAATACGGTGCAAAAGTTATGGCTCCCAGAAGTTCCGTCATCAATTGGGGTGGACCCATTACCCGAATTCTCATATGAATTATTTCCTGGATCATTCCTCCCTCATTTAGAATCAAGAGTCCCCATTGCATAAAGATTTGTCATCAAGTGTGGTATTTGTGCTTCAATTTTATTCCTAATGCATACTTGGAAGGGACTATGATTTATAGAACTGTGCATAGCCCAATTGTTCATCATTTCTATCTGACCATCAGTCTGTAGATGGAAGGCTATGAATTTCATCAACTCGATATCTATTTTATTTTTTTGTTGTGTTGTTTGTGTATTCAGGGTTATAAAATCAACCCTTTTAGATTCTTGTGGCTTGACCACCATGAGAACAAATTTCTTGGCACTAATCATAGAGACAGATGCAGAAGGTGGTACCTCTGGTACCCTGTAGCACTATGTTCCAAGAGTGAGAGTGATCCTTCAAGTTCTTGATTCATAGATGCCATGTCGATCATACATTAATGGATGACCAAAGAGTACATCAAAAACATCTAGATTTACCACATCACATAAGACCTCATCTTGGAAAGGTTTTATTGCATATGAGAGAAGACATTGGTGGGTGACACAAAGGTTTCTCCCTAGACTCAACCATCCAATACTGTATGGCTTTGGGTGAGACTTCATGGATAGATTTAGGCTTTTCACAACATTAGCAAAGATTAAATTCTTTTGAGTTCCACTATCAAGAATGAAATGTAGAGGCTTACCTTTCACCCATAACTTAGAGTGAAACAACCTTTCCTTGTCATCTAGCCTCTCTTCATGGGTCTGTGATGAAGCAACAATGGATTTAGGCTCAACATCTATAATCTCTTCTTCAACCTCTTAAACTATAGGGTCTGTATGTGGTAGAGTAGTAGATGTCAAGGATTGTGACTTAAAAAGTAGGGACTTGATGGCTCAACATTCTTCTTTTGAGTGAGTTCCAGATTTGTCATAATCACACCATTTCCCAACCTTTCCTTCCCTTTGATTCCAATTTTGGTCTCATGTTTGACCTTCTTTGTCACTTCTCAATTTTGAAGGCTGACTTTTCATATTCATTCTTCCATGCTTCTGCTCAATCTTCACTACAAACTTGTACACCTCACCAAGGGTTTCCAAAGTGAAGAGTTCTATTTCTCCCCTTATGTACCATTGTAGTCCACCACAATATTTGAGAACTTTGTGTTTCTCACTTTTGTGGATGCCCAATCTTGCAGATAGAGAATGAAAAATATTAGTGTAATCCTGAATAGATTATTCCTTACCTTGGCAAAGTTGTTGCCACTCTATATACAAATCTTCATATGCTCCAATGGGGTAGTATTCTTCCTTCACAGCATCTATGAAATCATCCCAAGTAGGTTTTGTCTCAAGGCCAATATCATCTGCACTGAATCTCTTTTTTGTACACTTCCCACCAATTTTTGACAGGCAATGATGCTTTAAGAAGATCAAAAGTAATCTTCTCTTTATTGGTGAATTTATTTACAAAAAAATAAGATGATAATTGATCCAACCAATTTTCTACTACATCAACATTTATTTTTCCTTCAAATGTAGGGATATCAAAATTCACTTGAACTTTGAAGGGTGTTGGGGTACTAAAAGGATGTGCAAGTGCAAATGAGGAGCTAGAATTTCCAATCAAGATTTGCTGGAGAATTTGAGTGAATTGTTGTAAAATCTATGCTTGGTATTGTTGGAGGGATTCATTCACCATTTCCTTGAAAGGATTGGATGTCTCAGTGTTGTCAACCATTTGAAGTCATTTGGAGTGAATAGGTGGATAGTCTATTGGTTTGATTTTCCACCTAAGCTTCCTGTAATCTGACCTCATTCTTGGGATCATACACTCTAAAGACAAACCACTCTAATACCATTGATCCAAAAATTGAAAGCTTTGGTTGAAAGATAATTAAAGAAATGAGAACAAAAAAATTCAAATAATTCTATCTCTGAGAAGAGATGTTTTATAGATCAAATTTGTAGACCCAAATATTTGTTTATCTCTTAGAAAAGATATGTATTTTCCATTTCAGGTTACATATTCATTTATAAATGTTTTAAAATTTTGGGGAGGATGTGGAAGGTCACCAATCTCAAGGGAGATAAAGTGGTTGTACTTCCACGATTTACAACAATACAAAATTCAAGGAATTACTATTTTTAGAAACTTACTATTTTTTGAATGCACTATTAAAATTAAAATTTGGGAAACTTTAGTTGGAATTTATGGGGTCAAACTTCATTGAGTAGATCTCAATTTCCTCTCATGATGTTCCCCTCATTATTAGCTTTCCAACAATTCAAACGGTGAGTCAATTGGAGCTACGGTGCAAAAGTTATGGCTCCCAAAAGTTCTGTCATCAATTGGGATGGACCCATCACCTAAATTGTCATCTGAATTATTGCCTAGATAATTCCTCCCTCCTTGAGAAGTAATGGTCCCCATTGCATTAATATTTTTCATCAATTATGGTATTTATGTTTCAATTTTATTCCTAATGCATACTTGGAAGGGACTGTGATTTATAGAACTATGCAGGGCCCGATTGTTCACCATTTTTGTCTAACCATCAGTCTGTGGATGGATGATCATGAAATTATTCATCTTGGTATCTATTTTCTTCTTTTTTTGTGTTTTTTGTGTAATCAGGGCTGTAACATCAACCCTTTTGGATTCTTGTGGCTTGACCACCATGAGAACAAATTTTTTGGCACTAATTAGAGAGACAGATGTAGAAGGTGGTACCTCTAGTACCCTGTAGCATTGTGTTCCAAGAGTGAGAGTGATCCTTTGAGTTCTTGATTCATATATGCCATGTCGATCATACATGAATGGCTGACCAAAGAGTACATCATAAACATCTAGATTTACCACATCACATAAGACCTCATCTTGGAAAGGTTTTATTGCATATGAGAGAAGACATTGGTGGGTGACACAAAGGTTTCTCCCTGGACTCAACCATCCAATACTGTATGGCTTTGGGTGAGGCTTCATGGATAGATCTATGATTTTCACAACATTAGCAGAGATTAAATTCTTTTGACTTCCACTATCAAGAATGAAATGCAGAGGCTTACCTTTCACCCATAACATTGAGTGAAATAACCTTTCCTTGTCATCTAGCCTCTCCTCATGGGTCTGTGATGAAGCAACAATGGCTTCAGGCTCAGCATATATAATCTCTTCTTGAACCTCTTCAACTCTAGGGTCTATATGAGGTAGAGCAATAGATGTTGAAGATTGTGACTCAAAAAGCAGGGACTTGATGGCTTGACATTCTTCTTTGGAGTGAGTTCCAGATTTGTTATAATCACACCATTTCCTAGCATTTCCTTCCTTTTGATTCAAATTTTTGCATCATGTTTGACCTTCTTTGTCACTTCTCCATTTTGAAGGCTGAATCTTCATATTCATTCTTCCATGCTTCTACTCAATCTTCAATGTGAACTTGTATGCCTCACCAAGGGATTCCAAATTGAAGAGTTCCATTTCTCCCCATATGTACCATTGTAGTCTACCATTATATTTCAGAACCTTATGTTTCTCACTTTCTTGAATGCCTAATCTTATAGATAGAGAATGAAACATATCAGTGTAATCTTGAATAGATTGTTCCTTACCTTGGCAAAGTTGTTGCCACTCTATATATTGATCATCATATGCTCCAATGGGGTAGTATTCTTTCTTCATAGCTTATATGAAATCATCCCAAGTAGGTTCTATCTCAAGGCCAATATCATCTACACTAAATCTCTTTTTTGTACACTTCCCATCAATTTTTGACAGGCAATGATGCTTTTAGAAGAGCAAAAGTAATCTTCTCTTTATCAGTGAATTTATTTATAGAAAAATAAGATGACAATTGATCCAACCAATTTTCTACTACATTAGCATTGATTTTTCCTTGAAATGTAGGGATATAAAAATTCACTTGAACCTTGAAGGGTGTTCAGGAACTGAAAAGATGTGCAGGTGCAGATGAGGAGCCAAAATTTCCCATAAAGATTTGTTGGAGAATTTGAGTGAATTGTTTTAGCATCTACACTTGCTGTTGTTGGAGGGATTCATTCACCATTTCCTTGAAAGGATCGGATGTCTTAGTGTTGTCCACCATTTGAAGTCATTTAGAGTGAATAGGTGGATAGTCTACTGGTTTGATTTTCCACCCAAGCTTCTTATAATCTGACCTCATTCTTGGGATCATACACTCTAAAGATAAACTACTCTGATACCACTGATCCAAAACTTGAAAGCTTTTGTTGAAAGATAATTCAAGAAACAAGAACAAAATAATTCAAATAATGCTATCTTTGAGAAGAGATGTTTTATTGATCAAATTTGTAGACCCAAATATATGCTTATCTTTGAGAAGAGATGTTTGTTTTCCATTTTGGGTTACATTTTCATTTATAAAATTTTTGAAGGTGTGGGGAGGATGTGGAAGGTCACCAATCTCGAGGGAGATAAATTGGTTTGACTTCCATGCTTTACAACAATATAGAATTCAAGGAATTACTATTTTTAGAAACTTACTATTTTTAGACTGCATTACTAAAATTGAAATTTGGGACACTTACATTATATTTTAAGGTGTCAAACTTCATTGACATCTCACGATGTTCCCCTCATTATTATCTTTCCAACAATTTAAACAATGAGTCAATTAGAGCTATGGTGTAAAAGTTATGGCTCCTGAAAGTTCTGTCATCAATTGGGGTGGACCCATCACCCAAATTGTCATTTGAATTATTGCCCAGATCATTCCTCCCTCATTGAAAATTAATGGTCCCCATTGCATTAAGATTTGTCATCAAGTGTGGTTTTTGTGCTTCAATTTTATTCTTGATACATACTTGGAAGGGACTATGATTTATAGAACTATGTAGGACCCAATTGTTCACCATTTCTATCTGACCATCAGTCTGTGGATGGAAGGCCATGAACTTCTTCATCTCGATATCTATTTTCTTCTATTATTGTGTTATTTGTGTAGTCAAAGCTGTAACATCAACCTTTTTGGATTTTTGTGGCTTGACCACCATGAGAACAAATTTCTTGGCACTAATCAGAGAGACGGATGTAGAAGGTGGTACCTCTGGTACCCTATACCACCATGTTCTAAGAGTGAGAGTGATCCTTCGAGTTATTGATTCATAGATGCCATGTCGATCATACATGAATGGCTAACAAAAGAGTACATCATAAACATATAGATTTACCACATCACATAAGACCTCATCTTGGAAAGGTTTTATTGCATATGAGAGAAGACATTGGTGGGTGGCACAAAGGTTTCTCCATGGACTCAACCATCCAATACTATATGGCTTTGGGTGAGACTTTATGGATAGATTTAGGCTTTTCACAACATTAGCAGAGATTAAATTTTTTTGAGTTCCACTATCAAGAATAAAATGCAGAGGCTTACCTTTCACCCATAACATAGAGTGAAATAACCTTTCCTTGTCATCTAGCCTCTCCTCATGGGTCTGTGATGAAGCAACAATGGTTTTAGGCTCAGCATCTATAATCTCTTCTTCAACCTCTTCAACTGCATGGTCTATATGAGGTAGAGCAGTATATGTCAAGGATTGTGACTCAGAAAGCAAGGACTTGATGGCTCGACATTCTTCTTTGGAGTGAGTTCTAGATTTGTGATAATCACACCATTTCCTAGCCTTTCCTACCTTTTGATTCTAATTTTGGTCTCGTGTTTGACCTTCTTTGTCACGTCTCCATTTTGAAGGCTAACTCTTCATATTCTTTCTTCCATGCTTCTACTCAATCTTCACTACAAACTTGTATGACTCACCAAGGGTTTCCAAATTGAAGAGTTCCATTTCTCCCTATATGTACCATTATATTCCACCATGATATTTGAAAACCTTGTGTTTCTCACTTTCTTGGATGCCTAATCTTGCAGATAGAGAATGAAAAATATCTGTTTAATCTTGAACAGATTGTTCCTTACCTTGGTGAAGTTGTGGCCACTCTATATATAGATCATCATAAGCTCTAATGGGGTAGTATTCTTCCTTCATAGCTTCTATGAAATCATCCCAAGTAGGTTCTATCTCAAGGCCAATATGATCTGCACTGAATCTCTTTTTTGTACACTTTCCACCAATTTTTGACAGGTAATGATGCTTTAAGAAGAGCAAAAGTAATTTTCTCTTTATTAGTGAATTTATTTATATAAAAATAAGAAAAAAATTGATCCAACCAATTTTCTACTACATCAACATTGATCTTTCCTTAAAATGTAGGGATATCAAAATTTACCTGAACCTTGAAAGGTGTTGGGACACTGAAAGGATGTGCAGGTGTAAATGAGGATCCCAAATTTCCCATTGAGATTTATTGGAGAATTTGAGTGAATTTTTGTAGCATCTACGCTTGTTATTGTTGGAGGGCTTCATTCACCATTTATTTGAAAGGATCAGATGTCTCGGTGTTGTCCACCATTTGAAGTCATTTGGAGCAAATAGGTGGATAGTCTGCTAGTTTGATTTTCCACCCAAGCTTCATGTAATCTGACCTCATTCTTGAGATCATACACTCTAAAGACAAACTAATCAGATACCACTAATTCAAAACTTGAAAGCCTTGGTTGAAAGATAATTCAAGAAATAAGAACAAAATAATTCAAATAATGCTATCTCTGAGAAGAGATGTTTTATTGATCAAATTTGTAGACCCAAATATATGCTTATCTCTGAGAAGAGATGTATATTTTCCATTTCAAGTTAAATATTCATTTATACATGTTTTGAAGGTATGGGGAGGATTTGGAAGGTCACTAATCTCGAGGGAGATAAATTGGTTTGACTTCCATGATTTACAACAATACAGAATTTGAGGAATTACTATTTTTAGAAACTTACTATTTTTGGACTGCACTACTAAAATTGAAGTTTGGTACACTTCCATTGGATTTTATGGGTTCAAAATTCATTGAGTGAATCTCAATGCCATCTCATGATGTTCCCCTCATTATTATTTTTTAACGGTGTCAAATGGTGAGTCAATTGGAGCTACGATGCAAAAGTTATGGCTCCCAAAAGTTCCATCATCAATTAGGGTGGACCCATCACCTGAATTGTCATCTGAATTGTTGCCTAAATGAATGAGGATTAATATTTAAATATCCATAAGTGATTAGTTCACATCATATGAATAAGATTATAAAAAAATGTAATAAATCATTTATGGTGCACTTATTTTCCATTGATGTTCAATAGACTGAGTCTTCCCATCCTAATTTCCAAAAAATATTGGATGAATATTTTTTTTGGACCCATGCTAAAAGGTATGCCTCTTAGCCATACCCATGATCATGCCATTAGAATTATTCTTAGAAGTATACCACCCAACATCATACTATATAGATATCCTTATGCCCGAAAGAGTGAAATTAAAAAATGGTTCAAGAGTTGTTGGAGGTAGGAACCATTTGCCATAGCTAAAGTGAATATTTCTCTCCAGTAGTCATGGTGCAAAAGAAAGATGAAACTTAGAGGATGTGCCTAAATTATAGAGAGCTCAATAAGTTCAATATAAAATATAAGTTTCATATTCCTATAATTGATGATTTGTTAGATTAATTACATGGTACTATTTATTTTAACAAATTAGATCTTCAATCTGAATATCATCAAATCCAGATCTATGAGGAGGACATTCCTAAAACAACCTTTCATACTCATAAAGGCCATTACAAATTTTAGGTCATGCCTTTTGGTCCCACCAATGCACTATCCACTTTTTAGAGTTTGATGAATATAGTTTTAGGCCATTTTTGAGAAATTTTGTACTTATGTTTTTTGATGACATCCTATTTATAGCAAAAATTGGGAAGACCACTTGTAGCATGTGAAATAGGCACTCTCAGTTCTTGAGTAACACTAGTTGTATGCTAAACCATCCAAATGTGATTTTTGAGTTTGATAAGTGGAATATTTGGGTCATATTTTATCACATGAGGGAGTAAAAGTTGATCCTAAAAAAATCCAAGCCATCATGGAATGGTATATTCCCAAGACACTTAAACAACTAAGGGGATTTTTTGGGATAACTAGTTACTATCATAGGTTTGTCAAACACTATGGTAGTATTGCAACACTAGTCACTTCCTTATTTAATAAATACTCTTTCTAGTGGACTGATATAGATACTAAGGCATTTTAGCAATTGAAAATGTCTCTATACACCACCCTAGTATTGGTTACTCTAGATTTTTATAAAACGTTTATGGTTGAATATGATGGATTTGGATATGGTATGGGTGTAGTACTCATGCAAGAGGGTAGTCCCATTGTATTTGAAAGTCATCAATTAAATGGTAAAAATAATCTCAAACCCATCTATGAGAAAGAGATGATGGCTATTTGACATGCATTTAAACAATGGAGACCTTATCTATTAGGTCATCACTTTCAAGTAAAGGCTAATCATGATAACCTTAAATATTTTTTGGAATAATGGTTATCCTATAAATAAAAACAAAAATGGGTGAAAAAAATGTTAGGTTTTGATTTTGAAATAGTCTACAAGAAAGGAAAAGAAAATGTGGTGGCTAATGCACTATCCAGACAAGATAAACTAGTTGGGGCATTGTTATGTGCCATGACCATTTAGTAGGCATACTGGCTCAAAGAAGTACGATATAAATGGGAGAATTACCATCCTACCCATGCATTGATTTAGAATCTATAATAAGGTTCAGATGGGATTAACAATTTTACGTGGACGGGGAATGCATTATGGACAAAGATAGATTATATCTATGTCAAAAATCTCTTCTCAAATAGAAATCCTTCATGAAGTTCATGCTTCTCCACTTGGCAGTCACTTGGGTTTTTTGAAAACTGATCATAGAGTCAAGAAGGATTTTTTTAGAAAATAATCAAGTGGGATGTACAAAAATATGTGTTTGAATGTATGGTTTGTTAGAAAAATAAAGGTGAAACCATTAAAACCCTAGGTCTTTTACAACCCTTATCAATCTCTAGTCAACAATGGGAAGAGGTATATATGGATTTCATTACTAGGTTACAATGATTTAAAGGTATAAATGTTATCATGGTTGTGTATAGAATCACAAATTATTCTCATTTTTTTCTTTACTTCAACCATTAGTGGCTAGTACAGTAGCTTATGCCTTCCTCAATATAATTTAGAAATTACATGGTACTCCCAACATTATTATCAATGATCAATATCCCATATTCACTAGTAATTTTTAGAGAAAATTATTTTCATGTTTGGGAAACCATTTAACTCATAGTTCATCCTATCATCCTCAATCTAATGGACAAACTAAGGTAGTCAACAAGTGTTTAGAAGGGTACCTTCATTACTTTGTGTCAAATAAACAAGGTAAATGGGTTTAGTGGTTGCCCTTAGCTGAATGGTAGTATAATAATTTAGTGCATAGTTAATCTAAAATGTCTCCTTTTATGAAATTGTATGCATACCATACTCCATCCCTCACTTCACCCTTGAAGGCCCACCCAAAGGTATGTGCAATGGAGGAACACCTTCAACATCAGTAAGAAGTCCTTTCTAGTTTACGTGAAAATTTAGCTGTGTCCCATAATCACATAAAACAATAGTAATATCAACATTGGAGTGAGAAGTATTTTTAAATTGGTGATTGGGTCTTTATTCACTTGAAACCATATAATCAAATGTCCTTGAAGAAAAAAAAGGATAACAAGCTATCTCCTAAGTATTATGGCCCATAACAGATCTTGAAAAAAAATTGTAGTGTGGCCTACAAGCTAGATTTTCCTCCATCCACTCGCATTCATCCAATATTTTATGTATCTCACCTTAATAAGTTCATTAGACATAGGGTTACAACTCAAATTGATTTAATATAATTATATGAGGAAGGGAGGCTTATTATTGATAATGAAGTGGTCTGTTAAATGTGCACTAAATAACTATGATCCAGACTAATTATAGAGTATATGATCAAATAGAAGAATCTACCTTTTGAAGATGCTACCTAGGAGGATGAATCCTTCATGAAATAACATATGAGATTACTTCAATGTTGAGGACAATGTCATTTGAAGGGGAGGGGCATGCTATACCCTTAACCATTGGTATGTCTAAGGATATGTGTAGCCTACTTCTAGCTTGCACAACCCTTTTGCATATTATTTTACATTTATCTATGCATTCATATGCTTTGTAGGTCATCTTATGGGTTTTTCATGGACTTAATAGACAATATATAACAGGTAGGGTTATTTTTTCATGATCATATCAGAGTATTCATTTCTTATTTCAAACATTTGAGAGGTTTCTCCCTCGAATTGGCTTATCTATTATTCATATTTTATGTTATATTTCCATATCATTGTGATATATTTTTATATTTATACTTATTTAGTGAACTAATATCATTCCATGATGCAAGACTGTAGATAAATAAATAAAACATAAGACAACCATATAAATGACAAAAGAAAATGAAATTAAGCTAAAAAATAAAGAGTAGACAAGTGACACACACAAGTATGTACATGCAATGTCACAATGTCTTATCTAATGATGGGATGAGTTATTGGGTGATGGGCTAGACTAGGGTGATCATGATGTGATTATGGAATTAGGATAGACTTGGATTTAGAATAGACTAATGATGATGATTAAGATTAAGACTTAGGTAAGGATATAGATGTGGATATGGACTTTGAACTAGGCAAGGGAATTTAATGAGGATTTGAGTATGGGGAATTGTATTTAGATTAGGATAAAGATTTGGAGGTTTAGATGAGAGACATAAGATTGATCAGGGGAAAGTGAGACTAGGTCAATGCTAGCTCGATATAGACTAGATCTACCCCTAGTTTAGAATAGGAGGATAGGTGATGTGATTATGAAAGATGAAAGACATGGAGATGGATACGATAAGGGGCTTAGGCATAAAACAATATACTATGGATTATTTTTGGCTTTTTCAAATTTTATGATTTTTAGGGTTTTTAGAATATTTCAATTTTTAAGGATTTTTGGGATATGTATGTACATTATACAAATGGGGTTACTAAAAAAGGGAATACCAAGCCTAAAAACTAGGATAAAGATGGATGGAATAATGGATGATACGATAAAAGGATGAGGGTGATGTAAAAATGTGGATGAGGACCAAGGAATAATGTGACTAGGGATCACCAATGACCACATCATGAAGGAATTAGATGTTTAGTTACCTAAGTGTCTATTGGAGGATATACCAAGATGATTTCAGAATATTTCTTAAGACATCTTCCACTTATTTATGAAGGTCAATACTAGATGAAAGGAGTGACACAATAAGATGCATGATATAGATTGAGGGATACAATATGGATGAGATTAACAACAGATGGGTTTAATGGATGAAAATAATGGATTTCCCCCCAAGTGTTAAGGTAAAATGTATATAATATATTATTTTACCATGATGCCAGAAACCAATTTTCATCATGGTACTTGCCCAAGGCTCTAGAAGACTAGTTTTCACCATTAGATGAATGGTTTTTCATTTTTTTATTTTTTTTTAACTTTTTAGATTTTGGGCATCTCAATTTATTAGATATGGGTACGATATGCATGATGAAGAAAAATTAATGATTCTTAGCCAACACTTGTTTTAGAGATGGGTGATACTAGGATCATGTTATCACCACTAGATGTATTAATGCCCTTGTGTCTTTCATTGATTCTTGATTGTGACCCCTATAGATATCTAGGCTAGGTATCTTCATCACCCCCATAAGAGACAATGATACCTAGATGGGTGATATGAGGTATGGATTGGAGTAGATCTTGATTTAGATGTATGTGTACTAGACTTGAATAGATGGTAGGATAATGCGAGGAAAATGTGATGGATTCTTGAGAAGTGGGACTAGTAGTCACACACATTATTGGAAATGTTGGACATTATGTATTTTATTAGTCTCATTTAAAAAAGATATTTTAGAGATCTAAGACACTTTGACTTCATGGTTCATCATTAATCCAATTATTTGAAGTATTATCAGCCATACTACAAGTGATTTTGACATTATTTTGATATGCTGATTGGATTTAACTTTGATTTCCCCTGGTGCTTAATTTTGTGATTTATCAGAGGAGATTGATTTTTAACTTGATAGATGATGATTATTTTAAATTTAATGGTCCCTTAGTGCCTGATATTGGGCTTCACTAGAGAAAGATTATTTTTTATTATGTTGATGATTTGAATTTTATTGATTTTGACTTATGGGATCAAAGGTGATTTGATCATGATTTATGACCTTTACAATATGGTCTTGGACCTTTGTATTTGTGGCACATGTTATATTACTTGAGGAAGATTCCAATGATGTGTGTTCTTGTTCATCCCTATATAGGGTGGTAATTAAATTATCATTGATGGGAAGAAAGGGGACTTTGATAGATGAAGGTGGGGGAGATGGTATGATGAGGTAAATGAGTGGTGATGAAGAAACATAGTCTTAATAAGGGTTCCTAAGAGACCCAATTTTGACATCGGATAAAATCTCCTCAAGATCAATAAAAGAATCACTAAGACTAGCTAAAATGCATGCCTCCATTGTAGGATCAGATTCATTATGAAAATCTTCGATAGATAAAGTTTGAAAGAACTTAGTTATAAATTCATCATCCTAATTGGGACCAAAAGATATGCCTAGTGATTTATTATCATTCAAATGAGAAAGAGCTTCAAAAAGGTAGGCATAGTTATCATCTACTACCATATCTATGAGGGATGATATTTCTAATGAGGAATATAATTTAGGTACTGGTGTTGAACATGATCTTGATGTAGATAACACTTTTGATGTTAGCTTGGATATAATTCTTATATTAGAAGATTCATTGTATATAATTGAACTCTCAATATTAGGCCTTTGATATGGTATATGATGGGGAGATGATGTAGGAATGATGGATTGAAAGATAGGCCCATGGAAGGACTCGTGAGATATAAAAGGATTTGGTGCATGAGAAATAGACTTGTCTTCGATGGATGATTTGTCAAATATGGGGGGACCATGGAAGATGGACTTGGTGTCTTGACCTTGGCTCAGAGAGGGAAGGGATTGATCATGATTGGGAATGAGATCTTGGTGTTCTTAATTTTGTTCACCTAACTATGTAGACTCATTTTATTCATTCTCAATTTTAATGTTACCATGGTCGATAAAGTCTTGGACATAGTCTTGAAAATTATGACATCAATTAATGGTATGTTCCTAGGTTTAGTAATATGACAAGTATTGGATATATTTATACCAATAGGGCTTAGGCTTGGAGGGATTAAAATTTCATATGGGAGGATAGATCATCATGTTAGTGGTAACAAGTTGATGGAAGAGGGTGTCTATAGATATAGGAAGAGAAGTATAAGGGATATCTTCACTTTTTGACTTATATGTGGAAGGATCAGGATTTTGATCCTTTGGTTTTTGACATGATTGGGTGATTGGATTAGTAGTAAATAAGGTGGCTAAGATTGGATTACCTTTACTAGTGTAAGAATGGGTAGATGATTGGCTATGACAAGTGGACAGAGGATTGGAATGGGACTCATCTTGATGGGTGAAGACTAGAGGTAATGTTAGGTGGATGGGGTGAAATTATGTAGGACATGGAGTGATCATCTCAAAGAGGCAAGAAAGGAACATATCCCTATTGGCTATGAGGCATTGTTTAATTAAAGAATTGACCAAATTTGTTTTAGATTCCATAGATAAGGATGGGAGAAAGTATGGATGATGTGATTTTCCATCCCAAATCGATAGGTGAGGGGGAATGAAATTAAATACTAAGGGGTGAAGATGGGATGTGTTGATCAAATTTGGATAAAATCTTGACTTAGTCCTATCTCAAGTTTAACTTGATATGTGATGTGATGTGATATTCGATCAAGTAGACCAATTTAAGATATGAGTTAGACCTTGATGATTGATATTTGATTTGATTAAGTGATCTATGATAACATCTAAGATTAGATGAGTGGATATATTAGCCTGAGAGACTAATTATGACTAGATTGATTAGATTAAAACTAGCTCAAGACTAAGATGATTGAGTCAAATAAGATATGATGATTGGATTAATGGGTGGATAGGATATGTGATGGTAACACAAAATTTATTAGACATATTAAATATAATCATGAGGAACTTGATAAAAATATTTATTTTATAATGTGGATGAGGACCAATGTATGACTACAAACTTGATGAGATGACTAATATGGATAATGGGGTAAATTGGTTAAATGTGAGTTAGACTATGATTAGGACTAGGTAAGACAAGATCAAGATAAATGATTGGTTATGGATAAAGTGAAATTAAGACAAGGTGTGGATGACAATATGTGATTAGGATATGTAGGTGATGGGGGTATGGCCAATGATTGGTGGATACGACTATACTAGGATGGGATGAATATAAAAGGGTGATGGGAGATAGGATGAGACAAGTAAAGACAATATATAAAATAAGATGATGATAAGGATGTATAGAATTATATAATGATAAATCAATAATGTATAAGGTGATGAGATGTGAAGACCTATATATGTGTATATAGGTTTGGGTAAAGGATGACTTGGATCACAAACAACACTAGTCTAGAATGACACTCACCAAATTAAGTGAGCCAAAAACTTATGATTAGTAAACTCAAGGGTGTATAACCTGATGATTACACCATATAATAACTTCATGGGTGAGGTTGTATGTTAGTGACCCATTAATAAATTTACCAAACCCTATCAACCCCATCTACACTTGACAGATACTTAGGAGCTGATCTTGACTCTAGCAGCAAGTCGCCTATTATGGCCACAAAGTCTTATGCTAGGTTGAATGGGCTCTCTAAATACATCCCCATATACACTAGGTATGATGGGTCCCAATTCAATATAGGGTGTTATCTCATGCATAATTAAGAGAGTTAACTTATCCCCTTCATATATGACTTATATGGGGTCAACTACTTAGCCTAATGATAATTGTCCTTGATATTTATACTCTATCAAAACATGGATTGTGGTTTAGTGCATGGTGGTGAAATATACAATCCGTATCCCCCTAATAATATGTCAAGTGTGTGGGTGTTAATTCCACATCATGTTTCCCTTAGAAAATAAAAATGGGAGGCTTTATTAGTGGTTTTGATCCTCCATGAATCACCATAAGGATACAGGGAGGAGAACATACACCACCATAGCCCTAGAGTGACAAATAGGTAGATGAAAAATAAATTAATTATATGTGAGATATATAAACAATACTTAAGAATATAAAAGATTATACAACATGATCTAGACTATTTTATTAAATGATTAAAAATCTTAGACAAGTAAAATGATTTTTAAGATGTCAAAAAGTCTTTGACAAGTGGCCTATAATAAAATGATTAGTAGTTTGATTTGGCACTCTTAATGTACAACCTATAAAATAATATGTTAGACCAAAATATGACCTACAAATAAGATGTTATCATGCCAAAATATCCACTATATTCATACTTACAAGAAACATAATATTATACCAATAAGGCCTAATAGAAACCACTAATAAAAGTTGTGTTTATGCTCTTTAACTTCTTTCGGTGAGAGGACCATGACACGAGGGTATGAGGGTGGCATCCCATAGTAGGGGAAGATCCCCTTATTGGGTCTAGGGGTAGTTTTTTAGGTGTGATCCCTATTGCATTATAGGGTAGAGTCAAGGGGTGGAACCCCTGATGCTAAAGGCAATTTGGGCCATGTAGGAGGCTTAGAATGACTAAAAAATCACTAAAAAATATTAAAATTCACTCAAAATAGACAAAATTGAATGCAAAAAATAAATGTAAAATCATAACTTCATACTAAAATATCATAGATAAATAGTCAGACCAATGCAATACTTCAACCAAAAAGGGTGACATCACAACTTTTCTATAATATCATAATTATAAATTCATGATTTTGTAGAAAGTACCTAACTACAATATCATGACTTGCATATCAATACCATGACTTACGAGTGGCGATATTACAACTTAGATCCTCCCACTATGTTTTTTGACCTATTGTAAAACCATAAATTACAGAGGCAATATAATTATTACTATATAAATACCATGATTTGTGAATTTGGAATATTGTGAAAGAATAACAACCTTCCAAGGAAAGAGAACTTTAGTGGTTAATATTTGGTGGTTAGTGTAATACCATAACTCTTAGGGCAAATTTAGCACTACAATGTCATGACTTGTAGGGTAATACCATGAATTTCACCTATGCATGAAAATTTATACACAATCTAGCACCTATTCTTGATTTATTTATCCCTACAAACTAACAAAAATACCACTAACAAGTAAAATGATTAAATTGGGAGAGTATCCCACCATGGTCGTCAAAATATAATAATAATTTTGAGAAAATGGATTAAACTATTCAATTTAAACCTAAAATATCAAACTACCTAGTAGGAGAGATTATGGAAGCAAAATTAGAATAATAAGATGAATCTTACCAATCCCTTGTTTCAACTAACCTCCCTCTAATATATTCAAATGGATTATTGATTTTGAATGGTAATAGAATGAAAATTTTGACATTATGTTGGCATGATCAAGGATTATTGATCCAAGGATTTGACATGGATATTGTATGGCTTTATTAGATTCAATGGATACTTGTGATTTCTAGTTGATCATATGTACATGAAGATTTTATGGATTCATGAGTTGCCTTCAATGGAAGAATGGCCTATTTATATAATCCATAAGAAGTAAAATCAATGGATCATATTTAATGTTGAGCTATTGAGATAAATTTCCAAATAAGTTCTAAGGAATTAAGAATTCCTTAAAATCCTCTAGAATAAAGGCTTTTAGAAGGGGCAAGGCTAAATTAGAGAGGATTCTAGAATCCTCTTAGGGATTAATTAGGATTAGGTATGAGATTAGATAGGGATTAAGTGGTTGATTAGGGACTAGGGGTATAGGAAAGCCTAGGAACAGGCTTAGTAAGTGGGTAGGTGGGTCATAGGAATTTAAATTTCCTAAATAATGAATAAGTGGGGTTATAATAATATAATGAGGATTTAGGATAATCAATTAAGAAATGAGGAAGAATAAGGTTAGTAATTGATGAAATGTTGAGTGGGGATATTAGATAAATGAATAGTATTAGAATAGAGGGGATAAATTAGAATAATTAAGGTGAGAATATTTAGGTGCATATACAAGCACCTCACACCCAAGATAAATTTAGTTTTTGGTTATTCACCTAGGATAAAATTATCACTATGGATAACCTTTCTAAAGGATTCCTCATCCTACCTAATAGGTTCCCCTTATAGAAGTGTGAAGGATTTAGTCTACCACATTTTTTTGATATATACTTTCATTTCATGTATCTTAGATTGGCTTTTCGATAGATGTAGCCTATCCTAGGTCAAACCAAATTCCATTTTCAATATCATCACCCAATATAATACCCCTTGGAAATTTACCTCTCTTTTCTTTGGCACATGGCCCTCCCTCACTGGTTATGGGTTATCTAGAAGGCCCATAATGATGGAATATTCTCTAATAAAAATCACAACACTAAAATGGTCTTTTCGCATCTCTATCAAGCTATTATTGAGAACAACAGGGAATTTACCCCTAAATACAAAACTTTGCACTCTGTAAAGGAACACATTATCTTAAAAATGTGGAACTTGAAGTATAAAATTGTCTCTCTAAATAAAGAAACTTTACAGAAACAAGTTAAGTGGAACCCCTTGATGGGATATTGGTTGACACTAAACATAAAGGTGTGTCAAAAGGCAATGTAGGCCCAATTTGGTGGAGGAGGGGTGATCCAAAAATCTTCTATGGAGATGGTTTCTACCGATGCTAGTTCTATGGGGATTTAGACCAATCACATGGTATAATTAAAGTAGATATTTGGGGCATTCATATATAAACTTAGATTAAATTGGATAGATTACTCATAGAAGGCAATTCCCTAAACATCCTCAATGCTCTGTTGAGAAAGACCATCCCCTTGCTAACTATAAAATCCTTCATTGATGATGTGAGGGGACTAATTAGAAACTTAAGGGACTCTTATATCACCCATACATACTCTAATGGAAATGGGGTGGCAAACCTATTAGCCAATGTAGGGGTTGGTCTTCCCTCTTTATCCATCTAGCATGAAACTAGCCACATCTCATACCATGTCATCATATCCATTCAAAATGAAGTAATCATGTCTAATAAAGTGGTGGAGTTGGACACATGTGTAAGAGATACCTCCCATCCATGAAGACTTAACACTCATATTGAGTCATCATTTACACACATGGGACACTAATTACATGATATGAGAGATGGAATTTCAATTATACCCCAAACCCACTAAAAATAGTGGATAAAACTATAAGATGCTAAAATTATCTCAACACTCAAACAATCAAAACATTGGTTTTTGAAGCATGGAAAGAGATAGGGATAGGTTATATTTTCTCTCCTATATAAAGGTTAGGGATAAAAAAAATGTGAAGGAATTTACGTAAGGGGTTATTACTAATTAGATGTAACATATCACTAAACATGATGAATACCTTACCAAAGACTTTGTCTTAGCCTGGAAAAAATAAACTATGCAAATTAGAGGCATCAAAATTTTTATTATAGAGGATCTCATTGGGGAGGTTGAATTTATGTCTTGTGAGGGCTCTATGGCTTTCAAGTATTAATCCAAAAATTTGGAGATGATGTAAAAGTTCTTGTAAACAAATGATGTTCTAAAAATGTACAATAAGGGGTTATCATGGATGGATTTATCAAGGAATTAACTAGACATCTACCTCTAGATTATGAAGTACATAAATTTGGAAGGTAAATTCATGCTCATATTTTCACATCATTTCCTTTTATTAAATCACTTCCAAGGTTATAAAATTAATTTACAATTTTTTTTATTGAAATCCCTTGAGAGCACTACCCTTACATTAAAAATTAGCAAAGATAATGCCATAATTCATCAAGGGATCATATTTATATTAGTTAAGCATGGGAAGACCATGAGAGGGAAATAATATATACTAAGGGTTTCTTATATGGAGGAAGACTCCCCTGATGAAGACCTAAATTTTGGTTTTCCCTACCCTCCTCCCAGTAACTTCCTAGCAATCCCTAATACTAAAAGTTTCATAGAGGACATCCCCATTCAACTCATTATTGACTAACCTAAACCCACTTTCTTGGAAAAGGAGGAAGGGGTACAGTTTTTAAGGAAGGGGAAGGCCATTTTGACAAATTCATTTTAGAAAAATAAAAGGCAATTAGAGAAATTTAATGATAAAATCCACAAAGAAGGTATTGGTCTAGGTACCCTAATTAAGAAATGTAACTCAATTAACAAAGAAGTTGGGAAGGTGATATAGGCCTTTGCATAGATAAATGATCTATAGGACCCCTCAATATGTAGAGGGAGGAAAATGTGGTGATTTGGCACACTTCCAAACCCTCACTTACACCCCTTTCTCTGGCTAACTCTCCTAAGAAGACCCCCAAAAGGAGGTTTGGAAGAAAATGAGGATGATATTCCTGAAGAACACTATTGAGGGCATGAGCAAAAGGAACCAATAAATAATCATCAATAAAAATTCAAAGGACAAGGTGGAGAATCAATCTCCTAGCAAGGAACTCATGGAGGACACTCGACCCTTGAGTAATACCATCTTTCTGCTCATTTTTCTAGGCTTCTACTCTTGATTTTTGTTTGCTCTTCCTATAGTTTTGGTGTAGTTTGTTTTTTATCCCTTGGAGATTAATCTACTATATTTTTATACTTTTTTAACTATTAGGTTGTAGGATCCTTGTAAAACCTACTCATTTACCTAATCAAATAAAAAAACATCCAACACTTCACCATGTTATTACTTCACATGTAAAGTATTAAAAAGGCTTCTTTAAATAAATGTCAATAAATAGCCCATAATATTTGGATCCATTTATAACTATTCACACCAAATATTAAAACATCCAAGCATAATATTACTTAACAAACTAACTTTCTTCTTCCAAAACTATTGGTTTCAAGGTAAATCAAGGTAAAACCATTTTATCAAAACTCATTCTATCTCTAAGCAATAGGTCTGGTCTTTGTTTAATGGTATATGCCTACCTATAATATTTATACAAATATTTAACTCATATAAATTTTTAAACTAAAGAGTAAACCCTCAAAACTATAAAATAGAGCATCTAAATCCTGAATACACACACACACACACACACACACACACACACACACACACACACACACACACACACACACACACACACACACACACACACACACACACACCTACATACTTTTTTTCAAACATAATACACATCATAAATTCATAATTAAATATATCTTTAAAATTAATGCCATATTCATGAAAAATAGAAATAAAATTGATTGCTTCATAATGGATTCAAAGAAGATAAAGAGTGAAATAGATTGTGTTCTTTCTTGAATGACATGAATGCAAGCATGAAGGACTAAAGACAAGTAATAGGATTCCAATGTACCTCTAATGTATTTGTTTTACCTTTTTCCATATCCACTTCTTTTTACAAAATTTATTTTGTGTATTTTCTTAAAAACCCTCACCCTTTTAATAATTTTACATAGGCCAAAATGGCTAATACTATACAATCTAAAAATAGATTATTTATGCCTAAAATAACCTTTTTGAGTTACATTATTGAAAAAAAATTAATATCATTGAAATGAAAATTCCAATAAATCTAGGTTCCCATGAAACTTTATATTTCTTCATATAACCCATGCAAAACTATAATATCCTTTTAATTACCAAGAACCAAAATTTATTGGGTTTCACGTACAAGGGTTGGCCACTCAAGCTTATGATAACAAAAAAAGTCAAAAACTAAAACCTAAGATTTTTTTTTTTTTAAATTTTAATCTTTTATTATATTTAAATTGATAAATGATTGGATCTGACCTAAGTTTTTTTTTTCAAATTCCAAACCATAGGTAGTATAAAACATAATATGGTTTATTTAATAAACTTTTAGGTTCATGACCCTTCTATTATTAAGTACTCATACCATAATCAATATTTATATTTTAAAAATATTATAAAACATTATTATAAATTGTAAAGTCTTATAAAGGAATTATAAATAATAACATAAAAATATAAGCTTTGTAATGTATAGGTTTAGTCTAACATCATTATAATAATGATACATTTTTTAGTGATTATGATCAGATTTTAGGTCATATGTCCTTAGGTATATGTTATAACTATTATCACTTGAACTTTCACCCAATAAGAAGATGAAAAGTCTCTCCTCATTCAAGTTGCACAATGGAACCACCTCAGGGCTGTGGGTCACCAAATATGAGGTGGAACTCTAGATTAGGGGCTAGTTCCCCTTGATGTATCACTATAGCTCAATCCTACTACTAACACTTGGGGGGGATGAAAAGGGATAAGAATAGATGAAATTAAATCTAATATATGGGAGGTCATACACCAAATATATTCTCTAATCATACCATTTGACATGCGCTTAAAACCAAGAAGAAGTATGCACATACACTTCATCCAATGACAATTTTCTCTCACACATCGATGTTTCAAGCATGGGGTTTTGAAGATAGCTTAAGCTAGGAGGAATTAATAAATAGGAATTCTAAGACACACTATTGAATAGACTATTTAGTACACCTGTAATCCCATTAGACACTTCTTTCTAACCTGCAAAAGAGAGATTACAAAACACATAAGGTACTAGGAAAAGTAACATGTCAAGGTAAACAAAACTACACTTGCACAAGACCAAAAACCATTATGTACACTTAGCTAAATATTGAATGAGGGAAAAAAAACTATATTCATTATCTTAAGGCATAATTTTAGTAGGGCTTCACCATACCAAGGTGGAGAGATCCATACAATAGCCAAAAGGCTAGAATTTATAGAAATTTTGAGAAGAGATAGAGAAAGAGAAGCTAAAGAGTCATAGAGACACTTGTAACATTAGGCTAATGAGTTAAAAAATAAATGTAATTAGGGAGAGATATTATATGCAAGGAAGACAAAGACAAATGTCCCTCAGACTTAGCTAAATCTTCCACATGTGACATAGATTCCCTTCTGCATGCATAAGAAACTACCCTTCATGATTTGTCTTCCAAAACTACCTCACCACTACATAGGGTCAAGTCTAATGATGGGTATGAGTAGGAGGGCTTAAAAACAAACCCTATCATGCATTGTATTAGCCTCTAATATTTCCTATTCTTTTGTCCATGTATAATCATCCATTATAGTCCCAAAATTACCTCTCTCCATGCGCATATCACACTTGGCACCCAAAACCTTCCCAATTATATAATATGATCCATAAAAAAGAAAGGATGACACATGTCAAGAGTGTCCATATCATCAATTTCATGAAACAATCCTTAAAAGGCTTCCCAATTAGAGTCTCACCACTTTTCCTAGGTGTTCACTACCCATTCACTATGACTGGCTAAAATGAAAGAGATGGTAGGCGCACATAGGAGATGAGATAGATCAAAAAATGTATATGAAGACTAAGAAAAAGTCCAAAATCTTTATAAAAAGTGATTACACCTTTTGAAACCTTCTAACCCTACAAAACACACAAAAATGTCAAAAAGAGCTTTGTTTTATACCATCCATACAAGTGTAGTACACCTCAATTACTTGTGTCAGGTCCCTAGAGAGTCCTAAGAATCTTCCAATTTGTTTCATGTCCTTTCCACCCCTTTTGGATACTTTATTTGCCTCATCTTTTCCATCAGGTTTTTAAGGATGGTTTGTAAGGGTTTCTAGTCATTTTTAGTCTTAACCTTCACTCATAGAGTTGGAACATTATAAATATAAAAAAATTCTAATAAAGGCTTCTTGAGGAACCTCTCTAACTACCTTGATTATCTTGAGCCACCATGAAAGGTGTTGGAGAAGATATAAGCATCTCAAACTGGTCACTCAGGTCATTCCTACACATTCTACTTGATCTGGTGTTTTTAAGTCCAAAAAATGGCTATATGATGAACTCATCTATAAACAAATGGTTAAAAAACCTATATACACATCCTAAACACATTCCTAAATAATCATAATATCTCATCAAAGATTAGGAATGAAGATGACCCCTATTTGGTATTAGGCCTAGGCATTGCCCCATAGGTTTGTATACAATTATTGACTTAAAATGAGTTTTGATGGTTTTCCATGAATCCCAGGAGGTTAAACACATCTAAAATAGTCTCAAAAACATGATATAACAATCCATAATGTTTAATTAAGGCCACATGTGAAAATGACCTCTTTACCTAGAAACAAGCTTTACTAACTCTCATGATGTTGACTGCAACCCTTGTTGGATAGAGTAACCTATTTATATTCATACATTCTAACATAGTATCCCATGTTTTTTCATATGTGTTTCAACTCCTCCAATCAACTTGAGGTGTCTCCTTCACTTTTATCTTATGTTTTCAACCCATTTTCAAAAGTTGTAGGTTTGATGCAAGGGAAAAGTACCCCATATTTCAGATAAAATAGGGAGTACTTCCCCTATTTTTCCCACAAAACCAAATATTCTATAGGCTTACTCAAGTGACATATACCTTCTACACAAAAAATGAGCCTTTGTCATGACCATTAGACCTCTTAACTTGTTCAATCTCCTCAAGGTAGTGTTGACAAAATTTGACTTCTAGTCAAATGGGGTGAACCCCTACTATTTTAAACATTTGAAGAAGGTTTACATGTGTCCTATAGGGTGTCATGTTGGTCTATCATCTTACTTAGCCTTGTCTTAATCCTTGTCTAAGCTCATTCCCCTTGAAATGGCCTAGTCAACCAAAGTCAAAGTTGGTCAACCAAAGTCAAAGTTGGTCAACCCTAGTTAAACTTGATCAAAGGTCCATTTTATGTCTAATATGTCCTAACATTGTATTTAACACGTTTCAATGTGTTTAAAAGTCATTAATTTGTTATTTGTTATGCCTCGTGGTAAAATAGTATCATTTTATCATAGCTTAGCTTAATTAATGACTTGTACTTACTTTCAAGAGGAAAAATTTGATACCAAGTTGAATTTCAATGTGGAAGAGGTTAGGATCATGTTAGGGGTAGTAAAATGTCATCTAAGAAGTAGTTATGTGCAAAAAAGGGGAGTTTATCCTTGTTTTTAGGCCCTTTTGGGCACTTTTATTGCTTATTTGAGTTCACTTGTAGATAAAAACATGGGTGGAGTGTCTCTTTACCTCCCAACATCCATTTAATGATTGGAGTTTATAAATTTCATCAAAAATTCCATTTATAACTTCTTTTCTTCCATTTTCTCTTGGTAAGTGAAGGAGGGCCATTTTCAAGCACTTGGTGTGGACCGTACAGTTTGAGTTTGGAGGAATGATCTTAGGGGTGGATAGTACTATGAATGTAATTTATTTTCATAGTAAGAAGTTTAATTTTGGTGGTTTATCCCTTATGAACCATTTTTAATACTCTAATTAGCTTCTTATGCATGTGCAACCATGAGGGATCTCCTTTTGAGCCATTTTCTATTTCTTGTGTTTGGTTTTGATGGGTTTGATGTTTTTACAGGTTCTTCAGGTCTTTTCCAAAGTTTATCTATTCTTCCTTTGGTTTTTAAGGTCTCATGAAGATAATAAGCCTCTTCATAGGCTTATCTTTGCTTGCAACTGCTATTCTCACACTTATAGTGTCTCGGATGCCTTGAAGGGAGGTTTTACACATTGAAGAGAATGTTTTGAGTTGATTTCAAAATATTCCTAATGAGGTTATCTAAAATGAAGGTTTAAAATTTCATTTGAGGTGTTTGGAGAACCTTACCCTTGTAAATTCATGTTCTTTCATGTTTTTATCTGCATGTACAACTCAAGACACCCTTATAGTCTTGATGACATCATGCTTATGCTTTGAGGAATATCTTTGTGCCAAAATTTTTATCATGGTTCAAGATGTATCAATACACTTAAGAAAACTTATCCTATTCTTGTCTTAGTGGTTTATCACCCTCATTGCCTCACATACAATTAAATGTATATCTTTAGGTATCATTTGAAGAGCTACAGTTGTTTATATAGAGGTATTTTATAGGGTTTAGCCCCATGAAGTTTATGAGGTAGGTTAGTGGCCTAGACAGGATGATTAAGACCCTTAAGGTCTAAGCATGGTGTTGGGAATACTTTACTAAGTAAGGAGACTAATACAGGGACCTTTTCCCTAAATAGACAAAATAGAGAGCTTGCATCTTTTTATGTCTTGGTTTAAGAATCCAAGAGTGTGTTTAGGGAAGGTGAATTGTGAGTTTTAGAGAGTCCCATGATGAGTCTAGACATATTTAATATAAATATAATGAAACACTTGAGAAGTGCGGTGTTTGAACAACTCAAAACCAAGCTCAAACAACTGAAAGACCTCAGTAAGTTCTACAAGTCTGAGATCAAAAGTAGCTTCTTTCAACTAAAATTACAAGTTAGGTATATTTTCCATGAGGGATTGATTCCAAATGATATAAGTTATTATCATAAGCCAATATGTTAAATATAAGATGTAATTTGATGTTTTGACCCCTAAACACTCTCCTCAATGCACACCCACAGGCCTAAGAAAGGACACCTACAGGCAGAAAAGACTAAAACTAGGAAACAAGTGTGATCTAGTTCCAAGGAGAAGATCACAAGATTAGGAGGGAGATATGTTTTATGAGGAAAAAAATATATTTAATTCCATAAAAAACATCATGAACAAGTCCATCTGAATCCATGGTCATCTACAGGCAGGCCTAAAGTCCATGAAATACAGTCTTGCTAAGAAAAGTTGTTTGAAAGTTAAGGTGTATGAGAAAAACTTGAGTAGATGATAGGAATAGAAAGAATTTTGGACACTAAAAATGAGTCTAAAATTACATTTCCAATACCTAATTCACCCATAATGACCTACAACAGATAGGGGAGGAGGAGATAACTTCACCTACAACCAATACACTAGATAGTGACCCTTGTTTTGATGCTTAGTTAATGCTTTAGGATTATCAAGGGTGATTGATAGTTTAGGTATGTAAGTTTTGCATTAAATTAATAAAATATAGGATCCACACACACATAAAATCTTATAACAGACCTTGGAACACACTTACAGGGTTTAGTAAATGAGGAGGTAAGACTGTCTCAGTCAGATAATGAATAAAATAACATTATTTGGTGGGTGGAAATGACCTATAACATGATAAAAATGAATCCCAAGAATGAAATAATAGTTATAGAATATTAATTTGGATTATATGCATTAAATCCAAAATCCTACTCCATACAAAGATACCAAACAAGGGTGTCCTTCAAGGGAAATGCAGTTAGGGTATGTAGGTAGTGAGTTAGAATTAAGTTTATTGGTGCCAAATGAGATTGTGTTGATGGAGTATGAATTGGAAAAAGTTAAGGGTGACATCCAGAGACCCTCAACATGTTTTAAAACAATTTTCAAACCTTTTTTGTGGCAAGAAACCTCCAAACATAGTCAAGGATGACTATCTCAGTCTAAGCAATTGAAGATCCTAGTTTTGTGTTTGCAAAAGCATAGGGGTATTTTGGGAGTTTAAAGTGTTGAATAAAATATAGAGACACTCTAAAATGGATATTAAACCACATATAAACCTCTCATATCATATTTTTAACATGGAAAAATTCTCAAAATTGATGCAAACATAGTCAACCCTTAAACCAAAAAACACAGTCCTACACCTAAAAGTCTACTTAAAGAATTTCAGTATTTGGAGGGTGAAATGATGGATTAAAAGGATAATTTTTTTTGGAGATAATATTTGTGACCTGAATAACCATATATAATAGTAATTTTTTTGAGATTAATATGGGAAGCGCCCCTATTTTATCTGAGATAGGGCTCACTTTTGCCCTTGCATAAACCCTATTTTCTTGTTGAAGGAGGTAGAGACATGGACCAGAGGTCAAAAAAATATTGAAAGGTGGTTTTTATAGTTATAAAACACCCAAAGGAACATGATAAACATTTATATTAGTTTGGAAGATTGACATGGTACTCTATATAAGAAGGTTTTCAATCATCAGGGTAAAGAAAGCAATAGGCATATTCCAAATGAAGGGTCATTTCAAGTTATAGCATTTTCTAAGACTTATAATGTTTTATATCACATTAATGGGGATGAAAATAATTATTTCAAGATATATTAGTTCATGGTAAGTGTCAATTTAAGTCTTTTGGCTCAAAGGTGTAGGCAGACCCTTTTGTAAGGTCTAGACATGGTTCCAAAATAGGGGTCATCTTCACTCCTAACTCTTGAAAAGATATTCCAATGAATGAATCATATTTTTGAGACATATATAAAGGTTTTTAAATATTATTTTTTTATGTAAACTCTCCAAGAAGCCATTTTGGGCTTGAAAACATTCACAGACCTCCCAAAATGCAAAAAGGGAGCTCAAAGGCCAACTTAGAGTGCTTGGAGATTTCATGATCTTATGCATGGGAACCTAAGGTACTTGGAGAAGTTATAGAGGGTCCTTTAGGAGATCTCAATGGAATTTTGAGGATTTTCTAGTGTCAAACCTTTATGAAAAAAAGTTAAGACCCAAAATCATCTCAAAACCTTTAGAAACCCTCCTCAAAGACCCAATTGATAGGAGGCAAATGAAGAATCCATATGCAAGAAAAAGGACATGAAACCACTTAGATGATGTAGAATACTCTCTAGGTATTCTCCACATGTGACTGAGGTGTACGGACCTAATGGAATAGGTCAAAATAGGGCTCTTTTTGACCTTTTTATGTTTTTTATAGGCATGGAGAACTTTAAAGAGGAAAAATAAATTTTGGGGGAGAGTTTAGGACTTTTCATAAGTCATCATGTTCATTTGATTAGGTGTTTAATCTCCTAAGCCTATCTGCCATCTCTTTTATTTCAACTAGACTAGTGGGTAGATATTGGACACTTAGGAGAAAGTGGTGAATTTCAATTTGGAAAGCATTTTAAGGATAATTTATTTAAAATAATTATATGGAAACCTTTGAAAAGTGTCATCCCCCCTTGTAAATGGATCATTTTGAAAAATAGGAAGGTTCTGGGTGCCAAGTGGGAGAGGTACATGGAGAGAGCTCAATTTGGGATAATCATGGATGATGGTGCATGGCTAGAAGATCATGATTAGATTATAACCTCAAAAATGCATGTCAGGTATTTTTTGTAACCCCTCCTACTCAAATAAATCATTAGACCTGATCAGTTGTAGAGATAAGGTAGTTTTAGAAGGCAAATCATGAGAAGCAGTTTTCTATGCAAGGAAAGGAGTTTCTTAACCACTTTACAGGTCTTAAATGATTAGAGATGACATTTTTATACATTTTTACTACATGGATCACCCCATATCTCTCTCAAATGCATAATTAATTGATCTTTTTATTTGTTTCAAGTGTCTATATGACTCTTAGACTCCCCTTCTCTCTCTCTCACACACACATCTTCTATAAATTAATTATTTTGGCTATTGTATGAATCTCTTTGCCTATGTATGGTGAATCCCTACCAAAAATTTTCCTTAAGATAATAAATATAAGTATTTTACCTCCTTAAAATATTTCACTAAGTGTACACAATGGATGTTAGTCTTGTGCAAGTGTAAGTTTTGTTTACCTTCACATGTTACTCTCCTTAGTACCTTATGTGTTTGTAATATCTCTTTTGTAGGTCAGAAAGAAGTGTTAAAGTATATTTTAGGTGTATTGAGTAGGATACTCAATATATTGTATTATAATTCCAATTGTCTAGTTCCTCCTAGCCTATGCTATATCTAAGACCCCATGTTGAATTAGTGATGTGAGAGGGAAGATTGACATTGGATGAAGTGTATGTGAAAATTGTCCTTGGTTCCAAGTGCATGCTAAGGGTATGAATAGAGAAAATATTTTTGTGTATGACCTCCTATATACTATGTTTACTTTCATGTTATCCCTATCCCTTTTCATCCCCCAAGTGTTAGTAGTAGAATATGAGCTTTAGTGATTCATCAAGGGGAGCTAGCCCCTAATCTAGAGATCCACATCCTAATAGGGTTAACAAAAACCCTAAGTTGCTTCAATTGTATCAGTTTAATGAGGAGATACTTTTCCCCTCTTCATTGAGTGCAGGGTCAAGTGACAATAGGTAGGCTTATAGGGGCAGACTGTGTAGGGTTTTAATCTAATGACTGAGTTTCAAAATTAAAGTAATGTTGTAGGTATTCATTTTTGGTTTAGGATCTAAGGATATTGCATAAAATATTTTTATGTTTACAAAACCTTTTTATATGTGTATTATTTCACTCATGTCTTCCTTCAAGCATTTAATCCCAAACTGAGTCCCTCCTGGTGTTGACTAAGATAGGGATTTTGAACTCTATTATAGGTGTATTAGGCCCTATTTTGGGATTTTTCTATGTGTATAGATATCTCTTTCATGTATTAAATCACAAAAAACCTCTTATGTTTGTATTTCACTTGGAAATCTTCAAACCAACACTATCCTAATGCCTAGATCCTAACTGTGATACTCACAGTCAACTGTGTGCTAAAGGTTTTCAAGAGAATGGACACCTGCAGGTGTAATTAGATATATGTACCTTATAATAGTGTCTATGAACCATTTTTTATACCTTTTTAGGTCATATAATATGCTTTCACACTTGTGTTAATCTTGGTTGTCCTAAAACTCCACTTAGACACTTTATTTGTAAGTTTATTTTATGCTCAGTTGTAGGTCATCACATTGCTCTCTAGAAACTTTCTTGGAATGTGTGGAAACCATTTGAATTAAAATTAAAACTAAAATCATGTATTTTCACACATTAACCCTCCTTATGAACTTAAAATGCACTATTTTTCATAATTTCTCATGCCACTACTTGAATCAGGATGATATGCCCATAGCCCTTCTTTTAGGTGAATATAGGGGTCTTTTTCCACTTTCTCATGATGTACATTATCTCCATATGACAATTTACTAGGTTATAAAAAAAAAACTTCACCTACACTCATCCCTAAGCCTACTCAAATGAGCTCTTTATGCTTATTGTTTACTTGTTGCTGTAAGTGTTCATTTTCCTTGCTTGGGTATTGAACCCTATAGGTGCTCATAAGTTGAAATAAATCATTACTACATCATGAAGAGACTTGGGACCTTGATATACACATTAATCATCCATTTGAAAATATGAACACAATCTAAATTCTATCTATACAAGAAGAGACATTTTCCAAAATTGAAACTCCACCTTGGTTGTAGGTTGTAATCTAGGACAGTGCACAAATAGGGGATGAGAGTATGGGGTATAAACAATATTCAAACCTTTTGAGGTGATACTTTAGTCATTAAATGTGTATTTGGGTCAATTAGAGTTATTCAAGCATGAGAGATGTAAGTGTTGTGACTTGAGGAGAAAACCACCTTTTAGAGTTCCTAGCTTGTAGACATTAATAGTATAATCCAGTGGTTTTAGTAGCACCTTTAGACCTTTCAAATGCCACCTTCCATTTATCATTATCCCTTGAAACTTTGTGCACTCACTATCTATGCCAAAGGCTATAAGTTTGGTGAATAAGGAGTTAATAAAGGTTGATAGTGTGTTTCTACTAAATCAATCTAAAAGAGTTAAGAGTTTTATTTTGAACATTTTGGGATAGTAAGCCTAAAATCATAGTCACATTCTTTTGATCATGGTTTGCCTCTTCCAATGCTCATGTCATTGGAAATAGGTCTGCCATACAATTATAGTATGTTAAAACAAGAGGATTCTCTTCAAAAGTTTAAAATTATCCATTGTGATCTCTACACCCTCTACTTAGGTTGTCTAAAAGTCTGCATCTGACTATAAGGCTAATAGTGAGGAGAAACGTGGAGTTTTAAGCATTGTTTTGACATTATATGGCTTGAATACTTTTCCTAACCTCTTAAAATTAATATTCATGGATTAAATCACTTGAAACAATGTCATATTCCTTCATTCTAATGTGAAAACTTCCTTCATGGCACCTAAAATAACTAAAAGTGTGAAAAGACCAATTTTTAAGCATAAACAAACCTAAGAGAGGTTTCTTAACTTCATGAGACTTCAAAACTAATAATAACCATGAAAAACTTATGGAGAGGCATTATAAAACATATGAAACCATGAAAATCATCAAACCAAAGAAAACTTTTCTAAAACTACTCAAAAAGAGATCCATCATGATTGTAAGTGCATAAAAAGCTTCATAAGTTCTTAACAATAATTCATAAAGGATAATCCATTAATCTAATAAATATTTCCATGAAAATGAAGCTAACTCAAATAAATTTCATCCACCAAGAGCATTCCTCTCAACTCCAACTGTACGACCCACACTAAGCATGCAAAGTTGACCTTCCTTGGCTTGCAAGGACAAGAAAGAAGAAATAGAAGTTGCAACTAAAATTTTTGGATTTATCTCAGCACACCAAGAGTGTAAATGATTGTATATAGGTGAAGAGGTGCATAAATCATATTTTTACCTAAAGATGAGCTCACCAAGTCTATACAAGTACCACAAAGGGCCTAAAATCAAGGAGAAATTGCCTCTTTCTACACATAATTACCCCTTGGACTGAAATTTGACTGATCCTAACATCTCCTAACCTCCTCCACATTGAAAACCAAATTTTTGACAAATATGCTTCCTTGAATGTCTATACAAGTCATTAACTGAGCTAAAAAAGTGGCTAAAAGGCATATTTAACATATGGAACATAGTAAAGGATAAATTAATTACTTGTGAACATCTTAAAACATATAAATGACCACCTTCAAACATTTTCAGCATAATTTAAACCTCTTACCAAGTTTGACTAGAGTTGATTAGGGTTGACCTTGGTTGACTAGACTAGTACAAGGAAGATGGACTTAAATGAAGGTTGAAACAAAGGTAAGTAAGATGATAGACCAACATGACACACCCATAGGACATATGGAAACCTCTAAAAAGTTTAGAAATGTAGGGGTTTACCCAATTTGACTAAAATTCAAATTTGGTCAACAATACATTTATAATGTAAAACATTATTAAAACAAATTCAAATAACATAGTTTTTATTTGTTAGAAAGTTATAAAATTGATAATAGTTAGATTAAGTTTTTAACTCAAAGGGTCCCTTAATAAAAAATGTTTAATAAATTAATTGTCATAGGTCTAAGTCCATAGTTATTTGATAGGGTTAAGGTCATACTTAGACATTTATATCAAGTCATTTTTCAACCTCCAATTCTAAATAAGACTCAAATTTGACATTAAATATGAAAACTTATTTATATAAGTTTATATCTCAAACTAGGTCTACAACTTAAATCAACATCAAGAAAAATAGTAAAGTCACTACAACTCAAAATTTAACATCAAGTTACAACCAATGAAAAAACATTGAAAAGGAATATTAATGTGACATGTTTATGGGTGTTAAATAGTGTTAAATTAAAATCAAAAATAGAGTTTACTCACATGATGATACCATTATTGGTGTAATAGCCTTTGAATATACACACCAATATCTCCATCAAAAGTGATAAGTCAACAGCCATAGGCCTGTCTAAAATATATTTTAAAAAGTGTGATGAAATTATTCATATTATAAAATAATTACTCATCTAATTGTAAACAAAAAACTTAATAATCATATCATAAACATAATCATACATCTAATTAGTTAAATCATGAATCGAAATAGATCAAGCAAACAATATGATCTACTAGATAAACACTAAATAGTGAATATAAAACATGTTTCCACAACATTATAACTATCATCCCCATTTGGCACAGGGTACTATTTCTAATTTTGCTATTGAATATGTTTTCTTTGACTTGTATATGTTTATTTATCTCATGTACTAATATTGGAACATCTACCCAATTTTCATTGATGATGCCTGTTTTCCCCCAAAAATATCACTCATTTTTGGGACAAAATTTGAACTATTTTGGTCCTATAGACCAAAATTGTCTCTTCCCTTTTTAAAATTTGTCTTGGGCATTCAAATTCCTCATTTTTCAAGCTTCTCAGAAATCTACGGACTCTACAGGCTTAAATCTATGGACTTTGCAGGCTTGAATCTATAAACTCTGCAGGCTTGAATCTATGGACTCAGTAGGAAGAAAAAATCTATGGACTTTGTAGGATAAGTTCAATGGGATTTACAAGTTGATTTCTATAGACTCTGTAGACAGGCTCATTTCTATAGGTTCAAAGGCTTCTACAGGCGGGTTCAACCAAAAGAATCAATTTCTAACACTTGGTCATTTTTAGGATTGGTTCAGTGCCTTGGTTCAATCAAAACCCTCCATCAGCAAGCATCTAAGCAAAGAAGGCTTGAACCGTTGAACCATTGAACCACTTTGGTTCAATGGTTCAACGAGTTCAAAGTTTAAAAGGTTTAATGTTTTTAGTTCAACGGCGGCTTCAATCAAAGGAATGGTTCAATTGCTTGGTTCAACCAAGCAGTTCAACACTTTGTTTCAATTGGGTGGTTCATCTACTTTGTTTCAATGCTTTGGCTCATCCTTTGGTTCAAACAAATGGTTCATCAGTTGGTTCAAGGCTTCGTTTGAACCGTTAAACCAAAACTTGGTTCAATGGTTGGTTCAAACAAATGGTTCAATGACTTAGTTCATCCGTTTGGTTCAAAGGCTTGATTCATTCAATTGAACCATTGGCTTGAACCATTTTGGTTCAAATCTTGGTTCATATACTTGGTTCAATGCTTAGTTCAACCAAGTGGTTCAATGTTTGGTACAACCAAGCGGTTCATTGGCTTGGTTCAACGAAGTGGTTCAATGGAGCGGTTCAATGGCTTGGTTCAACCAAGTGGTTCACTCAGATGGTTCAAAGGAGTGGTTCAAATGTCAAAGTTCAAGAGAGCTTCTTGAAGGACAAGTGCCCTTATGGAGGGCACTTGATCGACAAAAATACCTTTTGGAAGGGTCATTTTCCAAGAAAGATGCAAAAGTAAATTCTTTTAGATTTTTGTTTATGGCATTTGAAAAAGTCTAAGGCATAATTCTTTTAGACTTTTGTCTAAAGGAATTCCTTCAGACAAAAAGTCTGAAAGAACTCAAGAAGCGACTATGGGAAGAAAACCCAAAGGAAATTCTCAAAGGCAAATGGAACAAAATGGAAATTCTGTGGACTTTTTGTTTGCGGGAAATTTTTGTGGACAATTTGTCTGTGAGAATAATACCCATAGAGAAAGCCTGAGAGATAGTCTTCTAAGGAAAAGGCCATGAGAGACCTCTAAGGCGAAGGCCACCGAAGGACCCCAAAGGGTAGGTTCCCTTGTGGGGGACTCTCAGCTACCAAATTGAAGAGTTGCCTTCTCTTCGGGAAGATGTAAAATAAGAAGCCTAAAGGCTATTCAAAGACCACCCAAAGGGCAGATACCCTTGTGGGGGGCTCTTCCCAACCCAAAGTAGATCATTTCTTAAGGCCTAAAAGGGTAGATTCTTTCTAGGAAAGTTCCAAATAGAAAAGTTGAAGAAGGACCAAGTGGTGATGTGCCCGAAGATGTCAAATTCAACACAACAAACTAGCCATTGAAAACATAGTGACAGGTGTGTGAATGTGAATTTTAAAGCTCATAAAATAGCCATTGATCCTTTGAATCTATAGACCTGAATGTATTCATAGGTTTTAAGGCCAAGACCAACAAAAAGCAAGGAAGGAACAGAACAACAAATTAAATCCAGGACCTAATTCAATTAACTAGAAAAGGAGGAATGATGAAGGTAGGATCAGATCGCCTGGTAGACATTGAAAGTTGCAAACTTTCAATAGTGTGACTTGCTTCTCTACATTGATAAAATCAAATGGGTAAATGCCCCTAAGTTCTATCTTGTCTTCTTAATAGATTTCAATGCAACATGATGTGTTACTATACCCAAGTCCTTGAAGAGGCTATATAAGGGACTCTCTTCTATTGTAAAAGGATCTCTTTTTGACAATTAGAATGAAACTCTGCCCAAATTGAAAGGCACTTTTGAGACTTTGAGCTCAGTTCTTTGATCATATTTTGTTATTGGAATAAGAAAGCAAGTGATTTTTCAGACTTTGTGATGTGATATCTTTGTTGTTGAGGAAACTATTCTTATGTCTTTTTCCTTAATATATCTTCTATTCCTTTTATTCAACAAGTAGAATTAGTGACAACAGTCAGGAAGGTATCTTGAAGAGTCAACTATGGAGAGACTTTATGGCCCCATAATTTCGTTTAGTGTGTTTTCTTTTCATTTCTGTGTAAAGGACCTTGGGGCGACTTTATGCCCTCATTGTCCTTCGTATCTTACTCTTGAGAAATTTAGGTGGAGACTTTGTGCTGCATCTTGATTTGTTGGTTATTACATCCTTTACTACATTTTTCTATTACTACCAGGAGTATTCTTGTGGTTTGCTAAATAGTACTTCTGAAAGAAGAGGAGTGTTGTATGTCATTTCCCTTGAGTTTTTCCTTTGATTTACACACATCATCTCTAAATAAAGAGAGATGGATGGTTTGTCTTACCCTTGAGTATTATTTTATGTTTATATATATATAAGCTTATCTATAAGGAACCTCCCCTTGATGAGAGGAGAGATCAGTCCCCTTCTGATGTGGTGAACCTACATATTGGATGACTAATCTTCCTACTTCGGCTGATCAGACCTATTTTGTTTATCAGCACGCTGATCAACAAAATATTCAACCAATAGTTTATGGCAACTCTCATGGGGACATATAATATCCATTATCCATTTATAATCTATCCATTCACCTCCACACTAACTGGGAAAGAATGCATAGTTTAAAGCCTCAAGCTTCAAACTGAGGCAAGGTCAATTCTTTTCCATTTTTGTTTCACAATTTGGAAGATTCAAGGTATACACGAAGCCAAAGGGCTAAAGGGATTGTTTACCCTGTATTCGAGTTGGTATAGCAAAGTGATTTTGATCTATTTCCTTCACCATCTCGTCTCTAACAAACCAAGAGCTTTCCTTCTACTAAAGTCAGATCTCCATTGTCAGACGAAGTATCTACTTCTGCTGTTAATAAATCTTTGCCAATAATTACCCCTCTAAGATTTTTTATCCCTCCTTTTCATAATCCTATAATGGTATTTCAAGGCCCCTAGGGTAATGATTTTGGTCCTCTCAATATTACTCCACCTCTACATGAGTTTCCATGTAGTTCAAGGAAGAATTTCCCCAAATCCTATGGTGATTGGAAAGTTCATCCTGATGAACACATTACAGCCTTCAGCATAGCTTGTGGAGTAATTAGAGTAGAATTTGAAGATGTAGCAGTTAGAATTTTTGTGGAGACACTACAAGGCACTGCTATAGATTGGTTTTATCATCTACAGGCTTGGTTAGTAACTGATTAGAATACTCTCAAAGATAAGTTTGAAGCTAGATTCAAACCTGTAGAAGATGCACATTCACTTATGGCTCAACTTACACAGATGAAGAAAGATCCTTATGAGCCTATGAGATACTTCATAGCCAAATTTGATAAACTGAGAAATAAAATCCCTATAATAGCTTAACCTATAGCTGAGAATCTCAAATGCTTTTTCATTAATTCTCAGTTACCTAAAGTAAGTTTTCTCTTGAGATGTGCTAGTCAAATAGATCTTGCTACAGCTCAACATTTGGCTATTGAGGTAGAAGATGATCTCATCTTAGCAGGGAAGATAAGAAGAGATCCAAATAGAAATAGAACTTCATCATCTTCTGAATATTCATCTACAAGCACCATAGATCCAATGGTGTAGAAATTGGCAAATGAGTTACTTGCTCTCAAAAAGTAAATGGCTCAAGGAATGTCTCCTACTCCATACAAAAGGACATTCCCAAATCAATCATATCAGGGCAATGCTACTAGGAATTAAGGGCAATAGAATCACCTTCCTCTCCCATAAGGGAAACTTGCCCTAGAAGGTCCTCCAACTAATTCAACAATGGGATATCTTGAAGCAGAATCAGAGTTCTCTTTTCAGCCTAAATTGAATCAAGAAAATGATGTTGATCTCTTTGAAGACAATCAAGAGGAATCAACTAGCGACTCCCACATTGGTTTCCTAAACTACCAGGATGAACCTGGAAGAAAAGGAGAAGCTTTTGATGGATCATATGTAGTGTTTACTAGGTCCAAGAACCAATCAGTCCAACAAGCTAATAAATGGAAGATAAAAGAGCAACTGCAGCCAACAGTCATGATTGCTAAGCATGGAACCATTCTGCCTTTTCAGTCAAAGGATATGATAATCACCTAAAATGCAAATACATCAATTTTGCCTTCTCCTTATACTTCAAATTCATAAACCAACCCACCTCCCATCCCTCCTAAAACTTAGAAAGTTGAAGTACCTTTCTCTGTACCTAGCTCAATTCAGCCATTTGACATAATTGATCATGTAAAAAAGACAAAAATACAAATGTCTGAGTTCAAATATTTGCAATCTAATCCTGATGAATTGAATAATCTAGTACAATATGTCAAGAACCAAACCATCCTTGCAAGACAAAAAGCTAAAAAGGTAACTCCTAATTCTCCAAAGAACATACCTATTCCAAATAATTTGGTCATTACTCCCCTAGCCACTCCTAGAAAAATAGAACCTTTCTATGTTTCCCTGTTAATTAATGGCCACAAGCTGAGTAACTATATTATAGACTCAAGCACATCTGATAATGTCATGCCTGCTAAAGTAGCTGAGTCTCTTGGTCTCACACTAACCAAGACATTTGGGAGATGTTTCTCCATGGAAAATAAACAAGTACCATTGTTGGGGCAAATCAAAGATGCCTAATTTGCATTTGCAGCCTTTCTAGATAAGAGAATCAAGATGACTATCTTGGTGGCTGACGTCCCAGCATCCTATGGCATTTTATTAGATGAAATTTCTGCAAGGACATGGGAGGAGAACTAAGCATGGATCTATCTGAGGCAAGGATCCCTGTCTAAAGCATAATGAAGAGGTTGCTCCCTAAAAAGGAATCAAAATATGTGGTCACCCAAACATCAGCCCCTGAAGCTCAAATCCTTTTTGAATCCACAAGTATAGGTAACTATTTTTTGTCTACAGATGAAGTGCATGAAACATCTGATATAATTCTTGAAAGTGTCAACTCAAAAATCAGTTCAATAAGAATAACAGAAAAACTAGTAGGTTGCAATCTAGACCAAGAAGGATCCTCCATCTCTGATAAAGGAAAATCTAAAGAAAAATCAGTATCAGATGAGATATGGACTTTGGAATTTGATGGTAGTTATTCCTCTACTAATTTAGGAGTTGGGATTGTGTTGATATCTCCTCAAGGAGATATGTTTCTTTCATCTTACAAATTATAATTTAGCAACAAAAACAATACAACTGAATATGAATCTCTATTGCTTGGCATGAAGGCTGCTTAAGACAAAGGCATCAAGTTTCTTCATGCCAAATGGGATGTTGAATTAGTGGTTTGTCAAGTGAGGAACTTATACCAAACCAAGAATGAAAGATTATGCCACTACCGTAACTTGGTTTGGGACCAAATTGAAAGATTTGATGCTTTCAACATTTCTGCCATACCCAGAGAGTCTAATGACAGAGCTGATGCACTTATTATTTCAGGAACTCTCTTAGTTCCTCATTCATATTTCAAAGAAGATAGGTATACTATAGAGCTGGTCTATAGACCAAGTGTTCTTGACAATGCTGATCATTGGCAAGTATTTAATGATGACTATCAAATCATTGCCTTCCTAGAATGTAAAGACAATTTTGAATAACTACATTTTGAAGGCAGTGAATCTCAGAAGAATGAATCAGTCTCTGAATCCAATTTAGATATAAATGAAAAATTCTTACAGCTAAAAAGAAACAAAATTCCCAAAGGCCTAGTTTCTCTTGAGAAGCTATTTAACAAGCAGGATAAATTCATCAAACAACAACAAATAGACTCAAGTTTCTCTCAGGGATTAGATCACGTAAATATGACTACTAAAGAAAATCCCAAGATGGTCAATATTGGTTAGTGTTGCACCCCTGAAGAAAGATTCAAGTTCACCTCTTTACTCCGTCAATACATAGATGTCTTAGCATATTCTTATGAAGACTTGAAGTCTCTCAGACCTGATGAAATTTTCCATGACATTCCTCTCAAGGCTGACTCAATGCCTTATAAGTAAAAATCTAGATAGTATAATCCAAAAATAGCAGGTACTATTTTGTCTGAGATACAAAAAATGTTAGATGTTAGAATCATCTTCCCAATCCATCACTCCACATGGATTGCAAACATAGTGCCTATAAGGAAAAAGAATAGCAAAATTCACATTTGTGTAGATTTCAAGAATCTGAATCAAGCATCTTTGAAGGATAATTATCCTTTGCTAACCATGGATCAAGTGCTTCAAACAGTGACAGGTTTAGAGATGTTATCAATGCTAGATGGCTTCTCAGGATATAATCAAGTTGAAGTTGGTGAAGCAGAACAACACAAGACTGCATTCACCACACTTTGGGGTACATTTGCATATAGAAGAATGCCTTTTGGTTTAATAAATGTTGGTGCTACTTTTTAGAGAGCAATGGACTTTGCTTTCAAAGATGAGATAGGAAAATTCATAGTGGTATACCTTGATGACTTGACTATCTTTTCAAAGCATTGATCTGATCATGTATGCCACTTATAACAAGTGCTGGAGTGCTGCCACCAGAATGGTATTTCCTTAAACCCCAAGAAGTCTATTTTTGGAGTAACAGAGGGGAAACTCCTTGGACACATTGTGTCAAAAGAAGGCATAAAGATTGACTCAGACAGAGTCAAGTCTATTCAAGAGCTTAATTTGCCTACAAGCAAAAATGCTATTCATTCTTTCTTTGAAAAGGTGAATTTATTATAGAGATTCATCCCCAAATTTATTGAGAAAATTAGACACATTGTGAACATGATGAAAGGAAAGACCATCTTCAGCTGGAATAAATAAGGTAAGTCAACATTTCAAGATATCAAGACTACCATTACTCATGCCCCTACCTTGGTTTGTTCAGATTACAACAAAGATTTCATCATATATAGCTATATGTCTGAACACACTCTTTCAACAATTCTTGTTCAACAAGACAAGGAAGGTATGGAATCTCCTATCTCTTTCATGAGTTGCCCTCTCAAAACCCATGAGATGAAGTATTCAAATGTAGAGAAGCATGCTTATGCATTGGTGAAAATAGTCAAACATTTCCACTTCTATATTCTAAATTCACATATTACTGCCTTAGTTCCTGACACTATAGTCAAGTCTATATTAACTTAGTAGGAATTTGGCATGAAAAAAGGTAATTGGATTGCAAAGATCTAAGATTTTGATCTAGACATCAAGTTGACAAAGCTGGTCAGCTTGAAAGGCCTATGCCAATTAATTTTTGATAATAAGCCAGAAGACACACAACGTGAAGAAACTGAAGTGAAAGAGACACCAACAATCCTTTTTATCTCCACTACCAATGAGTTGTATTTAGGTATCACTCATTTCTTTACTTATGGTGAATGTCCTACTCATTTATCTTACAAAGAAAGGAGGACTATCAAGTTGAAAGCTACCAATTTTTTTATTTGGGATAATGGCTTGTATAAGAGAAGCATAGATGGAGTATTCATTCGTTGTGTAGACAAAGAGCAAAAAAGCCAACTTTTGAAATCTTTCCACAATCTGGCCTATGGAGGACATTTTTCTACTCCTGTGACTGCACACAAGATTCTGCAAGCTAGGTATTACTGGCCAACTCTTTTCCAAGATACACATAAGTGGGTGAGAAAATATGAACTCTATCAATAATTTATTGGAAGACCCAAGTTAGCTGCTATGCCTCTCAAGCCAGTGATCATAGAAGAACCTTTCCAACAATGGGGGATTGCTTTTATTGGGACAATAAACCCATCTTCAAGTGTTGGACATGATTATGTCCTTACAGCAACTAACTATTTTACCAAGTGGTTAGAAGCAATCCCAACTAGGCAAGCTACTTTCGAAGTTGTATGCAACTTCCTCAAAGAGAATATCATTTCCAGGTTTGGAGTTTCAATCAAAATTGTTACTGATAATGTAGCTTTTTTCATCTCTTAGGAGATTACACAATTTTTTTTCCATTATGGAATTATACTCTCTCACTCTTCTGATTATTTTCCACAAGGGAATGGACAAGCTGAATCCAACAATAAGAACCTGGTAACTATCATCAAAAAACTAGAGATGAAAATCAAAGGACATGGCATAAAGCATTTGTTGATGCTATATGGGTAGACAGAATCACACCAAAGAGGGTAATTGGTATGTCTCCTTTTCAACTTCTTTATGATATCAATGCTGAGATACCAATCACCTTAGAATTGCTAGCCTTGAAATTGGCAAAGGCAATTGAAGATTAGACATATGAAAGCTCTCTTGATAAAAGAATCATGTGCCTGACTGAGCTAGAGGAACAAAGAACCATGGTGGTGGATAAAATTGCTGCTCATCAAAGTCTGGTAAAGAAACTCTTTGACTAGAAGGGCAGAAATCATGATTTCTAGATTGGGGATGAAGTCCTATTGTGGGACAAAAAGAGAGAACCAAAGGGGATGCATGGAAAGTTTGAATCCCTTTAGAGAGGCCCATTTATAATTCATCAACACATTGGTGAAAATATCTTTCTACTAAAATATCAAGATGGCACACTCTTTTCTCTGCCTCACAATGGGCAGCATCTGAAACACTTCAAATCTTGAAGTATCAGATCATTGCATCTGTATATGGAACAAAATTTGAACTATTTTGGTCCTATAGACCAAAATTGTCTCTTTCCTTTTCAAAATTTGTCTTGGGCATTCAAATTCCTCATTTTTCAAGCTTCTCAAAAATCTACAGACTCTGCAGGCTTAAATCTACAGACTCTACAGGCTTGAATCTATGGACTCTGCAGGCTTGAATCTACAGACTCAACATGAAGAGAAAATATATGGACTCTGCAGGCCAAGTTCAATGGGCCTTATAGGTTAATTTATATAGACTTGATTTCTACAGACTTTGTAGATAGGCTCATTTATATAGATTCAATGGCTTCTGTAGGTGGGTTCAACCAAAAGAATTAATTTCTAACACTTGGTCATTTTCAAGATTGCTTCAGTGTCTTGGTTCAATAAAAAACCTCCATCGGCAAGCATCTAAGCAATGAAGTCTTGAACCATTGAACCACTTTGGTTCAATGGTTCAATGAGTTCAAAGTTTAAAAGGTTCAACGCTTTTGGTTCAACGGTGGGTTCAATCAAAGAAATGGTTCAATGGCTTGGTTCAACAAAGTGGTTCAATAATTTGTTTCACTCAGGTGGTTCATCCACTTTGTTTCAATGCTTTGGCTCATCTTTTGGTTCAAACAAATGGTTTTTTAGTTAGTTCAAGGCTTTGTTTGAACCATTGAACCAAAACTTGGTTTAAGGATTGGTTCAAACAAATGGTTCAATGACTTAGTTCATCCACTTGGTTCAAAGGCTTGGTTCATTCAATTGAACCATCGGCTTGAACGATTTTGGTTCAAAGCTTTGTTCATTGACTTGGTTTAATGCTTGGTTCAACCAAGTGGTTCAACATTTGGTTCAACCAAGTGGTTTATTGGCTTGGTTCAATGAAGTGGTTCAATGGGGTGGTTCAACGGCTTGGTTCAACCAAGTGGTTCACTCAGATGGTTCAAAGGAGTGGTTCAAATGTAAAAGTTCAAGAGAGTTTCCCAAAGGATAAGTGCCCTTGTGGAGGGCACTTAATCGACAAAAATACCCTTCAGAAGGGTCATTTTCTAAGGATGCAAAGGTAAATTCTTTCATATTTTTGTTTAAGGCATTTGAAAAAGTCTAAGGCATAATTATTTCAGACTTTTGACCAAAGGAATTCCTTCAGACAAAAATTCCAAAAGAATTCAAGAAGTGACTGTGGGAAGAAAACCCAAAGGAAATTCTCAAAGGCAAATAGAACAAAATGGAAATTTTGTAGACTTTTTATCCATAGGAAATTTCTGTAGATAATTTGTCTACTGGAATAATACCCACGAAGAAAGCCCAAGAGATAGTTTGCTAAGGAAAAGGCCGTAAGAGACCTCTAAGGCGAAGGCCACTGAAGGACCCCGAAGGGTAGGTGCCCTTATGGGGGATTCTCAGCTGCCAAATTGTAGAGTCACCTTCCCTTCAGGAAGATGTAAAATAAGAAGCCCGAAGGCTATTCAAAGATCGCCCAAAGGGAAGATACTCTTGTGGGGAGATCTTCCCAACCCAAAGTGGATCATTTCTTAAGGCCCAAAAGGGCATATTCTTTCTAGGAAAGTGCCAAATAGAAAATCTAAAGAAGGACCAAGGGGTGACATGCCCAAAGACATCAAATTCAACACAGTGAACTTGTCATTAAAAACATAGTGACGAGTGCATGAACGTCAATTTTAAAGCTCATAAAATAGCCATTGATCCTTTGAATCTACAGACCCGAATGCATTCATAGGCTTTAAGGCCAAGACTAGCAAAAAGTAAGGAAGGAACAGAATAACAAATTGAATCCAGGACCTGATTTAATTAACCATAAAAGGAGGAACGATGAATGTAGGATCAGATCGCCAGGTGGACATTGAAAGTTGAAAACTTTCAATAGCTTGACTTGCTTCTCTACATTGATAAAATCAAATGGGTAAATGCCCCTAAGTTTTAGCCTATCTTCTTAACAGATTTCAATGTAACATGATGTGTTATTGTTCCCAAGTCCTTCTTGAAGAGGCTATATAAGGGACTCTCTTCTATTTTAAAAGGATCTCTTTTTGACAATCAGAACGAAACTCTACCCAAATTGAAAGGCACTTCTGAGACTTTAAGCTTATTTGTTTATCATATTTTTTTACTGGAATAAGAAAGCAAGTGATTTTTTAGACTTTGTGCTGTGATATCTTTATTGTTGAGAAAATTGTTCTTATGTCTTTTTCCTTAATATATCTTCTGTTCCTTTAATTCAACAAGTAGAATTAGTGACAATAGTCAGGAAGGTGTCTTGAAGAGTCAATTATGGAGAGACTTTGTGCCCCCATAATTGCCTTTAGTGTGTTTTCTTTTCATTTCTATGTAAAGGACCTTGGGGCGACTTTGTGCCCTCATTGTCCATCGTATCTTACTCTTGAGCAATTTAGGTGGAGACTTTGTGATGCATCTTGATTTTCTAGTTATTACATCCTTTGCTACATTTTGTTGGTACTACCAAGAGTATTCTTGTGGTTTGTTAAATAGTACTTCTAGAAGAAGAGGAGTGTTGTCTGTCATTTTCCTTGAGTTTTTCCTTTGATTTGCACACATCATCTCTGAAGAAAGAGAGATGGATGGTTTGTCTTACCCTTGAGTATTATTTTTTCTCTCTCTCTCTCTCTCTCTCTCTCTCTCTCTATATATATATATATATATATATATATATACACAAGCTTATCTATAGGGAACCTCCCCTTGATGAGAGGAGAGATCAGTGCCCTTCTGATGTGGTGAACCTACACATTTGGATGACTAATCTTCCTACTTTGGTTGATCAGACATATTTTTTTTATCAGTACGCTGATCGACAAAATATTCAACCAACAATGCCTTCCCTCTGATAAAGAGAAGAATAAATACTATAACCACACCCACCATAACTAAAAGAGTGGTTAGACCTAGTTAATATATCACATCAACATGATAATTATAACCATAATAAACATCAAATACATCTAACATTATCACTTCAAATTATAAAATGTTAAGCAATAAATTCCATTAACATTTGTACATCTATAAAAAAATCACATTAGTCAATACCTAACATAATCATAATTCAATTAACATAATAAGTAATAAAATTACATCAAATTAATCATCATTTGTTCCTTAATTTTTTAGAGAAAAAATAAATAGTTATAAAATCAAATCCACAATAATCAATGATCAATCAAATTCAAATCCATGTGGCACTCAAAGCCACTTATAAAAAAAATAAAAATTAAAATACTTTTACTAAAAAATGGTATGTGACAATTAATGGCATGCATTTGGCCAATCCTCCACCCTATGCCTATATATTTATGTCTCCCTTCCACTTTGTTTTCATCATTCTCCCTCTTATTTCCTCCCTCCACTCATTCATCCATCTCCATTCTCCTATTTTTGATTTTATTTGTATATTTGGCTACCATTATAAAAACATACTTTACAAGATTAAAGAGGAGTGAAAATATATTTGTGCATGTCACTTTTTCAAAGACCCATTCACATCAAATTCAGTGATCTCTTCAAGAAATATAAGTTTTCCATAGTTAAAGATTTTTCCTTCTCCTCCTAGTCATTTTGTCATCCCTATAGTTTTTTTTCTTGATTAGTATCATGGTTTATTTTAAAATGTGAAAATACATGGTATAATCATGTCCTATAAAAAAAACCCTCTAGTTTTTTTTATGTATATTTAAGTGTCATCTAGCTGAAGATATTCACAAAATTTTCAATAGTTATAAGAGGTATTTTATTTATCCATTGATAGGAAATTTTCATTAGCATATTTTTCATAAAATAAATCCATAATTTCTCCTTGTAAAGGAAATTTAAAAGTTCTAGCCAAGCATTATGATCTACTAGTTGAGCATTGTTGAGGTTTTTTCAATTTTTCATTACTAATGTAGTTGCTTATCCATAACTAGATAATCATTTCCTCCCTATATAATTCTTATATCGATTGTTGTATACCTTCTCAAAAAAATTTACCCTCTTTTCCACACTAATAAAAATGAATTAAAAATACAATGGCATCAAGATAATATTGAGCTTCATGTCTGACATTCCTAAGATTGGAAATAACAACATGGGACACATTGATTTAATTGAGTTTTTTTATAGACTCAATGCTTAAATTAAATATGGGATCAATTTATGTATGATTGTATTATTCCTTAAGATACCACTTTTCAACATTTGAATAACGTGTAAACCTCATCCTACCTTATGTAACACACTATAATTTATAACTCATGAAATTTACAACAATAGCAATACAATAATTTCTAAGTTAGATGATGTTTTTTGGGACTCTACAATAGGATGTTTATGTAAATATGAATATGGATATTGGTAGACAGTACTAGTGAAAAAATACTAATCAATGTCAGTAAACCATTAATTTGGATGGTTGAAAAAAATACAAGAGATAAATAAAATTACAAAAACATATGCTAATCAAATTTTTAGGGTCCATCTGATATGAATATTTTATAGAATAGAGTGGTTTATAATCAAGTTTCTATATAGTTCCATTAATGTATGTTATTAATGATGATTATTATTTTCATAGGTAAATATTTCATCAGTTAGGGAAGCCTCACCAATTAATATATCATCATTCATTAACTAAACATAATCAAATTTTTCAAATGGTGTTTTCCATTTCCTATCTAAGGCATTTTTTGGTATTTATAAAAAAGTAAATTATGTCTTAATCAACATAATTTAAAAAATTACCCACAACTTTCCCACATGTCTTAATGATTCCTTATCTATGTGGGTAGTTAAAAATATAGAATGAGATACCTCTCAAATAATTTTTGATGATGGAGTGTCACTAGTTTCTAAAAAAAAATGGTTCATTTAGTTTCCCAAATTCACATATATCCATGTTGATAGATATGAAGGTCAACCATATAGACTTCCAAAATACACAAGTGATAAGCTATATCTCATGAAATTATGTATCCAATTGTTATACAGGCATCAAATGATCATAAATAAACATAATGTAGGATTCTAGTGTTTTCTCACTCTTAATTACTAAAACTTTAATATTGTCATTGATGTAAAGGCCATTGATAAAATCATGCCCATAATAAAAATGCATTTACATGAAAAAATAATCCCTTTTAATTTTAAGATATTTAAAAAAGGAATCTTAGTATTTTTACATAAGTAGATTCCATTCTTTGAATACTACTTAGCAAAGGGTGATGATAATGTTAGGAGTTAGAACTCACATTTGTGGTGAGTAGTTAGGTTAGTGGTGAGTAGTTAGGTTAGTAATTTTTTATATGAGGGTGGTTATGAGATTAGTGGGTGGTTATGATTTTAATTAGTTATTAAAGAAGACTATATATGTAACATACCTTTTATTGAATAAATAATGTGTGATGATTTAAGACATTTTGAGCATTTTTCTCTTGCATATTAGATATTCTTTCAAAAATTTGGTATCAAAAAAGGTTTTTTAAGAGGCCTATCTAGAAAATATATTAATTTTTAAGGGGGAAAATAATGGTATGTAGTGTATACCATGTGTAAACCCCATTGTTTGTCAGTCCTTAATTTATTATTATTATTAATAATGGATTTGCAATGCAAATAACATGTGAACCCTGTTATCATTTTTTTCATTTCAGTATGTTAAGGATCCCTTGTTTGGTCATATCCAACCTATAATTAATTTTTGAGGAATTTTATATTATATTTTATTAGGAATGTGTTTTATTGTTGTAACATTAGCATCATGGATATTTTATTCTAAGTTTACTTCTAATATTGAGTTCTTGTGGAAACATTGTTTCTTTTGATTTCCATAAGGTTTTTGCAACATAATCTTGTTTTTATTGAAACACAATATGTAATACAAACAACTTTAGATTTGGATAACTACCCTAGGGCATGTGATTATGGGTGAGGCAATGTCTTATTTTCTATTACAAGAGGAAAAGTGGTAGAGGGAATTGATTTTGACCAGCATTATGGGTGCCTTTTGATTATTTTTTGTGTTCTTTTATAGTAAATTTTCATGTTTATTTATTTTTTCACTAAACAAGTTACACATCATACTTTAGTATTTTATAAATCATGACCATTGTAGGATGATAAGTTGTAAATAAATTATACACATTATATTTTATAAAAAAATGTTATCATGTTTGACAGGAGTAATTACAAACTCATATACTCAATATAAATAAATATTATGCGGGTATTAGCAACATATTGGTCACCATTACCTCACATAGTTACCACATATGTGGATAGATTTATCCCCTTTCATAATTTCAAATTTTTGGATCCTTTTCTTGTGTCAAACCTTGAATTAGATGATGGAGATGGTGAACTTCATTCTGAATGAGTTTCTTTCATTAGTGGTGGAGATATTTAATAATTATAAGACAAACTAAGATGTTATGGAAAATGTTTATTTATGTAAGTTTTGTTTCAACATGTTAGAGCTAAGTAAATAAGATGTAAAAGTGGGAATTAAGGATAGAACCCTTGTCATCAAATGTGAGCATAACCACAAGTAGAATCAGGAGAATTGGTCTTATAAAATCTTTGGAACCAACAATCCTCACATTTTTCCATACTTATAGATAGTAAAAATCCAAGGTAGTTATGGTAGTAGTGGAAGAATCTTTGTTTTAGGTATTATTATTATTATTATTATTATTATTATTATTATTATTATTATTATTATTATTATTATTATTATTATTATTATTACTATTACTATTACTATTACTATTACTATTACTATTACTATTACTATTACTATTACTATTACTATTACTATTACTATTACTATTACTATTACTATTACTATTACTATTACTATTACTATTATTAAGGTTTTTCAGTTATATTATTTTATATGTTATAAATTGATGTTACTATGTTTATATGCAATAATATGTCTAATAGTATCATTTGAATAGTTTGTTTCTTAAATAGTGTTATTAGGTATATTTGTAGTCATCTCTGTTAATGTTTAGTTTTATGGCTTGTGTTATCATCATCCTATGTGATATGTAAATGTATTTTATTAGAAATTTTTAAAATATAAATGAATTTTTGTATACATATGAATTATATGGTGAATCTAACATCCATTTTATGAGGGGGTATGTTTTATTCACCCATGTGATCACTAAGGGGGGAATGTTATGAGTTAGTACTCATATTTTTGGTAAGTAGTTAGGTTAGTAGTTATATTTTTATGAGGCTGGTTATGAGATTAATTAGTGCCTCAAAGGCTTATATATGTAACCTACATTCATTTTAATAAATAAATTATGATGATTGAATATATTTTAAAAAAAATCTCTCGCACATTGTATTTTTTCTCTAATAGATAATAGTAAGGTAAGAAGGGATTACATTCTAATGAGATTAGATAAAATTATTAAGTTTAATCCAAAATTATTTCATATATAAATTATATATGATGATAGTGAACTTTGGGAACATAAATATTTCAAAAAATACTCCTATCACCTATGCCTTATATTGACCAGTTTATCCTTAAAATCACGTATTACATTATCTATGGCAAAGAAAACATCAATATAATCAAGGCTTGATTAAATAAAGAAAAAAATTTATCTTAAAACAATTTAAGGTTTGAAGTTTCACATCAAAATATATGCCTCTACTAGTAGATCTTCTAAAAACATTTGATTTTAGTATTCTTAGCCCTACTTCTCATGTAACGTTTGCTACTGAAAGTGTTAGTGAAGGAGGAGAGCTGAAAAAGATAAATTTCTAGATAATACATATGGAGTATGAGTTTTTAAAAAATAAATATAAATATAAAGATATATCTAACCCCTTCTTATTATTAGGTAACAACAACCCCTTTGGTAAACCCATGCAGTAGTTGATACTTTAATATTAATTAATAACACCACATAATAATTCATTTCTTCTAATCAAGGTTAGGGTCATGTGTATCCCATGTAACATTCACCACCTACTATTATGTAAACCTAATTGCCTCCACCTCATAATGTTTCACACCTAAGCCCCCTATCTCCTCATGTTTCTCGACCTCATTATACTCCTCCAAGGTAAACCATTCCTCTACCTACCTCTCAATTTTTTGATAAAATCCCTCCTCTTGTAAGGATTTACTCATAATAAAATATGAGTCAAGAATGTGATAGATAATTTTCATGGGCTAACCCCATGATAAATAATAGTAAATTAATAATCAATGCCTCAATTTATAAAATTGATGTAGTCATTATCCCCTAAAATCTCCCCATACAATGAAAGCTAAGACTACATCTAGATTATTATATGATCCTTTAATATCTCACTTACTCAAATTTGTGTCCCTATCATGGACAAAAATTTGGAAGAAATGAAACTATACATCTAAAACCTATAAAGGATCCCTATGAGAAAGCCTAATCAAGAGGGACATACCCATTATTTCAAAGAATATGTAGATAGGATCTTCAAAATATTTGAAGTAAATGTGAAAATATAAGAAGAAATAAAATAAAAGTTTGTGGGTTCACAATATATGTGAAATATATTCTTAGTTTAGTGGATTTTTTTTCTCCAGTTTTAAATACGAGGGATAAAATATGACTCTATCCTCATAGTGAGTGAGCTCAATAACATCGAAAGGACCATTATGGCATGAGTAGAGAAACTTATAAAAATATAGGGTTCACCACATTTTAACATTTTAATATTTAATACACTTAATTATATTCACCTAATTAAAAAATATTAAACATTTTGGTGAACACACTTTTTTTTAAATATTGCTTTCTTATTTTTTGCTTTATTTTTGTCCTAGGATTTCATCAAATTTCTAAAATTCTTGACATTGAAAGAAAATAAACTTTGACCTTGGATAAAATATAACACACAACAATTAAAATTATTTGACCTTAGATTAAATCAAATAATAAATATGTTTATCTTATCACCTTGGATAAATTTGACATTGAAGCTCTTTCTTTTGACCTCAGGGTTAAATTTGATGATCTATATACACAAACAACTTTATTTATTTTTATTTTTCATTTCATTTTCTCTTGTTTTATAAATTATATTTTGACATTTTTCAAACTACTTAGTGATTATAGTGAAAGGATATGTGGTATCTATTTTCAAAAACCATGGTTTGAATTGTTTATGCCAATACTCAAAGCCATTATACAACACTAAACATGGATTTAAGTTTCCATGTACCTCATGGTATATCATAAATGTAGGTCCCTTGTTTATACCAATAGGATGCCTCTTTTAGCTATAGAATTTATGGTGAACCTAATAAGAGAGTATCACCTGGGTAATTTACTCTTATTGGACCCTTGAAATTGGGGTTAGTGGGATATAATCATGGTTCTACCTCTATAACTATGGATATAAAACATTGGGACAAAATTAATAAAGGAATGAGAAATTATATTTAAGATATTATAAATCATTTAAACCCTTACCTATATCATCCTTATACTTTGATTTTACTTGTACTGTATTCATATATATCAACATTTATTGATTCACATTCTTTGTCATTTGTACATGCTAAATTATTTGATAATCACAAATGCTTTGTAACATTTAAATTCATTGTATATATCATGGATAGTCAAATTAAATATTTTGCTTATGTACAACATCAAGATAAACTATTTTATATTCATTTTATGCCTTTATTTTATCATGAGGAATGGAAAAAAATCATATGTTATATAAATTCATGAAATTCATTGTAAAGTATTATCTTAATTTCCAAAATGTCATGCATCAAATTATTACATGTCTAAAATTTAGTAATATTCTAAAAATTACCTTAGAACAATCATAATCACATTGTACTTCAAATATATATAATATCTAATCTAAGCTAATTTGTATCACCAATAAACACCAAATATCTTATGCTAAATCCTTTGTGCATCCATCCATTCATATTAAACCCACTTCTCTCCCTAAATATATTCCACTTATTTGACTAATACTCATTCTAAATTCCCAATTCCATGTTGTTTAAAATAGAAGAAGGTGACCACTTATGCCTCTAAAACCAAATTTTGTTATGCCTCTTCTACAACATCAACCTTATTAAAGGAAATAATCTAAGATCAAAGGGTATGATATCATTGATAAATTACAAAACACACCTACAAAAATTTCCATTTTAGATTTATTACAACAAACACTAACTTACAAAGATATCTTGTATGCAATGTTTTGAGATACTACTCTTCCCATGGATATTCAAACAGCTTCATTTGACTCTATAATGAACACTTTCAAGGATATGGAAAATATTTTTAATTTATAAGGAAGACATACCTAAATATAATATTAGTGAATAAAATTTCCATTTATTTATTCAGATTCAAATACATGGAAAGTTAACCAAACATGCATTAATCAATAATGGTTTTGGGATAAATATTTATAGTTATGAATTTATACGTAAATTAGGTTTTAATAAACATAATCATAAAAAATACAAATAAATTATATATTTATTTAGTATTACTCCAAAATAAATAATGGGAACAATCACATTAGACTTATTATTAGTCCATAAAATGATATCTATTATGATTCAAGTCATACCCGAGCAATTTCAATACAATCTACTATTGGGGAATCCATGGATTCATGTAATGGAGGTTATAAATTATAAATTTCATATATTTATTAATTTTTTAAATGATATGCATGAGTATAAAATTATGATTGATAATGCACCCTTCCTATATTGTTAAAGGACACAATCACAATCTAATAAGGTCTTTATCAAACTTCCTAAAAAATCAACCCCAATTCACCGAATGCATACTTATGAATTAGGTGAATAAAACACTACATATGATATGGCACAAGTCAATAAAATTACTAAACAACTAAAATAACATCTTCAAAAGGTAACATAAAAAGTGTAAATTTATATATAAGAGACTATCAAATCAACAAAACAAGTAAAAATTCCCACAAAAATAGTAGAAGCTTAAATGGAATTTCCATTAGTGGTTAATATAGAAGATTATTATTTTTATGTTGAGGATTACTATAGAAATGATGATGAAGATAAAAAATCATTAACAGATGAAAAACTATGCAAGTTCAATTTAATCTAGTTGATGAAGGTGAATATTTATCTCATTCTTTGTTTGCATCTATTAGAGTGGGTGAATATAGAAATACCTTTCATATGCAAAATATAGTAAAATAACCCATTTATAACCAAAAAGAGATACAATATACTTTGCATACTTGAAATAATACATTGTTATCCATACCATTTTTAGTAAACCTAAATATGTATCCTGATAAATTAACCACGTCTCTTAAGGAAGAGGTGCAAACAAAACAAATTTAGTTGTCACAAGATCAATATCCAAATATCAATCCACAAAAGAAAGATAAAGGAACATTGAAAAATAATTTCTTTATAAAGGAATATCAAATCATGATTCCAATTATAAGGTCAATTCTCAAAATATCATTATAGAAGAGGGAACATGACAACATTATTTTTATATAGAGCCTCTCATTATCAAATCACTCATAGATGGCCATAAATGCACTAATGTTGTAGTTACTTGACTACATGATGATACTGTATGCAACTTGGATATTTTAAAATTCCTTAGATATGATATATATAATCTCAATCAAGTTACACAACTATAACATTTTATTATATATACTACATGAGTAATTACTCTTGATCCTAAATCATGTTCAACATTATTCCACATTGATCCTAATTTTGAGTAATACAATGCAAGATTTGGAAATATTGGAAAATATTAATGGAAGATAAACTCAATAATAATTATGACTTTCTCACATTTTATTAATACAATATAGTGATCATTGTTTCAAAATAGGGCATAGTTACAACACAAGAGAATGAAATTGGGCATATTGAAACCAAGGCATACAATGTAGTTATGAATGATATTCATCATACCACATGATTCACTAGATCAAATGAATATATGAATAAACATCCTATTAAAATTAGTTTTTTATCACAAATAAGTAGGTGAATATACTCTTTATGTAGGAACTCTATGTGAATTCTCTCTAGATCAAGTTATCGGTTAAAAAACTTGCATATTTGTACTTAATGGTAGTTTATTTTATCTCCTTGGTAATTATTCTCTACCAAACTTCCTTATCATTCTTATATCTCTTGGATTTATCTGCAATTTTGGTGATTTACCTCTTACTTTACAAACCAATTTGAATAATCCAAAATAACTATATTACATCACTTTCAATGCTATTTCTTTATGGAAAATCCACTTACTTAGTATTTCACATCTATACATCCTAAGGCTTTCATTTGAAATTACACAATCAATCTATCTCACTTTTTAAATAATCACACTTAGTCATGCTTATCATATATGGTACATTATTATACTTTACTTCCACATACATTGGGGGCATATTATTTTCCTCGCCCCTTGCTTACATTTTTTTGTCACTTGTGAATTTTTTGAATCCCTCCAAACTCTTTTAGTATAA
>JARHVA010002357.1:547500-605000 GCA_037957365.1 Torreya grandis
AATTTATTTGATATTTTGTGTGTATTCTTTCTCCTCCTCTTTTTCCTTCATTTTCAATAACGTGAGAAACCCTAACCAAACACAAATTTTTAATACTCCTTTCAATATTTTCAAGTTTAAATAAATTAAACCTTCCATCATAATAGAGGGATTCTACCCCCTCATGTTCAAAAAAAGATCAATTTTTTCCATTGAAAAAATATTTTACAAATAGTTTTTAATTTCCACCATGGGCCATAAATTTTATTTATCTATCACCCACAAATATATATCACTTATCCTACTCTATGATAATTTATTGACACCCTCCTCAGCTTCAACCATTTCTTGATTGGGTGTAAACTAACTAAGAATTTATTATCATTAATATTAGGCAATGTGTGTGCAACAATAAAATAAGAGTGTATAAATATCAAAACTTTGGTGTGGTCATTGATGATTAATAATAGGAATATAAATATATTAATCACCATATAATTAAATTGGTGTAAATTAATTATTTTTCATAACATATTATTACAATAGGTGAATGAATATTCATAAGGTCTTCTAACATGAATGGGATTTTAGATCGATTCTTTGAATCTCAATTGTATATTGGTTTTAAACTCAACCCATTGGAGAAAATAATAATAACCAATAAATACACAAATTCCCTTTCATGGTTTATGAAATAAAAACACACATAAACACACATAAGGAACCAATTTAAATAGAGAATTGGTCCCCTTCAAAACTCTCCTTCCAATATCAAAATAATGGATGCTCCACCTAATTGAGTTTTTTGGGTACTATCAATGGCCCATCATATTTGGAATCCCAATTCAATTAAATTATAAGAGGTTTTATAAATAATTTCCCTGGATTCACTACGAATGGTAAAAAATCTCCCAAAGAACATATATCCTTTTTTATTACTACATGTAGTATTACAAGAGTGAAACATAAATATAGTTTACTACAAGTTTTTTTTATACCCTTTATTAAAGTGTTATTGAGTGGTTCTACCATCTTCGACCTATATGTATACAAATTAGGATTTCATGTAAACCAAATTATTTTTTAGATTTAAACCTTCTAAAGATAAGTATGCCATTCTTGCCTAACTACCTCAAATAAATAAAGAAACACAAGAAGCCATGAGAGATATTGATGCTTATTTCAATAAGTAAGACAATAATATTCCCATGTGATCATTACCAAATGATGCCAATAATATGTTTTTTAATCACATATAAATCTCCAAAATGACTTTATTTCTTAAAATACATCATGTGGATAATATAATTGATGCTCAAATACTTGTAATGGAGATTAAACAATGACTTAATTACTACTATAAAAATGAAGAAAGAAACAAAAAATAATCTATAGATACCACTTGAACTACTTGACTCACACTCAAATAGATGACTCTTTTTCAGCATTTATCTATAAGCAAGCTTGAGCCCTCTATTTTCCATCACTACTACTTAGAAATTCGTAAGTCATTTCTCAAAATCTATAATACCACTATCAAAATACTCAAAACCTCAAGATAGTTGTCTCTAATTTATAGGATAGGTCTGCATTAGGAAGAAAAGTTCATTGTCATAGATTTTCCACCTATAATTAACTTATCAACAAACCATTTAACATCTAGATTTCAAAATTTGAAACATCCATATGGGTCATCCCACATGTTTCTAAAGTCAACTAAAGGAAATTATTCGAAAGGATCACTATATAAACAAATCAAGTACTCATTTCAAATGGAATTGATATCTATCTAGAATCTATCTATTACACTATTACACATTTAGAAAATATACCATGTTCTTCCCAAATTAAATATCAATCACTAGGAGCAATCACAAGTCAAGTTGGAAGCATTCAAAATCAAGCCAAGAGATAACATTTTCAAATATCAAATCCAAACTATTAGTTTCATACATATAATGAAGGATCATAATTTCATAATTACACTAAGTGAGATAACTAAATGTGGCTCTATTCCCTCCTTTAAAAATATAGATGTGTAAGAAATGGTCAATTGGATTATGAGGGTAAACTCATTCCATTACACTTCCCCTTATTTTTATAGGTTTATAGATCTCATAAGTACACTTAGTATTTCCAAGATAAGGAAAAGGAAAATATAGGTTTGTGTGTGTAATTATCAAAATCAAAATATCATAACACTCTCAGTAGGTAATGGCATAAATGAATAATCAATTACAATTTCATCACTTTTACAGTAGACATATCCACAGTCAATGAATGACACCACATTATGTAGCTATCTAGTGAGTGTATACTTGTCCAAATAAAATCATAGACTCTATTTATAGACATGATCTATCCTAATCCTATTTCATTATATTTTATACTACTAGACACCTGATACAATAAACTAAAAACTAAAAAAGATAACCATCTTCTTATTAGTTGTATTTAGTATATTTAACATATGTCACTTGTCAATAAATTTCAATTAATTCTATTTTACATTCATATTTATGCTTAAATGTCATATATCATGATTTGAATAATATTTATATTTTTTATACCTATTAAACACTATTAAATCAAAAAAAGAGTAAAACATATTGTTAAACCTATTCATTTGCTCGAATATTTTTTGGTTCTTGTCTTTGTCCTAATTTTTTATATGAATTAATGATTCTCATAAACTAAATAGAAATATAATCATCCTTTCCAAGATTTGATTGAGTGTTTCTATAATATTTTTATTTGACCTATGGGGTTCAGATTGAATTCTTAATTTTCATACACAAATATATTTTCTCTTGTTGGTTTTAAATTTATTTTCTTTCTTTTTCTTGCTTTCTATAATAATGTTTCATTAGTTGCAAAACTTATAGGATTTGTCAGTCTAGGAAAAGTAGTCATCACTTTTACCTAAGCCATGGTGTTATCATTACTATTTTAAAACTCAATACATTAGACAAAACTATATATGGACTTTAGCTTCCAAGTACCTAACAATTATATCATAAGTGCACAGGGTTTTTTAATTTGTAGTCATAAGAAGCCTTCAGACATTTGGTTTTGTAGTACACTATTAATTGGTTAGCCTCATGAAGTTACTCTCAATATACCTTAGATATGAGATAGTGTGGTTATAAGATGGTGTAATAATCTATATTTAGTTCCCATTTTGGCCTTACATACCATTTATGATTGGTATCAATATATATCTAAGATCTTAAAAATCAAACACACCCTAATTGGTTACACCCCTAATGCCATTTTCAAATTCTAAGTTTAAAATAAAATCATGGCTATATTATATATTCATAGTGTATAATTTTTAATTCAATTAATGATTTTTATAATTACATGGCTTCAACCACTAATTTTTTATATATTTCATAACTGTGAAACAAATTGGGGAGCACTAATGTACAATAAAATCAATGTTACAATTAACAATAATACATTTTATATGTTTATGGAACCCTAAGTCACTTATATCATCCCTCCCAAAGGCTATGATAGTTAATTTTAGATCCATGTTGTAATTATCCTAAGAGGTATTTTTACCCACCCTATAGTGAAAAATAAAGGTAACCAACATATCCTTCTTCAAACCCCTCTACTTCCCACACATCCTCTTGTTGGTGCTTGTTTGCATGTTCAATCATAAGTTCAGAAGGTTTGTGTTTGTGAAGGATTTATATATCAAATGGTTATTACAAGGGAGTCCATCAAGGAATTACAAGAAAAAATAAATTAAAATATTAAATTACTTGAGGAAAATAATTCATTTATCATAGCTCCAAAGAATGCTAGTTTAAATTGTATTTATACCTCTACATTCAAGAATATAATGCCTCAAAATATAACATCTCAAGTATGGGTTAAAAATTAACATACATATTAAAATAATGGATTGAGGAGATTTAATAAGAAACCAAGTGAAAATTTAAGATATATTCTTTGAAACAAGTTGATTAATTTATCTCCTATACATCTTGTAAGGAAATAAAAATATTATTATGCATATCATAGAATTCATGGAAATCGTAAGGACATTGTTTGGGATTTAAAACACAAAATATAAAATATAATTGATAGTGGATATATTTTAATAAATAAATAAATTGATTAACCTACTTAAAATTTGATTTCATCTCCTAAGAAATAACTGAAAAAAGAATAAAATGCAAAATTCTAGAAATAAAAACTACAAAAAGAAAAATCAGAACAATAAAGGTTACAAAAGGCAAAATTAGAGAAATAAATATTACAAAAGATAAAATTAGAAAAAGAAAGATTTAAAAAGACAAAGTCAAAGCAAGAAATATTTAAAAATGTAAAATTAGAGTAAGAAATATTACAAAAGGTAAAATTAGAACAATAAAGGTTATAAAAAGCAAAATTAGAGAAAGAAAGGTTACAAAAGGAAAAAGAGGAGAAAGAAAGGTTACACAAAGAAAAATTATAAAGAAAATTTTTAGATAATAAAAATAAATAAAAAATTTCAATGCCATAATATGGTTCAGTTAGTTTTACATATATAGATGAAAAATATTATAAGAATGACATATCATAGTTTCAAGACCAAGAGGGTGACTATGATTATAATTATGATTAAGTAAAATATTGGTATGATACTCTCGATGACACATGACCTATAGATTGTACACATTAAATATAAATTATATATCACCTTAGTCTTATACCCTTGTAAAATACCTATCATGGTTCTACCCTTCATATATAATACCTTCCCGTTCATGAAAGGCTCACATTGATTATCTATTTGTGCCACATTAATTATCTCTTAGTTTGACCATATGCTATTTTGATGACTAGGCCTTATATACTATGAAAAATAATTTAAAATTTATCATTATCCTTATCTACAAGTTTTAGACTTGTATCTATTTTATAGCTTCTTAGACATGTGAATCCTAGCTAGATGCCTACATCAATGCAAGTGTCCCTTTTACAACTAAGTGTCTAGTGCCAAAAATTCATACAATTTTCAAATGTAATGTGTCCTTATGGTTATCCTAAGTTATTTAGTGTGAGATATTTTCCTAGAGGATTGGAATATATAAAATATTAATCCTCATTCATACCTCACCTAATAAATTCACACGTCTCACATATAGAGAAACAAAAGAACTATCAATCGAGCATTAAAGTGAGCAAAGAATCATTATTCATTCCTATTTTCATATCAGTCATAGGAGTAGTATATATATATATATATATATATAGGTATGAAGTAATGATGGATCAGGGCATGATTTATATTTTTCAAGTTACAAGATAGGTCATTTTTATCTTCTTGATTATCACATATTATGCCCTTATGCACACATAAGCCAACACATAAGACATAACTACATAATTCTGAGGCCCTCTTTAGAGTATTGTCTATGTAAGCAACACCCATGGACATAGGGGTCCTTAAGGAATATTTAAACAATGTTACCAATAAAAAAATTTGACCATAGATGTTGTTGTGGCCAACATGCCCCTATTTCTTTGAAATGGGAGACCCCTCTAAAAAAATAAGATGAACCAAAGCTTTAGGGTCTTTTCTCTTTTTCTATTTAGTTTCACCTACTTAAATCCTTAGAATAATATGTAACCTTAATTTATTTTATGATTAATGTATGTTTTTTCTTTTATGAATCATGGCACTAATATTGCAAATCCACTTCTGACAGAAGTTCTTAAAGTTTCATTCCTTTCCCAAAGTAACAGATCTATCACCCTTCATGGAAAATCAAAATCTCAATGATAAATGAGTAAGTATTAAATGTATTTTGTTTCATAATCATTTATTATTTAGTCTTTTTTTGAATTTCATAGATTTGAGAGCCCATTTGAATTAGTTTATGCCATATCACTGAGAGTCAGAGTGACCATTCCTTAAACATGTCAGAGATGGTAGAGATAGGAAGAGCCTAGTTGAATTAGGAGACACCATGTCACCAATTTTTAGAGTGGCTAGTCCCTATACCTCTGAAATATGTTAGATCTTAGGAGAGCCCAATCAAATTAGGAGGCACCATATCACTAAGTGTTAGAGTGGTCAGTCCCCAAACCTATCAAAGATGTCAAAGCCTAAAAGATCCTAACTGAATCAAGAGGTGCCATGTTGTCAAGTGTCAGTATGGATAGTCTATAGAATTTTTAGATATGTCAAATATTGGAAGAGCTCATTTGAATCAAGAGGTGCCACATTACCAATTATCAGAATGGCTAGTCCTTAGATCTCTCAAAGATTTTATAACCTAAGAGAGCCCAACCAAATCAAGAGGTGCCACATCACAATTTGTTAGAGTGGCCAATACCTAGACCTATCATAGATTTTAGAGCCTATAAGAGCCTAGATAAATTAGGAGGTGACACATATCTAAGTGTCAGAGTAGCTAATCCTCAGAACTATCAGAGATGTTAGAACCCAAGAGAGCCTAGTTGAATTAGGAGATTTTGTATACACAATATTTAATTTTTTTATTAATTAATAACACTTCGTATCTTATAGGAACCTATCAAGTCTTAGTATATCTAAGTACATGCCTTAAATGGTGTACCAAGAAAGGGATGAGAAAATCATTAGTATATCTAAGTACATGCCATCTACACATTTGTCTCCTAAAACCATTTACCCTAAGATTATTCTCCTCAATCCTATCCATTCCTCTTAGTTGTCATGCCTTATCCATACTTTTATTTCCTTAATTCCATTTTTTTTAGTTAGCTATAATAGGCTGACTAGGTCAACCTAGTATAGTTTAGGTTATTCTTCACTTTTTTAGCTTGTTAGACTTTTAGCCGACCTAGCTCAAACCTAGTGAATTGTCACTGAAAACACATTAGGTTAACTGGGTAAACCCTATATAACTGATGTTTGTGAGAGGATTTAGGGTAATATATTATTATATATACAAGTTCATTTCCAACCATTTCATAAGATAATAATTAATAGCGAAGAAGTGCAAATGAACATCTACTTATTGACCATTCTACTTGAGGAATAAATATTAGAGTTCCATACTTTATTTATAGATATGGATCTTGTCTTGTGGAGAAGTATTTTGGATGATTAGATAGGTTGTGTAGGTTATATATTATTTATTTTTGCTATCCTTACATACCACAACAATCTCTTGTGAAGCACCTTGAACAAGGAAGAGATTGAGGTTCGATGGGCTCATCTTCAAAGGTAATTATTCCTAACTTTATTTCTCCTTTGTAAGAGTAGATAGATAATGCATTTGTATTATTCTCCCATATATTAGAATTATTTATACATTGATGTGAGTATATGTGTTCTAATACATGTTTAGTTTAGTTGTTTTATTATTTCTAAGCCCCACTTTCTTATTATTAGAATAGGGAATGTTTTAAACCTTAAGACTCTTTGTTTTGTTATTATGTTATATTGTAGGCTTTTGAACCCTTCCTATCATGATATGTTGTGATAAGTTATCCCATAATCAGGTCTATAAAATCCCCATATTGGTCATGCTCTTGCTTAACAAGTGTATCCCAATTGGAAGTGTAGGTATGCTCTATCTTCTCTGAGCTAGGATTGATTTATAGACACGATGCATTTCTAATTTCATACATTATATTAAACCCAATGTGAAACAAACCCTTTCAAGGTTTATTTCAGTTATTTTCATTCTCTTAGTCATATTTTTATCATACTATATCAACTCTATCGACCAAGTTTTTAGACTTTTATGCACATGTTTCCAAAAATAGGCAACTAGATCAGCCAAATCTACCCAATACAAGTTTCCAACCTTTCAAACATCTAGTTCAGCCTACTAAGTTGACCCAATCATCCATGTATGTTTTTATCACTCTGTAACGAGTTCCTACATAGCTTGATCAATCTCATCGACCCAGTTTATAGGTTTTGCCAACATACTCCAAGGTTATTCATCAGTAATTTTTCTTAATTTTATCTCTAATCCACCAAGGTTCCTTTATACCTCTCTATTTATTTATTTATTTTATATCTTTCCTTCCATAATTTTCAATCTTTAAAGCTGCCCTTGCATAATCAATTGGATCATTCCTATCAACCCAGTTTTGTGTTTTGTGTGTTGTCTAAAATAACTGGGTTGACCCTACCGACCCAGTTCATTTTTAGACCTTACTTCTATAGTACAGGTTTGACTCTATCAACCCTGTTCTATATTTTGTGCATATATTTTCAACATTATACCTTGTTTCAAGTTGGAATTAACCTCATATCTGCTAGTAATTAGCTCACACATTTATTTTCTTGTTGCTTGCATGCTTAGAATAGGTCATATAGTTTAATTAGGTAATTTTTAATTAATCATTTAGTTTCATTATTTATATTTTATGCACACATGAAAAAATCACAAAAACATAAGTAAGAACTTTAACATTTTGTCTACGTAAGCCCAACCTACTTGGATTTCATCACCAAAGGGGAAGTTGACTTGATTCTTTGATCAAGTATAAAGCATGGCTAATGGTATATTATTTCTAAGGAACCTCACACCCTAATCATTTTGGTGTGTGAAGTGATGGGGTAGGCCCCAATACCAAGCCTGTATCATTGCCATTATAGTCCCTTTCAACCCAAACTACCTAAAACCATCCTTAGATTTCTATCTAGTACCTAGCTTATAGCCAACTTCCAATCACATTTAAAATAATTTCTTAATAATCTAATAAAACATTTAGGTTGACCAATTAGTTAGATCTTTACTTTTCAAGCTGATTGCTTGCTCTTTGCTCAATTATGTGAGCAAACTTGCATTAGCCATCATTAATACAAGGCTTTATTTTATGTGCTTCAATTGGATTGGCCAGTGTTAATTTGATTGGCTATCTATTTATATTCAGTACTTACTATTTTTTCATTACTTATAAAATTATCTTGTTTCATTTTTAGAATCTATTTTTAGGCTACTTAAAATCACTGTCTACTATAATGGATCAAACTAGTTGACCTAGTACCTTTTCTACATTTTGTACACTATACTAAATCAACCTAGTCAACCCTATATAGTTTGATAGTCCCTATTTCTATGCTAGGTCAACCCAGTCGATCATGTACTATTTTATTCATCTCTTTGTCCTTTGATTTCTCATCTCTCTTATTTTCCCTTCATCATGGACTTTCTATTGGGTGATGACATTGAGTTATAGTCAACAAGCATGATGAAATTTGCCAATCCTAATAGGGTCTCCCATAGACAGAGTAGGGATCCTATTTTAGATGCTAGTAATGTTCATATTTCCACTTGCACATTGAACTATGGGACCCCTCCAAATACCTCTTTACATCATAATCCTGCTATTTTCTTAGAGTATCAACCTAAGTTATACTCTTGAAATGCTCTTCTTTATCATTGAATTTACTTAACATTGAGGAAATGATCCTTCTACCATTTATAACCTCATGATTAGTGGTCAAACTAAAAATCCTTATTCACCTACTCCTACATTCAATATTGGATTTGGGGTACCACTTTCCTTAATTCTCATCATCTTCCTTTGATTTTGACTCCTTATGCCATGGCATCTTCCTTTCTAACCTCTTCTACCTTCATGCCTAATATCTCAGCTAATATGGTAGGTTCTACATCTAATGGGCCTATCATAAGATCCACTATCCTTAATCCTTCCACTAGTTCATTTTTTTCTACCCAAGGCAATCATGAATCTATTTCTTCTTCCTCTGAACCATTCACTAGTTCATCTTTTTCTACATAAGGAAATTTTTCCACTAGTGCCTCACATTCTCATAATTCATCTCAAGCTTATATTAACACTAATAGTGGTACCCAAGACACTAATACTAACACAAATATCAATTCTAATGCTTCCAATGTTAATCAAACACATTAGATTCTATTTCAAACTCTCAATAAAATGAATACCTTTGAATCACGTAACATAAATCAAATTATGATAATGCAAAACCGCCTTTTTAACCTTTAATCTCATGTGAAACCAATGGCTTGGGGCACACATAAATAGAATTTTCCCCCTCCTCCTCTTAAATATTCTCAAGGAAATCTCATTTCTTAACCTCCTTTAGTTAATAAAACCATCAAGCATCTACAAAATGACCCTCTCACTACTCAAATTGCCAACATTGATATAGGAGGTATAACACCTACAATTTCTTATAATGGGTCAACCAATCTTACCCTTCACCTCAAAACATTTGGAAATATTTACAAGTATTGGGTTAAATTAAACATGTTTACTACTACCAAGATCTTAGCCAAAACCCTCATGGGTGATTCCTTGGATTGGTACACTCAAATTAGATCTCATTCCATTTCTATTTTGAAGGACTTAGTAAATGATTTAGTGCAAGAATTCCAAAGTAATGATCTTCTTAAAAATACTTTGGCCCATTTCATTAACTAAAAATAACATGAAAATGAAACTGGCCAAGTCTTTGTTAAGAGATGGAAAACTTTGTCAATCAAATATGAACATAACATGGTAGATGACAATCTTTTTCATCTCTTTACAAATGCTCTCTTTCCTCAATTACAATATTAAGTCTGCACTTTTTCTCCATACAGTTTGGAGGAAGCTATTGACCAAGCTAAAAGACAAGATTTCTTAATGCATCAATTTAATCTACCCTGACCTTCTATGGGTCCTCATCTCTTACTAAAGAATAAAAACTATAATATCACTCATGATGGTGTTATATATTCTTATGATACCATTCACAATGTTTAAGCTGTCATTCCTAACCCTTCTTCAAAATTAGATCCTTCTTCTCAACAATATACCAATCCTCATTTTTCTTCACCAAATAACATCAATATTCATATAAAGCTATCCTTAATTGAATTGCTTAAACATCTACCTAGGCCTCTTCCACGAGAGCTTGAACCTACTCATCCTATGAAATCTTGTTATGATCCTAACAAGTTATTTTGGTTTCACGCTAGTTGGGGTCATTCTCATAAGACGTATAGACAACTTTGCAATTTATCTATGGAATTTATTTTTGGCCCTAAGTTTGACCATGATTCAATTATTTTTAAGCATCAACAAGCCTATGATATTACTTTCAAGGACTATAAATCACATGACAAAACTCAAGCCTTAAATCAAGCTAATGCTCATTTGGCTATCTACAAATATCTTTTACCTAATCATCAACCTATCCAAGAAAATCAAGACAAGTCTACCCCTTCCACCAATAATGTATAAAATATTGTTGAACCAACTTCTAAAGAGAATGTGGTTATCATGACTAATATGTGAAGGGTGGTGGCTTTCATCAACTCTCAACCTATCTACACCCCTCTTTCATCTCAAATATATGATGTTATCTAGGATTCTTCTCCAAACCATTTAAATGAGTTATGGAAAGAAGATATTATCACTTTTAATGATACAATTTTTTATTCCCCCTTAGATAACATATTCCATACTATTTCTACCACTCTTCTATCACCTTTTAACTCTAATAATAATCCTATTTGTACTAACATTTCTTTTACCACTTCTTAAAACAACTTGAATCAACTACTTCATCATCTCAACATGATTTACAACTTATCCCAAACCTTCTTCTTCCTATCAACATAAATTATAATGCACTTTGAGTCCTCCTTCTGAGTACCTTATTAACTATGATCTAGGAATTGGACTCAAGAGAGGATGGTTAGTATTGTGTTACTTCCAAAGTGAAAACAAAATGAAATAAACACACTAATAGCATGAAATATCTAGGAATAGACACTAGGGAGAGCTTAGTTAACAACCATGAATGAAACACACAACTCAAATTAAAAATAAAACTCTTTTACCTTCCTTGGATGTTCTAAAATGCTTATTGCAGTGGCTTGCTTAGCTTGTGCTCATGAAGTCCTTGGCAATGGAAGCTTGACAACCTCCATCTCTCCTTGGCACCTTTGGCTTATGGCTTGGCTTGGAATCAATTTGGCATTATAACACTAGTTGCTTGAAGATTTTTGGAACTAATCTTGCATTATAACTTTGCACTAATTAAGCTTATAAATGATGTTGTGAGGCCTCCTATTTATAGATTTTTGGATTTGATCAAAATCAACCTCAACCATCTATCTCAAGATTGAGATGTGTGGTTGAGGATTAATTCAATTTTTTAAATTAAGTTTATAATTATCATCATCATGATCTTGTAAGAAGGGGCAATTAAGAGGCATGGAGGGCATCATGAAAGACATTGATGAGGCATGGAGGGCATGAATCCTGATATTTGTGGCATTTATGGCATAGGGATATCTTCCCAAGAAATGAGGTCACTTGATGATGCAGATATTCAATATTCATTTCCAAAAAAAATTATTCAACAAGTTTCAATGGAATTTTTGATTAGGGCTTGATTTGGGTTAATTATCTCTTAGGCATGATTAAGCACATTATGAACAAATTACCTAAATTGATTAGAATGCCTTGTTTTAGATTAAGGTAAAAATAGGTTTTGAAGGGACCCCGAAACCCTGAAACAAAAAAAGAAAGATGAAGCATTTACGACCACAAGAAAAACCTAAAACCTACTACAAAGAAGTAACAAAAATAGGTTTTATATGGACCTAAAACCACCGGAAAGACCACAAGTCAAGACCCAGGTTTTACATAGACCTGGCTACACCATAGTCAAAAGATTACAAAAAACCAGGAAACAAGACCAGATAACACAACTAGCTAGAAGAGCTGGGCTATTCTTCCAATTCCAAAATCATTTTCACTGCTTCCTTACCTTTCACAGCAGTATCCTGAATGGCAGTAGCCGCCGACATGGCTCCCTCTTGCATAGATTTCTTTCTTGAGCTCTGTCTCGTCCTGTTGCTAGGCCCCTCCTTGTTATTGGTCTTAAATTTGACTGGATTGGAGTTTAAAGTCCATGTCAAATGAATTGGATGTGTATTCCCATTTATAATTTTTCTAATAACAAAGGCACAAGTCTTGTGCAAAATATTTGATAGGAAAGAGCAGTCCAGAGCACATAGGTGCAAAATTAGCATTTTGATTTGAAATAAATTGATCAAATTTAGCTATCAAATGAATTTAATTGCCCCATTTATGGATACCCTATCCAAAATCATCACTTTAATATGTTAGTTTCACATTATTTTTCATGTTTTAGTGTTTTTAGGCCAAATTGTGCATTTTAGATGGAAACTAGCCAAAACCCTGATTGGAGGTTATCGGTAGCTAGTTTTAGGTGTCTATAGTTTGCCCCTTTTTGGGAAGATGTTTCAAACCATAGGCAAATTAATGTCTTCTCAAAGAATTAAAAATGTCTTGTATGCAAAAAATAAGATGATGGTTGAAGAACAAAGTTCCAAATGGTTTTGGGAAGCCTATGATGATGCCCCCTCAAGGGAATGGCCATCACATTTGTTGATGGATGGTCCCTCAAAAATAAATAAAAATAAAGTTGGAATTAACCCATGGTTGAGATTAATCCAAATTAGAAAATGATTGCATGCATTGATATAAAAAGGATGTTGATTTGCCCAAAGGTGGTTATAATCAGGAATAAAAGTCAAAATAATGAGTTGCCCATAGGTAGTTATAATAATTATAAGGACCTGAATTGGCTAAAGATGATGGTTCCCTAGTTAGTGTTGATTAGAAAGCATAACTCAAGGATATAACTTAGAATATAAATTAACTATTATTGGGCACAAAATGATGAAAGAGATGAATAGAAGAATAAGATTGATCAGTGTGAATGATTCAATTGTACCTACCAATGAGGAAATGCTCATCATGATTAACAATGATACAACTATAATGGTCAAATGAGTTAATATTAATCAAGGGTGGGATGGGAGGATTTTCCAAGGTTCCAAGAAAAAACTTCTATGGATCTATTGATTGTAAACCTTTGTGAAGCTGCTTTTTGTTGTAGCATGTAATGGTAGGCTTCATGATAGAATATCATGAAGACTTGGCCAAAAATATGCATAAGGAATGACTCCCAATATCCAATAAACACTTGAAAATAATGCACTAATGATAAAAACCATGATGACAATGTTAACGTATGAATATTGATAGACTCAATAATAATGTGTACAAGGAATCATCCAATGCATACATATAGACTGAGTCAAGATAATAGTGATAAAATAAAATAAATAGGCAAGCAAATAAACAAACAAATAAATAAATAGAAAAATAAGCAAACAAACAACCTAAAATAAACAAACAAATAGAAAGCCTAAAAACAAAAGCAAAAGAAAGCATCCTAACAATGATAATGCCCCAGTGAGGTAGATTGAGGATAACTAACTAGGATTTAGATAGGACAAATATTTTTGGAGTTTGAAATTTTATGAATTTTTTTGGCATTTTGAGGTATCTTAACTTGTTAGAGAATGAAAAGATACCTTCTCACAAAATAATGAGAGCATTTGGCTTAGGTTGCTCACAAAATGGTGAGAACATATGAAAAGGGAGACTAAGGTGACTTCAACATGAATTGAACATGAACCACACAATCCTAAAATGACCTCAAGTCACAATAATTCCATCCACATAAAAGGTGTGGAAAAACCAACTAGGTCCCAATAAGTTCTTAAATCTAGCAAATGGCCAGTCAAATGAAAATAATGAAGGCAAGGTGATGTGACAATGCATGATAAACAAGTGTTGCCCCTAGTTTTCCCATAGGTAGTTATAAATAAGATACAATGACATAGGTCAATAATAATAATTTTTCCATAGGTAGTTATAATTATGAATAAGACTATTGAGACATTGATTTACCCATAGGTGGTTATAATCAAACTCACATAAACAAACATGGATATAGGATGAAAGATATCTTTCCAGATCAACTGTCACACTAATTTCATAGACTATCATTGTAAACATGGATTAGATTTATTATTGAAATTTTATTTGAATCCCCCCATAAAAAGTACAATAAGAACCAAAGTAACCAAGATCAAAATAAGATTGGGTAGGATGACTAGAAATAGGCTTTGGTCTAAATAGGAATGGAATGATAGGATGGAATGGTCTTGCTAAGGATAATGCTAGTTTTTTGATAGAATGGATAAAATGGTAAGAGGATTTCCCCCAAGTGATGGGGTAAATGTCTAGGTACTTTGACAATGACAAATGGATATGTAACAATGGCAATGGTATGATACATGTTTTTAGACTAGGTATGGTTTTTTATTATGTTGTTCCTATTGAGATGGAGATGCACATCCTACTCAAAAAATGATATAAATAGAATACTTGATCATGTTAATTTCTATCCCACACCTCATCAAAATAACTACTCTATCAATAAATTGATGTAGATTTGGTTGCTGAGAATGCCTTTATGATCTTCATTGGTCATTGATTTTGATTCCTTCAAACATCAAGATAAGGTATCCATATAGCCTCTATAAAGGAAAGTGCAACCATGGATAGTAAATAGGGACAAATAATTTATGGTGGGTTTGAATATGAAATGGAATGGTAGATGATAATGTAATGTGGAATAGTGGGGAAATAAATGAAGATCAGGACTTTCAGTCACATGTAATGATGTTGATGTCAGATTTAACATAATTTTGGCTGTGGCGGGGTCAAATACTTGTTCTCTTGATAGGACCTCCAAACTTTTTTTTTGTTTGATCTTGAGAGTAACTACCATCTTATTAGGTTGTAGATTAGAATCTATTTTGATTTGACCTTTGATTTTGTCTTCATCCAATAGTGAAGAAATTTTGTGATCAGCTATTGGTGCCTCGATGATTTTTTCACCAATGAAGTTGTCTTGATTATCTCATAGTGCCTTTGAGAAGGTTTCACTAAGGAATGTTGACCTTTGAATTTGATTGTATTCTATTACTTCTAAAAAAGTCTTACTAGAAGATGCTAAGTTTTGACTTTGATTATACCTTATTTCCTTTAAAAAGGTCTCACTAGGAGAGTATTCTTCTGATACATGAATGTTGTCTTGGAATCCTTGCCCTTCTTCAAATTCTATGTCACCATGGATGAAATTAAACAAAGTGTGATTTTGTCAATCTTGATCAACACTTATGGGAGATGGAATGTTGATAATATGGCTATCTTGGTTGATGGTAATGGCCTATGGAATGGTAATGGAATGAGGAGAGGATTCATAATCCATATAGAGGATACTAGGATAGATTTTGTTTAAGCTAAATGAATCATCCTCAAAAACCATATAAGGATAAAAAAATGTATTCAAATTGATCTACAAGGCATGCATACCCAATATTATAACATCCCCAAACATATTCTTCTTTTGAATCTGATTCTAACTCAAGGGATTCTAAATCTAATGTTGAGACTGATGTTGATTCAAATTATAATTTTGATGCTAAATATGATGTCATTTCAAGAATAGAACTTGACTCTAATTTTGATTCTTCATCTGATGGGTATTTTGTTATAATGATGTCTTGTTGAATGTTTAGTTTTGGATAAGTAACATCCTGTGATGGCATGATGGGCTCCATAAAGACTGGTTAGTCAAAGTGAGACTCCTCTAGGATGAGAAAATAGGTCAAGAGATAACTCCACAAAGACTAGCTTTTTAATATGAGGCTCTTGAAAAATAGGCATATGGTTGAGGTAATGATTTTCCCAAAGGTGGTTATAATCATTAAGAATTGACTCAACAAAGACTGACTCATCAAAGTGAGACTTCTTGATAATTATTATAAGATCAATAGGCAATTTATTAGATGTTAACTTATCACATATTATTGATTCAATAGAAACATCTCAGATTGGTTGGTTCTCTTGGCCTTGGTTTCCAATGAGTTGGAAAATACTAGTTTTGAACATAGGTTGGTCTTTAAATAATTGGATTGGTTGAGATTTGGTTAGGATTGGTATTATAGGAAGAATGACCTATGATTGGATAATGATAGGGCATTGGGGAGCATGATTTCTTGCATGAGCTAAAGGACATAGTCATGAGATGGTAATGATAGGGTGGTGTGGAGCATGATTGCTCACACAAGCCAAAGTACTAAGTATTGGTATGGGAATGGTATTCCTTGGATATTGTAGAGCTTTGTGGATCATACAAACCAAAGGATGAGGTCTTTGTATGGGAATGGTATTCCTTGGGTATTGTGGAACTTGATGGCTCATATAATCCAAAGGAGAATTAGGGGTGGATGATGATTAGATAACAAAAGGATTTCATGAAACTTGATTACTTGCATAAGCAAAAGCATCCAAGTCTTCCTCATAAACCAAATCATCCCAGTCATGAGTTGGATCATAAGTTGGTTCTTGACTCTGTTCCATGTATTGATTTTTAAAAAGAGGGTATGGATTGTATCCCAAATAACATTATTTGTAATTGGGTCTTCAAAATCCTCTTCACAAACCTCTTCATACCAGTCGAGGTCTTGAGTTGGATTTTAAGTTACTTCATGAATTTTTTCCCATGAATGATTAATATGAGGTGGATTGAAATCTATCTTAAAAACCATATTAGCATCATTCGGGTCTTGACAAAAGCCATAAAAGTCATTTTGTGCAGCCATTCTATCATAAGTCAGATTGTAAGTGACGCGACCATAAGTGTAGTGAGGCATATCAATGTAAATAATGAAATCTATAAAAATAAAAAGGCTTAGAGTTATACAAACTCTAAAATATAATCCAAAGGATAAATGGTTCAAACTTGGTCCAACTTGGTCAAAGGGGTGGAGCTGTATCTCCAATGTGGTTTGAAAGTGGAGTTGTATCTCCAAAATGATTTGTGTTAAGACTTGGCATAAAATATTCTAACATAAAATGTCTAACATCAAATTTCATATGCACAAAAGGCTAAGTGTCTAAATAATAATAAACATGTCAAAGTTCTAGGTCAAAGTGTTCCAAATAAGGTCTAAACTAGGAAAGGGAAAAGTTGAGATACTAGGTCTTTTATCCAAATGTGTAGTCAAAAGTTAGGATCAAACAAGCAGGCATATGCTAGGACTTTTGGATAAAAAAAATCAAAATCTATACTTGAAACAAAGTCTGATGTGATTTGATTTAATCTAACAAGTTTGGAAATAACTTTGACATAGACCTGACACACGAAATCAAACATAAACATGATTAGTTGGCATAAGGCATAAGACAAAAGGCTCTTTGAGAAAGGTTTCATTCTCCCAAATAAAGGCACAAACAATGATGAGGATATGCATTGAATAAATAAACCATCAATAGTTTTCAAATTTGGATAATTGACTAACCAAATTTATGCAACCCAAAAGAGAAAGATCTATGTATTAGACCCACGAATTGAGGCTTAAATAGAAATCAATTAATGTTTGAATCCAAACATGAAAAGTCTAATTGAAAACTCAACATTGAAAACTAGGATTTGACCAAATAAGCTAGACAAGATTGGATATCATGACAACACAAGACAAAGGTCCAAATGGTATACATAAAGTGGTTTGAAACAAATGATTTTGATATAATGGGAACTAGTCTTGAAACAAATTGAGTATCCTAATGGTGTAAGCATGATCAAATGATGTGGTCAATGCTATGTTTACAAAAGACTCAAAAGGCAAAATGGTTTGACATGATTTTGGTAACATAACGCTACCCTCTGTAACTCAAATGACACACACATAAACAAGTTTATCAAAAATTTCAAGGCACAAGTGTGGTGTAAAACAACTAGCATAACACCTCTTTAGACAAAAGAGTGACACATAGAAAAATTGGTTTTGACATGGATTATACACAAACAAATAAGTTTTAGTCTCAAAACATACCAAGAAAAAAAATGACCAAAATACACTAAGTATAATCATCCAAATCCTAATAAGCGTATGGCAAAATGGGGTTGACTAAAAATAGTAAGGTTTGGATCATTCTAGGGGAATCAACTACACAATGACTTTCATGCCAAAAAATCCAAAATAAAATCATGGATTTTGGGTCCATATCACTCAAATTGTTGATAAAATTTTTAGTCCTTTTTGCAACCACTACATCCTACTATTTACTTAGTGTAGGGTGATGTCCAAAGTGCCACTATGTCCCATGTGCGACTATAAAAGAGACAAATTAAGTCAATACTAGGAGATGAAACCCTAGGTCAAAGCTTCCTTAAAGAACTTGTGAGAGGTGATGAAGTCCCCCTTGAAAGCCAAGATGCATAAAAACAAATAAAACATGAAAATAGAAAGACTTTAGGGTCTTTTTCAAAGTCACCCAAACTTTGATGAGTTTTTGGGGAGTGTTTTAGATGACTTTATTTCTAAGCCTTGGACTAAGCTACTTACAATAGGAATGGCACTTTTGCTTCCAAGGGTTCCCTATAAGGGACAAATGGAAAATCATACATGTAACACCCCTCTTTTTTCCAAAAAAGATTTGATTAAACAACTATTGCAAACAAGAATTGATAAGTGTGTTCAATTTTAAACCCAAATGAAATGTTTGGTAGTGTTCATTTGACCCCTTGGTCTTAGTTGTAAAATTTGAAAAACATTCACCAAAAACCCCTAAATTCTTTGTTAAACACTAAAACAAAGTTCCTAATCAAATTTTAAGCATGCAAAAGTGATTTAAACATATTTTGAGAAAATATCCTACTTGGTCATGTAGTAAAATTATTAGCATGTCCCTTAGCTTTGAAGCCCTTTTGAGTTTGAAATAATAAATTTTGGAAAAAGATGTCTCAAATCTATGTTTTCTAAAAAATATAGTGAATGACATCGGTCAATACCACTGACATCAGTTATGGCCAATTGAGATCTAACTGATGTCAATCCTGCTAATCAACGTCAGTTAAGCCAAGTAACTGATGTTGGTATTTCTACCGACATCGGTTCTATGTAAAAATTGTGGCAACCAAAAATGGCAAAATAAATTTATAAAATCAATTTGTAAGAGTTTTAAATTCTCAAATGAATTTTTTAAAGTTGAAAAAGGATCTCCTTCAGGTGTATGATGTGTCTAGTCCCACCAAGCATGCCATTATATGATCTAGGAATTTGACTCAAGAGGATGGTTAGTATTATGTTAGTTCTAAAATGAAAACAAAATGAAATAAACACACTAATAACATAACATATCTAGGCCTAGACACTAGGGAGAGCTTAGTTAAAAATCATGAATGAAACACACAACTAAAATTCAAAAGAAAACTCTTTTACCTTCCTTAGATGCTCCAAAATGCTTGTTGTGGTGGCTTACTTGGCTTGTGCTCATGTATTCCTTGGCAATGGAAGCTTGACAACCTCCATCTCTCCTTAGCACCTTTGGCTTAGGGCTTGGCTTGGCTTGGAATCAATTTGGCATTATAACACTAGTCACTTGAAGCTCTTTGGAACCAATCCTACATTATAACTTTGGACTAATTAAGCTTAGAAATTATGTTATGAGGCCTCCTATTTATAGATTTTTAGATTTGATCAGAATCAACCTCAACCATCCATCTCAAGATTGAGATGTGTGGTTGAGGATTAATTCAATTTTTTGAATTATGTTTGTAATTATCCTCATCATGGAATTATAAGGGGCAATTAAGAGGAATGGAGGGCATAATGAAAGGCATTGATGAGGCATAAAGGGCATGAATCTTGATATTCATGGCATTTATGGCCTAGGGATGTCTTCCCAAGAAATGAGGTCACTTGATGATGCAAATATTCAATATTCATTTCCAAAACAAATTATTCAACAAGTTTCCATGGAATTTTTTATTAGGCCTTGATTTGGGTTAATTAGCTCTTAGGCATGATTAAGCACATTATTCACAAATTACCCAAATTGATCAGAATACCTTGTTATTGGTCCTAAATTTGATTGTATTTAAATTTTAAGTTCACGTTAGATGCATTGGATTTGTATTCCCATTTATAATGTTTCCAATAACAAATAACAAAGGCATAAGTCTTGTGCAAAATATTTGATAGGAAAGAGTAGTCCAAAGCATGCTGGTGCAAAATTAGCATTTTGATTCAAAATGAACCAATTAAAGTTAAACATCCCATAAATTTCATTGCCCCATTTAGGGATATTCTAGCCAAAATCAGCACTTTTATATGTTAGTTTCACATCATTTTTTATGTTTTAGTGTTTTTAGGCAGAATTTTTTGTTTTAGATGGAAAATAGCTAAAACCCTGATTGGAGGTTATCAATGGCCAATTTTAGGTGTCTACATTAACCATTATTCACCTTTATCTAACAAAATTCTTATGTGTTATTATGAATGGTATCCTATTATGAAACTCACTAATCTCCCATCGCAGGTTCCATTTATTAAGCTTATGAGGACTTCCCCATGTCATATAAACTACTTTATGCAACTCTTATTCGAGATGAATGTCCCTTTTCCTCCTCTAGAAAGATGGGAGGTATCTTTATCTAGATTTAAAGATATTATTTTACAATAATGTGAAGAGATGTCTATCAATGTTGATGAAACTAAAAACACTTCTCTTTCTCTATGATTTCCTATCACATATATGATTCCTGATGAGATCTAGTTCATATAAATGATCCTCCCTTATATAATAGAATCCAAATATGTGATATCTAGGTTAAGGATGAATTTATTGATGAGGGTTATATCACATATGTTTCCTCTATATATTTCATTAAAACCCTTGGATATTATGAATGCAATCTCAAGTCTACATGTAACACCTACTATTGACGTTTGGATTTGCACCCTTGAAGAGATGATCAGTTATCTTCATCCAAGCCAAAAAATGGCATCATATCCTTTTCTATGGATGAAAATTCTATTGATATTAATCTCTAGATTAGGGGCTAGCTCCCCTTGATGTACCACTTGACTACTGCTTCTACTACTACTAACTTGGGGGTGAAAAAAGAATGAGGAAAATTGAAATCAAACCTAAACTAATGGAGGTGATAAACCAAAATAGATGATGACTTAAAACCACATGTGTATGACACTTATGACAAAAATAATGACCAATATACACTTTCCATATCTTTATCTTCTTTCATCAATATTACACTATGAGGTCATGAAAGATTATTTTATACTAAGAGGACTAGAGAAGAGGCCTTGAATGACACTGATGAAAAGAAAAAATCACTTAGACATGGAAATATATTGGAAACCTTCACATTCCCTACAATAAGAAGCTACAAGTAGGTGAAATAATGAAGTATAATACTAAGGAATCCATAGTTTTCACTAAGCAAATTCAACATTCAAGTAGAGTACGCTATGAACAGTTGTGGAAGAGGTAAACACTTAGTCATCTTATTGATAAAAAGGTGTATAATTAATTAGATATTCACCATACTCAGGTGGATCCCCTTAAAGAGCCAAGATAATCCATATTTATATCCTTTGAGAGAGAGATCAGGCAAAGGGAATTCAAGATCACTTGGACATGTGTCAATCTTGAAAATAGAAATAGTTACACTACATTCTGTAATAAACTCACTTTACGATTAAACCAATAGAGTCAAGATATTCCAAATTATATTTTTCTATAAATGGGTCCATTTTTTGGAATATCATTTCAATACAAGTTTTTATTTACTAGCTCATTGAGCTATGAAACTATGTAACAACCTAAATTGTTAACCCTCTATTTCTAATTTTTATGCACCAAATGTTTAGAATTCTACCATGTGTCACTTCCATATTTATCTTTAGGTTCCCACTCTCTCTTTTTGTAGTAGATATTCCTTGTAGCTTGAAATTGACATTCTACAGGTTATCATCTTTAGGTATTTCATCAAACTTCTTGTCTTCGGCATTCTTTCAAAAAATTTGTTTGAAAGAATTCATTTGAACTCCTCTTCCTTTCCACTCAAAATTTTTTCATGGATGATTTTCCCAAAATAATTCATTTGTGTTTGTGTGTTTGACAATTTCTTTGAAAGAATTCCTTGGATGATCTTTCTAAAAAAATTCTTTCATGTCTTTTCCAAGTGACCCTTCAGCTTTGTGAAAATGCCCTTCAAAATTTTTCAATGGTCGACCTCTTCCCCAAAACAATCCTTCAAATTTTTTGCAAATGTCCCTTTTGAAATGAACATACCCTTCAAAATAAATTTAAATGACCCCTTTGACTTGAAAGTGGCCTTCAAAAAAATGCAAGTGTCCTTCGAGATTTTTTGTCACTTACCCTTCAAAAAAGATGAAGTGCCTTTCAAGTTTTTTTGAATGATCCACTTTTCCCTTGGCTTCAATTCCTTTGGATTTTTTTTAAAGTATAATTTCTATGGACTTTTTGTAAAGTTCCCTTCAAAAAATGGAAGTGACCTTTGGGAAGAATTGAAAATGTCCTTCAAAAATCCTATAGTTATCCTTCAGACTTTTGGGAATGGTCCACTTAGCCTCAAATATACCCTTCAAAAAAATTCAAAGGTCCTTTTCAACTTGAAAGATCCCTTTGATAAAGTTAAAGTGACTTTTGAAAAAGTTTTGCAGACAATTTGTCTGAAAGAAAATACTTAAGGGAAAAGCTTCAAATTTTTTTTTGAAAGAATTCAAAAAAACCTCTGAAAGAAACACTTGAATAAAACCCAAAATAAATTGAAAACTTAGTCAAAATAAAAGATATAAAGGCTTATAAAAAGGCCAAAACAAACTCTCTAAAATAATATGATGCAAAGGACTTAGCCAAAAGACTAAAGAACAAAGCTTTTAAAAATAAAACACTTGGGTTTTTTAAATGCAAAAGACTTTAGATTTGTATAAGAACACTTATTTCATACTAAACATGAAACCTACATACTAAACTTGGACAAAGGTATAGACTTAGACATTTTGAAAATAGGGGTGCCCAATTTTGTATATTGATCAGACTAAAATCCTAAATAATCCATTTGGTATGGAATCAATTAAGGAAAAAAAAATAGAAACCTTGAGTATGATTTAGAACTTGATCAACAAGACAACCATTGACCACCTCCAACACACAAAAGAAAGAGACACATAATAAAGACCAAATCAAACACATATGTGCTACTTAGCACTTAGGCAAAGACAAGACATAATAGAAAGGAAACTAATTATGTAAAACTAATTAGATATGCTCTTCCCCCTCTTAAAACAAAGGGAAAACTTCTTAGGTCTCTTCCATGATAAGAAACCTCATGATGCTAGATAAGTGTTTGGTTAGAGTAGGAACTTGATGACTCATCCTTCTTGCTTGCCACCTTGATTGGCATATACCCAAGTAGATCAACTTTAAACATGTCTCCAACATACATTTACTCATCTTTCTCTTTGAATCATGTCTCATGTTGGTCCTTCATGCTAGTGTAGTCTATCAATGGATCAATGGATGTTAAATGGATCAATGGATGTTATCTCATCATCATAGGGTTTATTTGGATCATATTCCTCTTGGTATGTATCATAGACCAAATTATTATTTTCTATCTCTTTGAGAAGCTTGTCAAACTAGTCTCTTGCTTCATCATGGCTCTCTTGAAGAAGGGTGGCTAGTGTGATGTTTAAGTTGAGAAAAAAATTCTATTTCATTCAATAAATCATCATTTTCTTGCTTAAGAACTCCTTCAAAGCCCATATCAAACAATCAGACCTCTCTCTTTTTTGATTCAAAATAGAAGTCTCTAGTTGCTCAACAACATTCTCTTGAACCTCATTTAAATTAGGTCCCATGGCTTAGTCATTATCTCCTTCAAAGTAACAGGGAAATCCCTCAAACAAAGGGGAAGAGAGCTCACCATTCTTGCATTCTTCATCATCACTTACTATGGACTGTTCACTATCTTCATCATGACCAAAAGGGAGTTCAAGTAGAGATAATGAAACCTCATCATGTTTACAAAACTCTATACTTACTAACTTCTTTACTTTTATAATATCTTCTTCACATTTGAATTCTACAATTTTGTCTTCCACTTCACACAAGACATTATCTCTTTCCTCCAAGGAGAGAGTGGGAGGGTAAGAAACATCTTCATCTAGTTTGAAAAACAATGGGACATTTTCATTCTCTTCTTTCCATCTTGCAAACACCATATCAAATCTTGGAAAAAATTCATCACTTGAACCTATTTTAGATTGAGGCGTAGGAGAATGAATTACCAACATAGAATCTATATCCATAAGATTCTCATAAATCTCTTCATTCCTCTCCTCTTTAGGTTGTGTTTCCATTTGAATAACATCTTTCCAACATGTGAAATGAATACGTATAGTTTTTTATATATGTTCTTCAAAATTTTATTCTAATTCATGATGATCATTCCTCCAACTTAGAATCTTGACATAATGTGTCTCCTCTTGATGATAGGCAGCAACTTCATTCACTTTCTCAAGGCCTTGAGCTGGTTCATGATAGACTTTTCTCCAACTTGGGATCTTGATATCAGATTAAAGGGCTTGAGGAGGTTGAGGGAGACTAGGAAGAGTTTTCAAATACATAAAAGGATTTTTTTGAAGATAAATGTGTTGGTTTCCAAAATAAATTGGATGGATTTCTTCTAAGGAGTGCTCACAATCTAGGAATTTGGAGTAATTAGTGTTTATAGAAGGTTGACCCAATATCTTTTGGTGTTGTAGTGCTAAGTACAAAGGATTAATAACAAGAGTAGATTTTTTTGACATAAATTAAGATGGATTAGATGGGTTAAATGGTTGGCTCATTTTATTTTGATGAATAGGTGCTATTTGATAGAAAGGATTTGGTGTACAAAGGGAGGGTTTCTTTTGTATGGGAGAAGGCTATCTTGGGATGAAAGAAGGCGTACAAGACTAACTACCTTGAGTGGGTTGACTTCTCCATCTTATTATCTTATCATTCATGGATTACATGGCTTGAGCTTGCCTATACAAGCATTCCTCCTATATAAGCTCTTACTAATATCTGTTTCACTCATTCAACCTATCTATTTCCAACATTTGCTTCTCAAATTCTAACATTATCTCCCTCATAATCTTGGATTGGATAAGAGAAGGACAATTAGGAGGGCTGATTGAAGTGATTCTAGTGAACAACATGAGTTTGACCAAAACTATATAAAGGAACACAAGATCCATACTACTCAATAATGGGATTATACATACCAAATATGATTTCTTGATGTACTAAGGCTACTTGACTAGTTGATTAAACTCAAGGTTTCCATTGGTGTTGATTGAAATGCCTCCCAAAGGCTAATTTCTTGAAGAACACACCAAGAATTCTTCAAATCCTTAGACAAATGGTCCCATCAGGCATGCCAAAAACCATTGATGCTTGGATTTGCACCCTTGAAGAGATGCTTAATTCTCTTCATCTAAGTGGTAAAATGGAATCATCTCTTTTATTTTGGGTGATAATTATATTGAGATGAATCTCTAGATTAGGGGCTATCTCTCCTTGATGTACCACTTAACTATTGCTTCTACTACTGCTAACTTGAGGGTGAAAAAGGAATCAGGAAAACTAAAAGAAAACCTAAACTAATGGAGGTGATACACAAAAATAGATGATGACTTCCAACCACATGTATATGACACTTATGACCAAAACAATGACCAATATACACTTTCCAAATATTTATCTTCTTACATCAATATTACAATATGAGGTCATGAAAGATTGTTTTATACTAGGATGACTAGACAAGAGGCCTTGAATAGCACTAATGAAAAAACAAACTCACTTAGACATGGACATCTCCTGGAACACTTCATGTGCCTTGCAAGAAGAAGCTGTAAATAGGTGAAAAAATGAAGTACAATGGTAAGGAATCCATAATATTCACTATGAAAATTCAACATTCAAGTAGAGCACACTATGAATAGTCATGGAAGAGGTAAAAACTTAGTCATTTTATTGATCAAAAGGTATATAATTGAGTAGAGCTTCATCATAATCAGGTGGATCCCCTTAAAGAGATAAGAGAATCCATATTTATAGCCTTTAAGAGAGAGATCAAGCAAAGGAAGTTCAAGATCACTTGGACATGTATCAATATTGAAAATATAAACAATTACATTACATTTTATTAGAAACTCCCTTTATGGTTATAGTATGCAAAACTGCATTTTGCTATAGATGGGTCCATTTGTTGGAATGTCATTTCAATACAAGCTATTCTTTACTAGCTCATCGAGCTATGAAACAATGTAACAACCTAAATTATTAACCCTCTCTTTCTAATTATTATGCACCAAATGTTTAGAATTATACCATGTGTCACTTCCATATTTGTCTTCAGGTTCTCACTCTCTTATTTTTAACTCTAATGGCTATTCCTTGTAACTTGAAATTGACATTTTATGGGCCATCATCCTTAGGTATTTATTTTGACTTCTTGTCTTCGGCATTATTTCAGACAATTTATCTGAAAGAATTCATTTGACCTCATCTTCCTTTCCTCTCAAAATTTTGTTCATAGATGATTCTCCCAAAAGAATTCATTCAGGTTTTTGTGTTTGACACTTTCTCTTAAATAATTCCTCGAACAATCTTTCCAAAAAAATTCTTTCAAGTTTTTTTCAAGTGACCCTTCAACTTTTTGAAAATGCCCTTTATATTTTTGCAATGGTCCACCTCTTCCCTAAAATAATCCTTTGGTCTTTGTACAAATGTCCCTTTTGAAATGAATATACCCTTTGGAAGAAATGTAAATGACCCCTTTGACTTAAAAGTGGCCTTTGGAAAAATACAAGTGTCCTTCATGATTTTTTGTCACCTACCCTTTGGAAAAGATGAAGTGCCTTTAAATTTTTTTGAAATGGTTCACTTTTCCCTTGGCTTCAATTCCTCTAGGTTTTCTGTAAAGGACAATTTCTATGGACTTTTTGTAAAGTGCCCTTCAAAAAATGGAAGTGACCTTTCGAAAGAATTGAAAATGTCCTTCAAAAAACCTATGGTTGTCCTTCAAACTTTTGTAAATGGTCCACTTAGCCTCAAAGATACCCTTTATAAAAATACAAATGTCCTTTTCATCTTGAAATATCCCTTCGGGAAAGTTAAAGTGCCTTTCAAAAAAGTTGTGTTGATGATTTGTCTACAAGGAAATACTTAAGGGAAAAGATTCAGACAAAAAATCTGAAAGAATTTGACAAAACCTCCAAAATAAACACTTGAATAAAACCCAAAATAAATTAAGCACTTAGTCAAAATAAAAGACTTGAAGGCTTAGCAAAAGATAAAAACAAACTCTCTAAAAGAATACGATGTAAAGGAAATATCTAAAAAATTAAATAACAAATATTTCAAAAGGAAAACACTTGGGTTTTCTACATGTAAAAGACTTCAGCTTTGTATAAGAACACTTCTTGCATACTGGACATGAAACCTACATACTAGACTTGGACAAAGGTATAGACTCAGATGTTTTACAAATAGGGGCACCCAATTTTGGCCTGAAAGGTCAAAATTTGGTTAACACCTACCAAGGATAGGTTACAAGGCAAATACCTCCTCTAGGTTGTATGTGGCTTCCCATTATCATCCCACCTATCATCATCTATTTCAAGGTGATGATCTTTAACTTCCCCCTTTAATATAACATCTTACTTGGTAGGTCATGGACTCACCACATAAGAGTTATTGCTTCTTCTATTTTCCAATGTGTTAACATTCCTCATAATTTATCCATTTATAAGATTTAGGGTGACACTAACCCTTAGAATTTTGAATAATTCTAAGATCATGGTGTCTTCAAGATTTTTACTCTTGAGCCTTTTACAAAAATTCCATTTTTTAAGTCTCAGTATCTTAACTTTCTTATCAATTCAACCTGATGTTACAATGGGCATCCATAGCTCATTGGTAACATTCCTCATAACCTCTTAGATTATGATGATGATGAGCCCAATGAGATTAAATTAAAGATCAAAACTTATTATCTCTCACCTCATCTCATCTTGTAGCTTCCTACTTCCTTACAACCTCATTCTCTCAAGCCTCTTTGTGATGACATTCTTGTAGTCTTGACCAAAACTAGGCATTCTATTCACCATTCTTCTTTGGATGATAAGTTAATACCTACCTATATCATTTATATTTACACCCAAGATTATTATGATGGTTATTCCTTAGATGATCCATTTTTAGATGGTCTTATATAGGCCCATGATGCTGATATTATTCATTATCATTCTTATTTTCTCGAGTTTTTCATTCATCTCATCATTTTTATTCACTTATAGTTCATGATGTTTTTATTTTTCCATTTATCATAGGGTAGAGATGGTGCCAATATCTCTAATTTTTTAGGATCCATGTAGGACTATGCTCATGGATCATACTATGATCATGCCTTACTATTTGTTTTACTAGGTACCCTAACCCTCATAGTTTATTTACCCTTAAGGTTAGTATAACTCTCCTTAGAGATTTTATAGATCTTGATCCTCCCTTAGGAGAGCCTACTATAGCTAAGACTTTTCTTTCTCTTGCTATAGCTGATCCTATTTATGCTCCTATTGCTACTGAGCCTACCCATGTTTCTGATGCTATCACTCCTTCTATTAATCTTAGTTTCATTCCTTCCTCATCATTACCCTCCCTTGGTGATGGTTTGCTTCTCTTTCCTAAGATGTATCCTCTACCCACCAAATGGGACGATGAGTGCTCTCCAAATTTTTCCAATCCTATTATACCTCCTTTTATGAGTGTTTCTCCTAAAACCAATCATAAGCATATTTTTTGCTTCCATGGGATAGATAATCATTCTTCCACCTATTTTTTTAAGTTTCAATAATGTATTGATGCCTTGCATCCTTATTCCCCATCATCAAAAAAGTCCATACCTCCCTTAAAGGCACTTCTTAAATATTTACCCAAGTATGATGATGTATATTATCTATGGCATCTATGTAATACCCATCATACTAATCATTACTCCATCCTTTAATTACATCTTAAAGATCATCTTATAACCACTCCTCGAACATGTTGTTCTTTCAAGAAGGATCCTCCTTCTTCTCCCATGGTTCCACCTTGAGTGCTTCCATTATATTATGTGGTCCCTTCACCATATTTTGTGCCTCCACCTATGATTCCTTCACCTATGGATTCTTCTCCACCTAAGATTCCCTCACCTATGGATCCTTCTCCATTGGTGATTTCTACATCTCTAGTAGACCTTGCTCCCATGTATTCTCCTAATTATCCTTTGCCTAATGTTCCTCCTCAGGATGATCCATCAAGTATTCCTACTTTTTCTATTGAAGAGATCAGAAGAGAAGTATTTTCATAATATTCATTGAATATTGATGAAACTTTAGCAGTAGTACATATCCAACTTCATAGAGACTTATCTGATGTATTGGATAATGTGTGTGGATAGATTTAATATTATTTATAAGCACATTCATGTTGATTTCACATTTATATTTAATTAGATATGTGTTCCAATCTTATGTATATCTATTATATCATTTGACACTATGTCAAATTTTTGTTTATCTTATATCATGATCTTACTTGTTATACTATATCTTGATTATATTATCATTTATATTCACATATGGTTGTATTTTATCATTTATTTCCCTTTTTCATTGGATTTTTTTCTCAAAAATCTCTTTCTTGTGCCTTCATGATTATTTTCTTTCTTATCTCTATTTTTCATAGATAATTTTTCATGGTGACTTAGTTATACAAACCCTATTCCCTTTGGTTATTATCTCCATTTAACATGTGATCAATTAGCAAATAATCTATCCCATTATTATCTCTTTTTACTAGTACACTTGGATCTCCTTTTTCCCTCTTCCTTTTTTTGAAAACTAAGCATATACATAGTTTAGACTTGAGATCACATGCTAGTTCATTATCAAGCCTAAGTGTCCTAGTTAGTCTTTGTATTTGGTTACTTATATTCCTTTAGCCTTAACCTACACCTCATTCATGTGTATCACTATCTCTCTCATGATTGGTCATTCTAAATTTGTATGGAAGAAGAATTTTAAAAATCCTTCAAAAGAAAGTTAAAAGCCAAATCATTTAAACAAAAGGAAATGATATCAAAAGGAAAAAATATTCTTAAAAGTCTAATCACACTAAAATATGTGATGAAAATCACATCTCTTTCTTATATTTGAAGTTTAAACTCCATATTTGGCTTCACGATAGAGCTGAGGTCTTTTGGGGTGTGGTAGGCTAGTAGATTAGAAGAGGAGAATAAAAAAATCTTTTAGTGCTACCTACTTTTTCATGTAAGTACCCAATATTTTTAGTACACTGATGGCTATGTAATGGGTCCTGAAGAATGGGAAACATGTCATGGGAAGGCAGGTCCATTTTAATTTAGTATCACACTTATTTGCCTACAAAGCTTTATGTTTATAACAAACATGTTTCCTTTGTACACAGATGACCACTAGTCACTTAGTGTCTTCTCATGTCCTTATTATTCCTCTTGCATATTAAAGTCTTCTCATAAGATGCCTAAGTCTTGTTTTTTTACTCCTTATATCCCTTATATTTCCTCTTAATAAATATCATTTTGTCTACTGATCACTCCCTTTGGGATTTCATTTATGAGTTGCTTTGTAAGACCATGGATAGGACTCAACATTCCTAAAAAATTACCATATTTTCATTCTTATGACCCACATCCTTTATTACCCAATATTCTTATTTATTCCACCCAAGTGGTGTTCTCTTTTTTGAGTTGTAGTGTAAGACTATGGATAGGACCTGAACCTCCTCACAAAATTTTTCAATACCCAAGTCACCATCCAAATTACATATGTCAAATATGAGATAATATTCGATTGATTATGAAGTTACACATCATTGACATGCCTCCCAACTTTATTTAGTGTGTTTTATGCTTACTTCATTTCCCTTTCAATTTTATATTTGTATTTTCTAAGTACATGTAAAAATACAACCATTTCTTGAATTTTTCATACTTCCCAGCTTGAATTAATGCAAACAATTTAAAACAAATGTTTTTCCAATTTGTTTTAATTGTATACTTCCCATAATGATTTAGTATAATTGATTAACTTAATTCATTTGATTTTATACCATTTTTACCCTTTTACATACCTTCCATTTTATTACATTGTTGTCATAATTCCCAATGTGAATTAGCATGATTTTACTTGATTTAATTTGGTGCAAAAATATTTCACTTTGGTTTTTAAAAAAAACTCTTTTACCATCTTATTTTACCATTTCTTGGTTTTTTATACTTAGTAATTTTATTGTTATTACACATTTCCTAGCTTGAAATAGTGTGTAGTACATTTTCTTGATTGATTATATTTTTTCCAAGTCCTTTTTACCTATTTATTTTTAAACATGCATGTGTTTTTCATAATGCTAGAAAATAAACCACTTCTCATATATTTCCTATCACACATACAACAAAGTTAAATATATGTGCTAGAAAGAAAGATATCCTAAGCATCCATAACCACAACCATAATGAACAACCAAAATAACCCATAATGACAACATACACAACCAATAACAATATGCCAAAATGATATATATATATATATATATATATATATATATATATATATATATATATATATATATATATATATATATATATATATATATATATCATGAGTTTGATACAATAAATGCAACCATATGCAATGCTCCAACTCTATGGTTAGGTCTCATCTTGTCTATCTTGTGGCCTATCCACACTACCTATTGAGACCTCAATTTGAATCCTCTAAATATTACATTGTAAGGAGGTCATCTGGGATTTCAATCCCTCTACATGTCCCTATAGGTGCACTACCCTCACCTATGACTCTTCCAATTAGGTCTAGATCTTTGTCATCTATGCTAATGTAGCTAGATGTGCATTTCTCTCATCTACTAGTTCCTACCATGCATATAGTTCCCTTGCATCCATTACTATTGGTAGATGCATCCTCTCTTTGTGTGTATATCTACCTCACTACCTCTCTAGCTAATATGGACCAAATCACTTGAGCTGGGGTAGATGGTACACTTAGATCCTCCAATGTCATGGGGTCATATGGTTGTAGAGTCTCATCTAGGATATCATGTAGTGATCCCCTCACCAAGGAACCCCATCTCTCCTCATCCTTAGATACACCTATAAAATTTGACTAAATGGATATTAGATCACTATCATATCTCAAAATATCTATTTATCTCTAATTTCAAATAAAAACTTATGAAATTATTCAATCATCTTTTTGCCTATCTATGTGATCACCTAGCATAGTCTCCCCATCTACATGGCCTCCTATCACCTCCTCTATAGGTCACCTCCTTAGCTTAAACCTAACTATCATGGATCATGTTTATCTCAAATTACATTTGAGTGGTATCTCTATCATCTCCTTTAGCTTGCCTATGGGGTCATTTGAGATGGAAATAGTCTCCATTATCTCCTACTCCTCCTACCTCCATCAACACTATGCCCTTAGTGGCTACTACTCATCTTTTTATAGAGATGGTAATGGTACATCTAGTATCTCTACTTTCACATCCTTATCCTCCTACTTAGCTCCTTGTCATGCCCAACTAGTCCATGGTCACTCTTGATATGGATTTAATGTTAGCCTCATCACTAATGACCCCAATCCTCTCCTCCCCTATGTATCCCTCACATGTTGAGCCCACTACTCAAGTATTATTATTAGTGTCACTGGATAAGGTAGTCCCATCTACCTTGGCACTCATGCTACTAGATGTGGCTCCCTCTATTATAAATAGTGTCAAATAACCTCTATCCTCATTATTGCTAGTGTAATTATGTCCCAACTTACCCATGTAGCTTCTATGTGCTCGTATGGCTACCACACTATGTCTACATGTGTCACTGACTATAACATTGGCATGTGGGTCAAGACCCATGTTACCTAGTCCTCTCTCCATCTTTGTACTTGAGGTAACCTATCATCAACCACATTGGGTAACCCAATTGACTGGTACATAGGAAACCTCTGATATATCCAAGATGTTATTAATATAATTGGTCCCATGGTCTTCTACCCTCTAAATAGCATCTTATATAGATCATGTATAATATGGAACCAAATAATAGATCCTAGATCATATATAACTCACACCTCCAAGATCATCCTACTGAAGGCTACCATGAATAGTGGTACCTTACCATCTGACTTGTGACATAACACCCATTATGTCACAAGGCCTATCATATCCTTCTAGATATATATAATTTATGATGTATAAACATCAAACATGTTAACTCTCTTACCTAGTAATATCATCTCTAAGACTATAGCCCACATGGTTAAGGCTTTCCTCTCTTCTAGGCTATCTAGTATCCTTGTGGTTACCTACACTCTTAGTATAGGTGGACATCCTTTATCATTATATTCACCTATACTATATCCCCATCCACCTCCCATCTAAAGGTGTTAGTCAATCATTCCCACAAATCGAGGAACATGACTAACAGATCAACACTAAGGGGGATCCAACATATATCATCTATCCCACCTAAAATTATGAATCTTAGTCTAGCCCTATCTCACTTTGACAACTTAAAATTTTTGGTAACCATGCCACATCCATAAGTCTTTAAAATTTTCATCATCCCTACACCTAAGAAATAATAAAGGATGTATTATTTCCTCCATGTCATATATAGTCATAATACATTATTTTTAATCACAAAAAAGCCTAAATTACTTTATTTTAGTCATTTTAACCTAATTTTAGCCTACTTGGTCATTTTAGGTCATTCTAGCCCTCTTTTGACCTTTTTCACACTTTTTTGTATCATTTCAGCTCTTTGGTCAAACTAATTTGACCAAAATTTCCTATATTTTCACTTGGTTAACTCAATCAAACCCCTTTTTTTCTCCTCATTAATGCCAAGTTTCCATTCTAGACCTTTTAGACCACTTGACAACTCTGAACTAGGCTATCAACTTGTAGAATGTATAGGGTCGACCCATACCTACTAGGTTGGCACTATGGATTTTACTCATTTCTAGCCCACTAGGTTGAATAGGTTGACCCAGTGCTTTCTACCTACCAAACCCTTGCATTTTCCCAAAAAAATTACAATTTTATTACTTTCTTTCTAAATCCTCCAAACCCATTTTTGTCTTCATATTCGCTACCCCTATAATCTAATTTTGTTTCATTTTGACATCTAGATATGCTTAAAAATTAATTTTACTAAAAATACACTTAATTCAATATAAATTTTAAAAATTGATTTGAGATTCATAGTTGCATACCTATAGTGCACTTGTTTCCACCTCTAGGCTCCTCTACACCTAGTAAGTATTTCTAACTTTATTTCTCCTTTGTAAGAGTAGATAGATAATGCATTTGTATTCTTCTCCCATGTATTATGATTCTATATACATTTAGATGAGTATATGTCTTATAATAAATGTTTATTTTAGTTTTTTTATTGTTTCTAATTTCCACTTTGTACCACAAGATTTGGTGTGCACTAGATTAGATTTACTTTATTGTTATTAGAATACGTTAATGTTTTAAACCTGAGGACTCCATTAGGGTTATTATGTAATTATGTTAGATTGTAGGCTTTGGAACCCTTCCTAGCATGATATGTTGTGACAAGTTATCCCTTAATCAAGTATATAAGATCCTCATATTGGTCATGCTCCTACTTAATAAGTGTATCCCAATCAGAAGTGTAGGTATGCTCTATCTTCTTCGAGCCAAGATTGATTTATAAACATGATGCATTTCTAATTGCATACATATTCCATGTCACCAAGTTTAAGAATATGAGTCCAAAATAAGGTAAGGATGAGGTTATTAAATTAATTAAGATGTGTCATGTGTCTTTAAATGACACCTCACCCTTCTTAAAGGTATGGCATAAAGTATGAAGCCATGCTTAGGTGCTAACTATTAGTAGGAAGACCAACAAATAGATGACACATGTTAAAAAATGGGAGTTAACTAAGAAGTCTCTAAGGGATGTGACCATATACCAAATCAAATTTTAATGCACATTGAGTTTCTAAATTCCATTAATAAAGGGGGGATATATGCATGCATTTATAAAAGCCTAAGGAAAATGCACTAATGATTACCACTATATACCTTTGAAAGTAGTCCATTTCTTAGATTTCTAATTCTCATAGAGTACCCCTATTTTCATTCCTCATAAACTCATATCCTCCCTATTTCCCCTCCATCCTACTATAATAGACACATTCTCTTCAAAACAAAAGGCCAAACCTAAGTACTAAGATACCATATTCTCAACTAGCTTTACTAAGTACAACCACTACAATGACATATTCAAATTAATCAAGCAAGTGCCCAAAAACTCAGGCTCCAATTATTCTCAAAAATTAGATTTATAATATGCCCTTTATTCTTACAATAAATGTGGAATTTATAGAACAATTACCAATCTAAAGGCATTTCCCTATGTTGACTTGTTTGGCAACCTCCTTCACACTACCATTCAAATATAAGATAGGGTCCATAAATAGGTGTGTTTGCCTAACTCTTGAAACTAGATTATTGATATATATGTGAATGATTACAAGACATATTAATCCCTCCTAGACTACACCTTCTCTTATGATACAATAGTGGTGAAGGTTTGGATGAAGACCTACCAAATATATTATGTCCTACATGACTAGGTTGAGAACCCATATGATAAATAGGTTAACAATGAGGATAAAAATGCATACATATTATGCACCTTATGGGAGGAGGTCTAAGTATTCATCTTTATACTAAAATAATTGTTTAGGTCCCATGACTACTTGCACATCAATGAACTATGGGTTCCCCACTTCCATATGATCCTCATACATTCCAAATTTCTAGATATAGGAGTAATGATCAACTTCAAGTTAGTCAATGCCATCAAAGATGAATGATCTAGGATCAATATATACATGATGGGTTACTTTGTGGATGCAATTTGTGAGATTCTCTCTTTCAATCCTTTGGATTTTCCTATGTGGGTTCTTAAGGGCTCAGTGATCCATGTGGTCTTGTACAAACTATATGGCCACTAGTTATAAAACCACATTTCAAACATATGTGATTATTTCTATCTGATGGTTTACCAAGTGATAAATAATGCCCTAATGCCCCAAATATCACAAGTAATTTGGGACTCCATCAATGCCATCATGGACTAATAACTCTATAAAGAGGACACCATGATTCAAATTTCAATTGTCCTCAAATATCCCTTATACCTATCAAATTTCATCTCAAATCATCTGGTAGAGTAATAAATCACCCACCAATTGGTATATGGTATCCTTGGATTTTTTATATGATTCTAATAGAAGGCATTCCCACCACTCTTGATCACTATCAAGGACCACATATACAAGGCCTTCCATCCAATCTAGAAGAAGGTGGCCAGGCAAGACTCATTTACCCTAGCATGAGATAAGCTTTAGAATTGGGACCTTAAGGGGATAATTATATCTCACTTGGCATAGTATTTATTATACCTTAATATTAACTATGATCATCAAGTAGAGGATGACAATGAGCTCTACTTAGATGTTGTTGAAGAATAGGAAGTATTATCCTAGATCATAGTGAAGAAGAAGAAGAAGAAGAAGAAGAAGAAAGGGAAGAAGGTTCAAGTAGGCCTATTTATGCCCCCTATATCTCCTACTTGATCCATAGAGGATACAACATTGACTCCTCTTACTATCTCTTGGAGGATTTTGTATGGCATCCCACCACCTTCTCCCCCTCATGTTATAATTCTAGATCTTCCTTCTCCTATCTCCTCCCCCTCATGCTATAGTTGTAGATATGTCTACTTTAGTGGATCCTAATACTTATGCTCTAATTCCACCTCCAATTATTTTAGTCAATATTCTCACATTATCTCCACCTCTACCTCCTTTAATATCTCTAATAGTCTATCTAGAATAGAGTTAAACCCATGTTACTCAATGCTAGGTATCCCAGGTATAGTAAACTCAACCATTGACACCTCAACCCTAGGATAAATAGACCCTAAGGTTTTATGTGGTTAGTAGTCTGAGGGTGAGCTTAGAGAAAGACTCGTAATAGGTAATGACATAGGTTCCCCATCTCACACCTCCCATTTATTTCATTTCCCTTCCACCCCTTACTCTTGCCACCTTCAAACTCTCTATCCTATTACCCATAGCTTTTGCTCCACTCTCACAATCCCCCCAAGTGGTACCACCTATTTTCCCCATTTCAACTCCTCTATCATTTTACCAAGTACCTTTGGCCTCAATCCTCCTAAACCTCCTTTCCTCTTCATTCCCCTTTGCTTCATCTATTTCACAACCTATAATATTTTTGGTTCCTTTCTTGGATGTTCTTTCACTAGTGAGTATCGATAAAACTATCAAGAGCATACCAAAAATGATAAGAACCCTCTCAGTGTCTAATCTAGTCATCCCAACACCTCCATTAGTATCTTTGAGTACTCCACCATCAACCCCTATGTTTCTCGTTATCCTAGTTAATCCTTCCACTGGATCATCTAGAGATAACTTGAGTAAGAGACTAAAGAAGAAAAAGGTAATTCACACTCTAGCTTTAGCTTGAAGGCCTTCTTCTCTAGTCAAAACTCCTCTATAGGCCTCAATAGTTCCTCTATCCCCATCCACAACACCTTGGTGCATTGATCCCATACCCCATCTTTCCATTACCTAGGGTGCCATAATATTTGTCTTCAACCAACCCATATCCTCTCTACTATTTAACAACATTTTCCTAAGGGAAATTACCCTTAGTTAAACTTGACCCAAGAGCAATGATGAGCACAAATTTTCCCTTAGGCCTCCCGTTTTGTTCTTCCTCCTTTCTCTCTCGTGGCACCCTTCACCTCTACTATCCTCATTCACCCCATCCTATTCTTCCATCTCCCCTCCACTTCACCCTTCACTATCATTTTATCCACCCCTTATACACCTCCTATAATTTTGGGAATGGTCCCAAGTTTATAGGTACTAGATATGACTACCTAAGATGACCTAGAAGTATAATGGATATTTAACCAAACTTAAGGAAGTATGAAGAGGATAATAAAATAGAGATTATTTCATGAGGGTTACCTAGTGGTTTGGAAAACCCATCAGGATATTTTTTACATCACTAAGGTGAGGATGTACACTAGGGAAGAAAGGATGGTTGATGATCCGCTCTCTATTCTCTAAGAAATTCATGATATGTATGAAAATATCCTCAAGGACATGCAAGACCATGTTGTAACCTTCAAATCCCAAGTGAAGAGCTCTTTTCCAATCAATATTATTGGGTAGGTCAAGGATGACCTTTTACTACTCTTATCTATTTTTGGGAAGGTAGTGAAGAATATAGATGAGACCAATGTGTTTATCAAGTAAACCTGGGATTACTTGGAGAGGATTGTTAAGATAAATGGGAAGTGTAGAAAGCTACAAGTGATAATAAAAAATGGAATGTTCTTAGAGTTTAAATTAATACCAACATTAGACATGGGGTTATATTAGATATACACTGATAATATGATATCTACTATAGAGGAGTGATTGACCATGGCATGCACTACAACTAGACCCTTAGAATATGGTAAGAAAAAGATATTGACCTACTTTAAGGAGGTAAATATCTATATATTATTACACTTGGATGGAACCATACTAGACTAAATATAATTTGGATTCCATCTATATCAATTTAACTAGATCATTAGGAAAAAGGTCACCAAAACAAACTAGAAATGGGCCTGAGTGGTGCCAGATCTATAAATGTAATCCACTGTGAGCATCAACTAGGTCTATGGGTTTTAGGTGTCAATAGAATCCCCATTTCAAGTCTAATAGAGATTGGTGACTCAAGTTAAATTAATCTTTAGGGAGACCCCAATGAACCTTGTTAAGATAGACAAGGAGTTTAACCTCATGGTAGCTATGTTGGAGCCTAGGGATGCCAAATCAAAGTAGTTAGGAGTTGAACCTTCACAGTCACATCTACTATTGATTGAGTGGTCCCCCATAGATATTTTATAGGTTAGAATGGATTTTTTTTAAAATTTTTAATTATGGTTATAACTATCATGATTTGCCATCATGGCCTAAGATGGGATCTTCACACTATTTGGAGGTGAGCCCCATCCTTATATATAAAGAAAAGTCATATTTTAATATACTGTCAACTAAAATTTTCTAAAAATTATTGTCAGATTATAGCTAAGATTTCACCTAATTTTTCCTTCATCTCTCTAGACTATAAAGTTGGTCAAGATTGATTATTATAACAACACTTACTTTTTAATGAATACAATTCCTATTTTCAACAAAAGGGTTTGTTATGTGCTTCAATTTTCTTTCATCTCCATTCTTGAATGTTTGTCAATGCCAGATTAATTGGATTACTACTTTGATACTTTGTGTATGATATGGTTATTATGTGCATAATTATTGTAATCATTATGTGAGTTATCTCATTTCCATTTTGTAATACTATTAATTTGTGTGTTGATTTATAAATTACCATATGGTGTTTATGTGTAATTTACTATAAACTCCTAGTACTCATATTTATCAAGATATCATATTTAAGGATATTCTCAATTCCATCAGACTCTTCCCATTGTATGTTATTAGAGGTATAACTTTAGTGAACTCAGTCTATAGTGGTATAACTATGGTAAGATCACTTGGTTTGATGATTAATACATTGAGTTAATTTTATATTTGGAGGCTCTCTTATTTACCCTATTTTCCCTCTTTTTTAGTGTTTTTTCCCTAATTAAACTACCCTTTCCCCTTGTTTTTATAAATAAAAATCATAATATTCAAACTCTCATAACAATCTTTGATAATTAGACCTATGTATATGAATTTTATATTGAAATTTTGGTGGTAATAGTGTATCTCTTGGATATTATTCACATAGACTTTATTTGTGAAGTAAAATACCTATATTTGTGCCCTAGGCTAATCCCATGTTGGTTTTTAAATGGAGGACAAAAGTTTGTAGTTGTCCCCACATTCCATTTTATGAAATGCCCAATATTATGGGCATTTCATGAATAGAGGAGTTTAAATCAAACAACATCTAGCACTAGAATAAGGGATTCTCATAAGAATACTTCATGCTTGTTATTGATTGTGTTTTATGAGTGTCTCAATATTGTGTTTATTGATAATAACATGATAAATACTATTTGACTATGAAGCATCATGGAGATGAGTTTGTATGTTACTAGGGCTAGGTCCCATCAAGGTTAATTAATAATTTCCCCTTTATTTTCCATAAAAAACCAAGCCTTAACCAACCTAGACCTATCATGATTCCCATAATTTCATCTCTATAACCCCTTACAAATTTTCATCCCAAGATGGACTAGTCAGCTAGTTCTACCATTAACATCCTGAGAGTTGTTCATGATTTACCTAGGAACCCTGAGAGGTACCTTCCTTATTTCACCCCTAGCAAAGGATGAACTGTGGAAGATCACATAAATTCCTATTAAACTACCATAGGGATTCTAAAGTTAGAACATAAGGACATGGCATGTAGACTTTTCCCCTTTATCCTAATGGACTCAACATATGATTGATTCCTTAACCTTCCTAAAAACCCTATCTCGAGTTGGGACCATTATAGTACTACTTTCCTCAACCAATTTGGATAAGTGATAGACCCCAGTGTCCTATATCAATAGTTTAATTATATCAAAATGGAGCCTAATGAGCCTATTAGTAACTTCAATTCTAGGTTTTAGAAGATGTATATTTGGGCCACTGTGATTTATCAACCTAACCCTTAATTATCACTTAAAATGTATAAAAATTTGTTAGACCCTTAGATAGCCAAGCTCCTAGAGAGTAATATCACCATAACAAACCTATCCTTAGCTTATGCAGGGGCCTAAAATTTGATAGACAACTAAACCCTCAAGGTCACACAATGACCCATACTCCCAGTGTGATATAATAGATTCCCACATTGAACTTCTTTCCCAATGTTAATCAGAATGCCCCAATGCTTCAACCACTACATGTAATACATCAAATCCTACTAGGTCATCCCACTTCAAACCAATAATTGGGTTTCCTTAACCCATGGGGTCATGAAATGATAACCCAAACTCAAAATTAGGTAATGTTGACCACTTCTAAAAATCCCCAAACCACACCTTAGGAATCCACCAACAATGATTTATATTCTATTTAGTGGATTATACAAGAACTCAATAATGACTTCCTTAGACTACAGAGATAGGTAAGTAACTCTAATACATAAATTTAAAATAAAAATTTTACAATTAAAATACCAAATAAGAGCTATAACCATCCTCAAAACCCCCAAAAAATTTCACCCAATAGGCTTCCGAAAATTAATATCTTCAAGATAGCCTTACCTAAATGATGTTGAGTACATAACATGGTAACACATAAGGAATTAAATTGAACAAAGTTTTGTTCTACTTTTTAAATATTCTAAAATTAAATGGAATAATATGAGGTGGTCCCAAATCATCCTAAATACTCCAAATTAGGTAAAACCCCTAGTATTAAAATGGTGTTAGAAACCATGGATTTCCCTAACCAAAAAGAAAATGAGCCAGAGGGGGTACTACTGAGGTGAAAGTGTTTTATATATTCAAAAGGAGTAACTATACCCTCAAGAATAGGTAGTAACAATATCCCCTTCATACATCAATACCCCCTAATAATGGTGCAACCCCACTAGACCAAAATGTTAGGAAAGATCCCCCTCTTTAAAGACCTCAAGAACCTAAATCACTTATAGAAACCCCACTGGTTCAAATTAAAGGAGTTTAAAACATAGTGTAATATATGAAAAAGATCAAATAAAAAATTACCCATCATGATCTTACTCAAATCATAGAGCAACAAGATCTCCTACCAAAATCTTTGACTCAGTAATTGACCTCACTGGCTCAGCCAAAGCTGAGAGCAACACATATCAACATGCTCATTCATAAAAATAATATGGATGTCCCCCATTTCCTATTAACCATATGGTTATTTGGAAATAATCTAAATAAATTCTTAGTAGATTTGGGAGCCTCGACCAATTTGATGCTAGCAAGCATATGTGAAAAAATTGGGCCAGCCTTCATAAAGTTAGACAAGGTAGTGGTCTAGATAGACAAGTTAGAATTAAAAATTAGAGGTGAACTAATAAATGTACACATTCATTTGGAGTCTAAACATAGGATCCAAAACTTCATAGACATCCAAGTAGTGGATATCCCTAAAGCCTATGACATTATCCTTAGTAGAGATTAATCTAAAGCCCTGAATGGGTATATGGTGATAAAGTTCTCCCATATGTGTTTTTTGTAGAGGGGAGTATCCAAAAAAATAAGGGTAGGCAGAGAACCCCTCATGTAACATATTATAGATAAATACAATGCCATTAATGAGAAGGTAAACCTAGTTTCCTCATACTTAGGCATCTACACACTAAGTACAAAGCCTTCCAAATATCAAACTAGTCATATCATAAACCTATCGAGCCTATGGTCTCTCAATATGAATAGATGTCATTCCAAATAAGATAATGGGGTCAGTGTCCTTAGTATAGATACCCTAAAGATAAAACATTTAGCATCATATTGGTTGTAGTTCCCCTACATGAATAACCTAGCTAAGTATGAAACTGTAATCTTGGGATTGCACTTTGCATTAAAATATATGCTAAACAAACTAAGAGTTTTTAATGATTTTGAGCTGCTAGTCATCTATATTAGGACTAAATTTTAATACAATATATCATAACTCAGGAGGTATAATCATAGGGATTGGGACCTAATCAAAATTTTTAATGTGTTTAACATCATCCCTATCCCCTAGGATGAAAACCAAGTGGCTAACTCACTAGCATTTATGGTAAAAAAACCTAACTCCATTGGATGAAACTAGTTACAAGAGTTATTTATGGAACTCATCTCATGTCCCTCTATCCCTTAAAATGTGATAAAATTTTAGGCCTTTGAGGATGACCAAAAAATCATCTAATTCCTCAGTAATAATTGAATATTTGAGGCCTAAGTTATAGATGAGAGAGATAGGGATAACCCTGGGAATGAGGTGGATAAATATGGAATCCTAAATATTCATGGAAAATAGATCATAAAGGGGATGACCTCATTGGAAATAACATTTGATGTGTTAGACCCCACTTTCCAAAGTAAAAGACCCAATTTTGAGGACCAAACATGCTGACTCATCAACCTCAACTTGATAAAAAAAATCCCCATATAGTTAATGTGGGTCTTAAGTGGATAGACCATAAATTGGAGTAGTTACAAAGGTTACTACTAAGATATAAGGATTTGATTTCCTAGGCCTATAGAGACCTTAAGTTCTTTAACCTAAGAGTAAATACTCACACTATCCCCTTAAAACCTATCCAAAAACCCTTTAGACAAAGATAAAGGCTGGTAAACCTAATCTTAGAGCCCTTAATACATAAGGAATTCCATAAGTTATTATCTATAGGGATAATTTTCCTAGTTTACCACTCCACCTTGGTGGCCAACCTGGTACCTATATGAAATAAAAACTAAGATATCCACCTATGCATGGACTTTCAAAACTTGAATTGGACTTTAGATAAAGATTATTACCCAATGCCCTCCCTAAATGAGGTGATCCAAATTGTGAGTGGATCTCAATTGATGACCTTTTTGGATGGCTTCTTGGATACAACCAGGTCTTAGTCAACCTTGAAGATAAAACTAAGATTACATTCACCACCAAGTGGGGTACATTTGATTATAAATATATGCCCTTTGGGTTGATCAACACTTGTGATACTTTCCAAAGGGTAATGGACTTCACTTTTAAATGCCTAATAGGTAAATGTATAATAATCTATATGGATGACCTAAATGTGTTTTTGAAATATAGGTTAGGTCATGTGCACCACTTGGAAAGGGTGTGTAGACACTAGAATTACGTCACACACATGTGTGACTCCTTATGTCAAAACCACCCTTGAGCCCCTTTTCAATAATAATTAGCCTCATTAACCCATGTTTTTATCCCTCACACATTTAATTAATTTAAATATTTAAGTAAGTTAATTTAAAACCCCTTATACCACCTTACCTAACCACCTCATCCTAAGACTAATTCTCACTTGATGAGTCACCTCAAGACTTAGTCCCCTTATCTTAACTACTCATGACTTATTCTCACCTCAAAAATAAATTCCTAGCCAACTTTGTCCTTCTTAACCTCCTATTTCTACCATTTTGTAATGGATACCACACTTGGCATGAGAAACAATAAAAAATAGGTTAAAAATACTACTTTTACCTATTCTCATTCCACCGATGTCAGTCAACCCATGGATGACATCGGTGGGATCATTGATGTTGATTATATAAGCTAAACTCTAAATTGATGTTTAGGTTAGTAAAAATAAAGAAAGCTCATTCTTATTTGCATACAAGCTTTCAGAATTCAATTTTTAACATTTTGACTTACTTTTACCTTGCATAAGTCAACTTAGATCAGGAACCAAGCTCTTGAGAACTATCATCACCCACTTATTTTCTCTATTCAAGGCATCAGTTTGACAAGTCTGATAGGATCCATCCATTCAACACTTATCATTCAATCACCTCTACAGCTAAGTACATCACTTATTCTATAAGTCTTTAAGTAGTTAATTTTTAATCACTCTATATCTAATCTTCATTACTTTACACATTCCTGACCAAACCCCCATAAAGGAGTTATAAAGATTCCCTGCTTGTTTCCCCTTATTCCAACACACCAAACCTCTAACCAGATCCATCTAAACACTACTCTCTCTATCACAACTCTCCCCCAAACTTCTAGACCTAACCAAAACCATTTCTTAGACCTATAAAATCCTTTTACAAGCTTCTAGGAAATTATTTCCCCTATCAACCTCGATAACCTAACTGATATCGATCACTTTTACTACCAACCTCAATAGCCTAACTGATGTCGGCAACTATGGATTTCTAGTAACCCTTTTAAAACCTACCTAAATAACTTCCAAAATACAAACTAAATATACCACCTACACTCTATTACTTTTTTCTACACTTAGGATGTGAATAATGGTAACATTATCTCTCTTTTACTCTCTTTTTTCCTCTCTCTTGGTTATTTATTTCTCTTTTATCTCTCAAAAATGGACTGTCATCTATAAGGAAGTTTGACACTTCCTAGAATAAGCACGTAGCTTGGTAACCCACTCATACATCTACTAATAGATATTTTGTGGTAGTGCTTTCTTACTTGTAGGTAGTCCTCCCCAACCAAAGAGGAGTGCTCACAATGTCTGGATATGATGCACAAACCAATCTAGGTTCATTCTAATCACTTATCCCTATCCTTCTTTGTTTTTCTTTAGACTTAAAATAGACAAATTTTAGTGAAACATTTATGGCACACTCGATGGGACCCTAGAGTTTTCCTTGGGTTCATTCCTTGTTTTAAGCATTCATACAAGTGAATTATAGTAAAAATTTCATTTATTTCACTTTCTCTTTCTTTTCTCCCTCAAAGCTAAAAATTCAACATTTTATTTTTTGTTTAAAGGGAAATAAACTAAAATTTTTCCTTCCTTGCCACTCTTCTTTTTTTTCCTCTAAAATCAATTTATCATTTTTATTACAAGTTAAAAAAATATATTTTCTTAATTTCTCTCTTGCATGCACATTAGGATAGTGAAGTTCATTCTCTACTCCTATTTCATCTTTATTTTCTTTCGAATCTAAACATTTTAGATTTGAGTTTAAGACTTACTACACTTCATTGTTTGCTTGCTACATATTAGCTCACCTAGTTAATTACAAACATTATGAATGAATTATAGTGCACCTATGTTACACAACCAGATCACATTCACAAAAACAAACATCTAAACTCACCTGAGACAAGGCCCATTGATATTTCATCACCTGGTGGATCACCTTAGCCTACCCAATTATCTTACTTGGATTTCACCACCAAGGGGAGAACCCACCCCATTCTCTGGTGGAGTATAAACTCTAGGCAAAAGGTATATTTTGGCTAAGAAACCTAGCTTGACTTTAGGTCTATGAAGTGCAAGGAGGAAGCTCCTATAACAAGCCACATACTTGGTCTAACATAGATTTCATCTTGAGTACTAAAACTAACCTGAAACTAGCTCTAGATTGCTTTTTATTACCTTTGCTAACCAAATTCTCCTCTCACTATCTGATTAAGTCATAAGCCAACATGAGACTAAAATTAATCTCTATGAGTTACTAATTAGTGTTTGTATGTTCTTTTTTTTCTTTTCTATTGCCTTCTGTATTTTGGAGTTGGTAAGGATGTTTTTCCATTGATTCACAAAAATAACACTATTTGTAATACTCACTTTATATAACCTATTATATCAGGTTTTTTGAATGTTATTCCTTCTTACACAAACCTCTTTCATCCTTTGTTTTACCTAGATTCTACCTCTAGGTTTCTAAAACTTTGGATTTTCCATCTCCCAGTATATCACAGTGACCAACATTGGTTAACTACACTGACATTGGTAGGATTTATCTATCAACATCAGTAGAATTTTACTATCAACATCAATCAAGTGACCAAAATTGATGACTATGTAATTTTACATTGCTTAAAATATCAAGTTAAAACAACCCACTTACCTGCACCCAAACTTAGTTTTTTCTTATTTTTTCTATTAAGACTATTCTTACTTCTTCTTGCATGGTATTGATGTAAGCTCAAGACAAAATTATTTCCAATTACACAAGCCAAAAATCACTTCCACCTTCCCCTCTTGTTTAATCTATCATGGATCATAATTTAGATATAGATCATACTCGAAGCCCCAACAAAATTCCCATTGTGCCTAAAGGAGATCAATATTTTGCTAAATTTCTTGATCATAATGTGGAAGCCCTTTAGTATTACCTTGTCATGAGTTGAACCCAAAATTCTTTCGGTGACCCAATCTATGGTATGTCAACCTCTCTAATGGAGACAACTTTAGTTTCAATTGTCTCCACTATTTTCCCCATGGTTACTCAAACCACCACCTCGACCAGTAACCCAACCATAAAAATATCTAAAGTTTAACATCACCAACTGCCCAATCCCATCTAAACCCTGACATGACTTCTCTATTTTCACAATCACAAGCAATTTAGTCAAGTCACACCCCATTTTAGAATTTAGTGGTATCTATTCCATCTACTCTCACACCTATAATTACCTGAGTTATGACTCACCCTTCATCTAGTCTAACCATGCCAATAACCCAACCTATAATAACATCTAACCAAAGCATAGTCTCTAACCCAATGAGACAAGCCCCTTTTATTTCTACCACTAGCCTATGACTAATTACCCTTATATTACACCAACACAACCTCAGTAAGCTATGTCATATGCTCCCTCTACTTCCTATTAGATTCCCTATAACTTAGTGGGTATCTCCTAGACTAATCCACCTCTAGACCTCATTAAGATTCTGATGGACAAGATGTCTAATCTAGAGACATTTATTTTTGGTTCAAATAATGTGTTATCTTATGATCAAATATGTAATGAACCCATCCATCATTTTTTGCCTATTCTCCCTTATCCAAGCCAATGGAAAATCCCCAAATTTATTCATTTATAGAGTAAAGAGGACCCACAATAGCATTTTCAAGCATTTAGACATGATTTTTATTTAATAGGTCATGATGATGTGTTACTACTTCACACTTTCCTAATGTCTCTTTCAGGTGTTGCCCTAGATTGGTATAGCTCTATAACTCAACACTCCCTTTTCTTTTTTACCCAACTCAGACAAATATTCCTAGACCATTTATCTATTAACATTTCTAAAAAGGTTTCTATTATAGACTTTTATTCTATTAGACAATTTGATGAGATTTTATCATAGATTTTATCACTCATTAGAGAAGTTTAATCAATCAACTCTCCTTCTCATTACCCCAACATGAAATTATTAAGATCTTCTCAAGGGCATGTACTAATAACATTTCATCCACACTCTAATTACAAACTTTCCACACATTTGATGAGGCATTTATAATGGCACAAAAACTTGAGATTCAGGTTATAAATGAAGGTAGAGTCAAGCTGCTTAGTAAGAATGCCAATTCTAAATTGAATGACTCCTCTTATTCTAAAACATCTATTTATAACCAAAAATCTAAAGGCTCCACCAATGTGGTGGTTGTTAAATTAACTTCTTCCACAACCACAAACCAACCTAATTCCTTGACTTCCCAAAATTTGACCAAGCAATCTCAACAATGGTATGAAAAAAGACAATACACTTCCATTGGGAAGTCATATACATCCATTTTGGAAAAAATATTACAACAAAGTGTCATAACCCTTCTTCAAATCAAACCTCTTATATATTTTGACCCATCCCATCTTATTCTAACTTGGTACAAGGAGGATGAGTTTTGTGGCTACCATCGAGTTAAAGGCCACAATTATAATAACTGTAAAACATTCAAGAACATTTTTCAAGACATGCTTGATAGGGGTGATCTCATCTTGGATAATCCTAATACACCCACTAATCAAAATATGGATGTGTTCAAACAACCTTTTCCTAACCATTCACCCAAACAAAATATTTTTCAGACCATGACTAACTCATGTGATCATAACATCCATATGGTTAATATGGTCTTTCCTTTACCTTTAGTTTAACATCTCCCACAATAAGAGGCACCCATTTTATTGAATCCTCCCCCATAGTTAGTGGTATTTATTTTTCCCATTCTTCCTCCCTAGGTAGAAGAGCCTATTTCACCCATTTCACTCTTATATGAGGAAGAGCCTCCTTTACCACTTTTTTTGCCACTAAAAGAGCCAATATTTCTAGTTCTTTTTGCACCAATATTACATATCCTTTTACCACTTGAAGACCATGCCTTACCCATTCCATAACCACATGTTGAGGGGAACAACATTCTTATGTTATACCCTCTTGAGGAACCTTCTTCACCTACCTCTCCTCCATCGATAGAGAGTAATATCCCTTCCACTCCACCTTTGTACCTATAAAAGTTAGTGTTATCTATTCCACATTAGATGAGATACCTATTGTGCCTACTCCAATTCTACCACTCTGACCACTTCTTTTACCTATGGAGGATTATACTTTACCTATTCCTCACCCACATGTTGAGGAAGAAATTATACATATGCTCTACCCCCTTGAAGAACCCTCTTCACCTACCTCTCCTCCACCCATGGAGACCATGCCTCTTCTCCTATATCTATCAAAGAAGACCTTGTTGTGGCTCTTTCTCATATTTGGCCTAAAGTATCAGAGACCAACAATTTCCCTCTTTATAAAACACCGTAGCCTTCTAAAGATGAAATCTTAAGGCTTATATCAACTTCATCTAAACCTTTCTTACAGTTGGTGAAAAGTTTAGAATATTTTGAATCCATAAAACTAGATCACACAATATTTTGGGATTGACTTAAAACTCCTTATCCAACACAATGAGTGTTGACCTTTACTACCAACCCTCTCACTACCCTTTACCCCAAGGTCTTTGACAAAGCTAGAGATTCTTCACCAAAATCACCAGAAGTTCATCCATCTATGTTGGAACCCTCAACCTCATAGGCATCTACCACATTAAATCAAATTAGGCCTTTAGGCGTATGCCCTGTCTCTAATATAATTCATCCACAGGTGAAATTATATCTAAATCTCTAACCATAAGTTAGATTTTTATAGCCTAAACTACAAAAAAATGTTAAGTTTCATAGATCTCACTGATCCTTCCCTCTATAACCTTCAACTTTACCATAAATTTTGGGACCACACCCCTCTACTTTAGTTGGTGTATCACTAATCCAAGTAAAACAAAAGGCTAAGTCACCTCTACTACTACGTTTGCCACCTGGTAGGCCTTTCACATCTGGCACCATGATGCCTAACACCAAGAAATTTTTAGCAAAACATGTAACTCCACCACCACCAAACAAGGCACCATGCAAAACCACCCTTGTGACTCCCAAACAAAAGAAGGTGTTCACTCTTATTACCAAAACAATTTTGAGCCCACTCATAGGCTCTTAGAGATTTTTCCTACATCAGTTGTTTTAATCTTCCATAATAACTCTTCCTCCCATTAAGCCTTATAGTCCTCTTGGAATGAAGCCATCTTTGTTTAATGATACACAAGTATGTCTATATCATCATTCACTTAGACACAATAGTGAGAGTTGTAAAGCCCTCATAGTAGTCATTCGGTAATACTTTAATGTTGACATGTTCTTTGTTGATATTCCCATTAACCTTATTATTATTCCACCTTTGGAATCCATAATGCCTCCTACTTTTCCACCTAAATTCAAACCCAAAGATGTTTTCGTACCCTCTTTACCACTTCCTTCACCTATATTTTAGATCAACATAGTTAATGTGGCCACACAGTCATAAAACCAAAAGGATAAAGGTAAGGAAAAAGTCACTTCTCCTTGGGCTCATCCCTTTTCCAAAGACACTCCTCTTCTAAATTTCAATATTTCCATTTTAGGTGTCCTAAAACTAACATCTTTAGATGTTATTCAAAGCTTGATAGTGAAATAGTTTCACCAAACTCTTATGAAAATGTCCTTGTATAAGTTAATCCAAAACTCACCCTAACACTATCAAGCTTTAATTAGTGCGTTGAAAGTGGTTGAGGTATAATATAATGATCCCTAACCTCTTGTAGCTTTGGTCAGGTCTCTTAATTCCATCTCCTTGATTTCCTTTAGTAATTTAAAAATTCCATTTCAACACCCTAAAGATCAAGATTTTGCCCTTTTTATTACCACATATATTGGTCAAACTCATGTCAAGAGAATCATGATCGATGGGGGAGCTAGTATTAATATTATTTCCACCCATGCCTATAAATAGCTAGCTCTTCCCAATAATTGCATGTCTCAAATCGATGTAGTACTCTGCTCCTTTAATAATACCATAGCTACTATGGTGGGCACTATTATCTTATATATATGTAGGTCCCCACATAATTCTTGATCTCTTCTATGTTGTAGAAGGAGAGTTATTATATAACATCCTACTTGGACACCTTAGATACATGTTATGGCATGGGTACCCTCACATTTATACCACTATGTCAAGTTTGAGCACAATGGGCAAGAACATGTTATACCCATTGACCCAACTCTATTTAAAACATACAACATGACTTATAGTCCCAATGATGTTTTCATTCCATTAAATACATCATCTTCTCTGCATGATATATCTAAAGCTTTCACAAGCTCCACTACCCTGGTTACATAGATACTGGCAACACAAATTCCTAACAAGGATCCCATGGAATAAACTTTTAAATGTTTGTCACTTGATGCTTGACATATTCTATACTCCAAAAGAGTATATAAAGCTTCATATGCGCCCAAATTATGATCTTTATATTGGGATGGCCATCCCTTATGGGCCCCCTAACCTTCAAACTAACTTCACATATGGGGGGATTGATTAGGCTCCCACTATCAGCAATCCATCCTCTTTACCACAACCATTTACCTATGACTTCTCTTTCCTGAGCAAGCCTAGTTTTTCTCACACCTATCTTTATAAGTGTGCCTAGAAAGGATTTGATTTGGGTCATTATAATTAGGGTATCCATACACCTATTCAATATCCCACTAGTAAAACCATTGAAAATGCCAAAAAGAGGCCTGGTGTGGGTTATGATGAACCAACTAAACTCACCAAAACTTCCCATGTACCAATTATTGAAGAGCTAGTCTCTCCTTCTCCACCCTCTTCTCCAATATCACCTACCAAATTAGAGGTATCTATACCTCATAAATTTTTTTTCAATAAATACCATCCATTTGGGGCCTCTCACTTATCACTAGGGTAAGGAAACAAGGTCCCTTCCTCTTGTTCATCCTAAAATAATTGATGAAGACTCTCCTACTATTAACACTATCCAATGTCAAGATGATGATGCTATTCTCACATACCTGGGTGTAGATGATTCTTATATCTAATTATCACTCCCATATAAAAAATAAGCTATGTTAAATGAATCAACCATTGACATCAATTTGCCCTCTCATGATAACCCCCATGTCCTCAAGATTGGCTAATCTTTGGATTCCTCTGAGCAAGTTGATTATGCCACATTTCTTAATAACTATAGAAAAGCATTCACTTGGTCTTATAATGACATGCTTGGTATTGACCCCTCTATCATCACCCATAACATTATCACAAATCGAGATGCTAAACTTGTTAAGTAGAAGCTTCACAAGATGCATCCTTGTATTTCTCTCCTTGTTAAAGAAGATCTCTAATGCCTCCTTTTTGTTAACTTTATCCAATCCATCAACTATCCACAATGGATTTCCAATATTTTTCTTATCACAAAATCAACTGGGAGAATCCACATTTGTACCAACTACTATGACTTAAACCTCACTTATCTAAAAGATGACTTCCCATTGCCAAGTATGAACCAACTTGTTGATTTGACAGCCAACCATGAGATGCTATCACTTATGGATGGGTTCTCTAGATATAATCAAATATTGGTTGCTCTTGAGGATTAACACAAGATAGCCTTAATTACCCCATGGGGGACTTTCTATTATCAGGTCATGCCTTTTGGTCTGAAGATCATTGGTGCCACCTACTAATGTGTTATGACTTACATCTTCCAAGATCTCCTACACAAAATTATGGAAGATTACATGGATGAATTACTTGGAAAGTCTAAGCTTCACCAAGATCACTTGATGATTCTCAAAATCTATGTACTCATCTCCTCTAATATAACATTCAACTAAACCCAAAGAAATGTGTCTTTGGTGTTCTTTTGGGTAAGCTCTTAGGCTTTATAGTTTATATTCATGGTATTGAAGTTGACCCTGTTAAGGTTAGAGAAATACTAGAGATGCCTTCGCCTACTAATATCAAACAACTCCATATCTTACAAGGCAAACTTTAGTCAATCTACCACTTCATCTCCCTGTTGTCAGATCCTTTCCAACCCTTTCACCATCTCCTCAAAAAATATGTCTCCTTTCATTGGAATACAAATTTCTAAGAAGATTTTGATGCACTTAAATAGTATCTCCTTTCCCCACTAGTTCTTATTCCACCTAAGAAAAATTAATCATTCTACCTTTACATCTCTAAAAAATATCATTCTCTGGGTGATATGATTGCACATTGAGATGATCACCATCAAGAAGAGGTGGTTTACTAAATAATCCACACACTTATTGATTATGAGACTTGATATACCTATATAAAAAATATTTGTCTTGCATTGGTCTTTTTAGCTTCCAAACTCTACCATTATCTCCTAAATCACAAAACCTATGTGGTCACCCATACTAATCCCCTCAAATACATGCATTCCAAACATATCATAACCAATGTATAGCTCAATGGCTCATGATCCTTACTAAATTTGACTGAGAGTTTATTCAACAAAAGTCTATCACAGGCCAAATGATCACTGACCAATTATTTACTACCCCTTTACCTGAAAACCAACCTTCAAATATCAAATTCCTTGATGAATCCATCACAATGCTCTCCATCAATGACATCTCTTATCAAATGATGATATTATTTGATGGATCTAAATGGAAATATAGTGGGGGTATGGGGGTCATTCTTATTCCTCTAGATGGTGAGCCTATGTGTTTATCATTTAAACTAGATTTTGAATGTACTAACAATATGGCCAAATATGAGGATTTGATATTAGGTCTTCAAATGTCTCTCTTCTTGGGTATCAAATCCATAACCATTTTTAGTGATTCTTAGCTAGTGGTTAATCAAGTTAATGGTTCCTACCTATGCAAAAATGAAATTCTACAATGGTATAAACATCATGTAGATATGCTATTGGGATCATTTGACTCTTATCTCTTAAAAACTATTCCTTGATCGATAAACAAGTTTGTTGACACAATGGCTTCACTTGCTTCACATATACCCTCTTCATCCTCTTCCTCAAAAATCTATGTCACTGTGCATCACTTAAAATTACCCTTTTATGTATAAACTAACATCTTCCTTATCAAAAATGTAAAATCCAACCCACACGGCTTATGGTACAAGAAACTCATAGATTATCTTTCCTTTTCTATTACCCCTTCTGATCTCTCCAATAATGGGAGATGTGCCTTCATAAAATGTGATGCTCATTACACTATGTTAGGGGGACTTCTCTACAAGTAAGGTTTTGTTGGTATCCTCCTTAGATTCCTCATTAAAATTAAGACTCCCTTTGCTATTAAGGAGGTTCATGATAGGATTTGTGGTGGACATTTCAATGGTCACATAGTTTCCAAGTGTATCCTTCGACTCAACTATTATTTAATAACACTCCATCAAGACTATGTTAATTACATTCAACATTATGTCAAATTTTAATAACATGCTAACCTATTTCATTTTCCAAGTCATGAATTACAAGTCCCTAAAGACTTTTGGCCCTTATCCCAGTGAGGCTTGGATCTAATAGGAGATATTAACCCTTATTCATCCCTCCATCATCATTCTATCATTACTGCCACTGAATACTTCACCAAGTGGGTCAAGGCTATTCCTCTCATCTCCACTAAGGCTAAAAAAATTGTTGACTTTATCAACCACCACATCATCTATCATTTTGGTGTCCCACATAAAATTATAACAAATAATGGTAAATATTTCAAAAATAAGACTATCCAAAGTCTTTGTGATACATTCAGAATCCAATTAATCTTTTCATCACCATACTATCCATAAATGAATGGATAGGCAAAATATTCTAACAAAACATTGACCAAAATTCTCATAAAGGCAGTTAATGATATGAGAAAGGATTGGAACACACACATTCCCTTTGCTTTATGGGATTACTAGACTAGCATTCAAACCCCTATGCGTGCTACACATTTTTCCTTAGTGTATGAGATGGATGTTGTTTTTCCTCTTGAGATTCAAATTCTTTCTCTTTTTATTTCTTTAAAAGACATAATAATGATAACTTTCACCAAGAACATTTGGCTCAACTCGAGTTGCTTGATGAGTTCCATCTCATAGCCCTCAACCACCTCCAAATATATCAAGAGCATATCAAATGCACTTACAAGAAAAACCTCAAAGAGTGAGATTTCAATATTAAAGATCTCATCTTAAAATAAAATCAACATGTGATGAACATGGAGAAAAGCAAACTGGGTAAGTTTATTCCTAATTGGCTTGGACCCCACATCATAACTCACAAGTATGATTCAAGAACTTATCACTTATATTCTCTCAAAGGAAAGCCAAAACTTGAGCCGTTGAATTCCTTACACCTATGACCATTATTTTTGCTAACCAAGTAACACTTCACTTCATGTTTAACTTAAGCTCATCCCTTGAGCACCCCTATTACATTCATCTCCTTTCCTCTTAACCCTTACTCCTACACACTTAGCTAACTTACAAAGTGCTATGTGTTTTACCTCAAAGTGAAAAACTCATAAGCCTCTATAGTCTTGTCTATGACTAAAAGCAAAAAAAATGTGGGATACATAGACAAGTTATAATCCTCATGTCATGATTCTCAATGTAGACTGCTCCCTTGAAGGACAACTATTTAAACTCAAAAAATAAACACTTAGACCACTCCTTTGAAGGATGGCTAGGCCAAGATTTATTATCAAAGAGAAAAAAAATTAAAAAGCTTATCATATTGATTAGCTTCATATGACCTCAACACATACAACATCCCATTGTAGGCTTCCCGCATTAATCAACTTACAAAAAAAAAACTTTAAGTCATAGACTTGCCTATAGTTTCTCTCGAGTCACCCACAATAGGGGCATATCATCCCCACTTTGAAGGTTACACTACCCTAACACTTTCACTCATTTTACCCTTTTTCCCTCATACTCTTTCAAGGGACTTTGAACTCACTTAACACAAGGTGAACATGATGCTTCTCTAACAAGCAAAATGGTCCAATGATGTAAATCATGAAAGAGGCTCATATTCTTTAGCCTAGTTATGTTATGATTATGGTCTTTGCTAGTACACAAGCATTCTACATCTTTATTTCCCATCCACATCACATGTTGATCTCTCTTCTAAGATGACAAATTCATACAAACAATAATAAAAACATTCTATCCATTTTAAGCATACACCATCATAAATATGGAAAAATGCTAAGAAGAAGCTAACAAATCAACTATGCATATACCATCACACATATGGGAAATGATAGTCTAACTCAACTAACATGCTCAACATTAACATAAAATAATCATCTATATCAACATCATCATATAAATCATAATAAAAGCATCTCAAAATCATAATAAATAGATATCTCATATATATTTTGAGAGAGAGATGATATTGTGATCATGTATTGATGTACATTTATGCTAAGCATATATATATATATATATATATATATATATATATATATATATATATATATATATATATATATATATATATATATATATATATATATATATATATATATATATATATATATATATATATATATGCTTAGCATAAATGTACATCAATACATGATCAAAATATCATCTCTCTCTCAAAATATATATGAGATATCTATTTATTATGATTTTGAGAT
>JARHVA010002357.1:1207500-1475000 GCA_037957365.1 Torreya grandis
CCTTCATCAGGTCTACTAGAAGTCTTTCCTTACAAATAATGTCTTAGGAGTACACCAAAAGGTATAGCAAATATGCACTTATTCAAGTTCAATGATATCTGTAAGACCCAACAATGCTCAAGCATAAGCCTCAGGTTAGAAAAATGGTCCTTGAGCAAACTATAAACCATCCAATCATCCAAGTAAACTTGAAGAAACTTAAGGATGAAGTCTTTAAAGGCCTCAACTGCTATTCATGAAAATATCATTGGGGCATAATTCAATCTGAAGGGCATGACTCTATATGCAAAGGATACACATTTAGTGGAAAATGTTGTATTCGGTTGGTATTCTTCAGCTATTTGTACCTGATGGTATCCCGAGAAGCCATATGTGAAGGTATATATCTCACATCTAACAACACCCTCAAAATTTTCCTCCATGAATGGCATTGGGAAGGGATTAGTGGCACATGATGCATTAAGCACTCGGTAGTCTATGCAAATACAGATGTAGACATCCTTATTGATACTAATCACCATGGGACTAACCCATTCAGATTCATCAATGGGGCTGATTACTCTGGTGCATAGCATGTTGTCAATTTCCTCTTTGACTCATCTCTGTAGATTGAGATTCATTCTATATGGCCTTTTTCTAACTAGTCAAGTGCCTTCAACCAGCTTGATATGCATTTTTCCCAAGGATGGGTGGACTCCCTTCATTTCATTGTAGTTTCTCGGGAAGACATCCTGATATTCTTTTAGAAACTCAAATATTTTAAAAATCTTAGTGTCAATCTAGTAATTTCCTACTGTAGCCATCTTTGGTTCTTATTCCATGTTGATGTTACACTAAATAGTCTGAATAGGTCTCTTATAGGGGTTGTATGTAGTGGCACCTATATCTTGAATAGCTCTTGTGCCAACACCCATAAGAACATCTAAATGATTGGACAGTGGGTCAAGTGAATTGGATCCTTCACCTTCTTCTACTTGAAACACGAGCTTTTGTTTCCCCAAAAAAAAATTCATGTCGGTCCTGATCAAGGACTGGAGCTAGCATGAAAACTGGTGGTGTCGATGGTTCATTGAAGATGTGTAGGTCTTCCTTAGGGTCATGATGAATACTTCTCAAATGGTCTTCTAGGGGATTTGGGTCACCTACAACCACTTCACACATGGCTTGAAGAGTGAGGTGCAAATCCATCCTTGGTAGAGAATAGGATAGCGCTGAGTTCATGCTCTCCTTCAATAGATGCCAAAATCTGGTACCCATGTCTTAATATTCATGAACATACCATGCCCATTCCCATGTGCATAAAGTCCAATAAAATGCATGCACCTATAAGTACTCTGGTAAGTATGTCGCTTCATCCCTCCACATTTTCTCACAGGCTTTGATGTGAGGTTTTGATGCTTGTATTCCATTGTAACTAAGTGATCCCCTAACTTTGTTGTCATGGTGGAACTAGTGATGCAAAGCAGATCGTACTTGATCTCAGTAAAGTAGTCGTTCATGATGGGTGTGCCACCACCTTACGGTAGTTCTATCAAAGAGATGAACTAATGGCCTCATTAGATCACTTTCAGTGTTATAAATTGCTTCACGGCATTGTATGAAGTCACGTACCTCCATTTGTCCATGGAACCATGGAGCTTCATCTAGTCTTTCCAATGGTGGGCCTACCAGTGGTCCTCTCATTGCTAGTTTAGTAAGATGAACAAATGTGTCATGCTTATTGAATGGGAATGGGACATTCTCTTGACTATTAATGGTACTACACACTCATCCAATAAGGTCATAGTCACCATGGGCCCAACAATTACAAGCATTGCTTGTAGTGTCAGAAAGAGACTGAGTGTCTGACCATTGAAGAATGCCATCTAAAGTGGGATCTCTTTGCTCATTGTTCCATGCAGTAACATTTTATATGTGGTTTATATCTTCATCAACATTTACAGGCTCTGCATAAGGGGGTCCTTGTGCATGATCTAGAGGAATAACAATGTGTTGATCAGTGTTCTCAAAACTGATGTAACATTTCTTGAAACTTAAGTCTACATTGTTCTCATAGCACCATGGTCTTCCCAATAGAGCGGGGTAATCATCAACTTCAGCTAGTTCTAGAACCTCAAAATCCACCTTCAAGGGTACTCCAAGTATGTCAACTGTTGCATTCTTGAGGACCCCGATGGGTAATGCACGAGTCTTATTTTTCATAAACAAGACATGAGGTGAAGGTTGTAGTGTTAACAGACTAGTCATCTTTCTCCAGGCATCTTTGGTAAGGAAATTTACTTCTGCATTGGTATCAACTAGGATGTCTCGTATTACCCATCCATCGATGGCAGCATTGATTAGTATCTCTTTATCTTATGGAGTAGAGGTAATAGGAGTGTCATGTTACCAAGCATGATTCTAGGCGATGATCCTCAGTCTACTTAGTGACTTGAGGTTGAACCTCAATTGGTACTTGCACCTAATTCTTAAGCTAAATTCTCAGTTGTGGGATAATTTCCTCATCTAGCATGTGCTTGCATAGTTCCTAAAAGTCATGTGCCACATTATATGGTTCAACTACTTTTTGCATATCAACACGTTGCATTGCTTCTCTATCTTTGAGGAATTAGATCTCACCTTGGAGTTCTCGCACCAATGTCATTATGTCTTCAAGGACATTTTTCAATTTATGATCATCTGTATATGTTCTTGCTTGCGGTTCTTCACGTTACACTTTTTCAATAGGATTGGAGGTGGATTGAGACTGTCCTCCGCTGCGTGTGGTAATATTCACCTGTTGAAAATTCAAGGTGCTTGAATGTGCATGCCAATGTGGTTTCTCAACTCATATCATGTTGTCACCCTTTTGATTTCTCTCCTTAGTGATAGCTGCATACAAGTCAGGACACCCTTCCAACTGGTGGTCATTTTTACCAAAAGCACATGTAGGGTATTTTGGATAATTTATCTGATAGTGGTCTGGGGATCCACATTTGTAACATGTCCTAGGTGGGAAATGACCACCTCCTTATCTTCATCCTCATCTTCAACTTTGATAGCTACCATTATCCTGATTATTAGCTACATAAGTCTGGTGTGTACTGCATGCTCGTGCTTCATGGATATCACTAATCAATCGGCAGTCATTAGTGTCATGAGTATAGGCATCACATATCTTACAATAGTCAAACACCTTTGAGTGAGTTGTTCACTTTAAAATCAAGCAAGAGTATACATCATGTTCCTCATGATAAATTTCACATGACTACTTCAATATAGTGCAAACATTCTTGCACAGGCAATTACTCCGTGTATACCCTTCAAATTTGTAGTCAGTGCACCAAACACCACTACTGTATCATGTGCATTATTGGTTGTTCACTTCTCAAGCAGCAATGTCATTGAAGTTATATGGGCTTCTATGAAAGGATTGGTCCTAGTATCAATACTTCCAACTACCTTAATGTGGAGAGTAGCTTCCAAAGCCTTCTGTGGACTAGTGAAAGTCCACTGAGACAATGTTTGCCGAAAGGATAGTAACGATCCTCCCAAAAACCATTGTGTATGTTGAGTAGCATTAATCTCAAATGACAGTTTAGACAACAATGTCTTAAACCTTGTGTCATACTCTCATACACTTTTAGTAAGTTCTTGCTTTATGTCCTCAGCACGGCTATGCTTTGTTGCTCAAATTCTTGAAGGAAGGCTAATTTTAGTTGATCATAGTCGACCACTACTTGTTGAGGGGTCAAACTTTATATACCATTTGTATGCGCACTCCAAAAGTATAGTTTCAAACTATGTGGTTTTATGCTTAGGAAAGGTGATGCCTCGTACCCTCCAAATAAGTTCACATTTGTGGACATGTTCAACTGCATTATCCATGCCTTGATATTCTGGTAAGTGAAGCATCATTTCATAATACACCATTGTTGGCTAAGGTGCTTAGATTGGTGGTCTTTTGGAACCTCTAGATCATGTCCCTTGAGGAGGAAGTCCATTTCCTCATGTGCCACCACCCAGTCTACCTCTAGCACCTCCAAGAGTGGTGATTGTGATATAGGGTGTGATAGCTGGTTGGTTAACCAAATTTGGGCCTGTACTTTTTCCTCCTTGTAGGCCAGGTCCTCCAAGCATCCCAAGTTGTGCCATAAGATTCCCTTAAAAAGGGAAGGAAAGTGTTAAGTCTGTGTGTGTGTCAAGTGGCTCAGTTTCAGTATGCCTTACTAGTTCAATCTTTAATTCCACATTGTCTATATCCCAATTATGTATGTGTACTTCATCTAATTCAAGAGCATGAGCACGCACTATGGTTAGGGACCCTAGTTGGTTCAGACCTATTTCCTCGATTCCTATCATCTAGTTACTTTATCCTTCATATGATAATAGTGGCATAGGGCACGACTCAAAAGTGATGGGGTCCTCTTTATGTGTCTCTACTTCCCTGTGGATCCTAACAACACTTCTTGAGTGTTCTCGATCTCCTCCCACACTGTTGACTCCTATAATCCTTTGTCAAGCTTCATCATACTTCCGTTTTTGCAATGCTCGTTGATTAGCTACCATTCTGAACCCACAATCTTCCACCGACTCTTCTCTTCTCCCCTTCCAAATGTGCGGCTCATGCACAGGAAGATTTAGCTCTCCATTGACATATTCTCAAGTCCAAGATCAATAAATAACTTTTTGATTTCTAAAGCAAAATATCTAATGTAATGGCCACATGGTTCTCGGAGGAAATGGAACTTGGCCTCTTCAAGACATGAATAAGTGGTTACAACATACTCCAAAATGTAACTGTTCAAAACTTGTTTCCACCAAATGTTAACAACTCTAGTCCATGGGGTTCCAAGTCATGTTAAAGCTCTTTGTCGCTCTAGGGTCCAAGATTGTCTTCTCCTACGATTTTGGGACCATCCTTGAGCATATGCAAAGAGCCAAGCACGAAAATGAGCTAGGATCTTAGCAAAGAAAGTTTCATATAGCGCACTATAGAGATTTTGCTCTATGCACTATCATGCCAAAAATCTTGGTTCAAGGTAAAGAACTACAAAGTTATCTTCAACACTGGTAATCCATTATTCTATATTCTCATGAGTGATGCGCTCAAACATTTTCCATCACTAAGCAGAAATGTTATGGGCCCTGGCAATGGAACCAAAATGTTGGGTTTTCTATTGTAAATACAGCTTCGATGTTGAAGTCTAGCCCAACAAGTTCGCACGTTGTCCCTTTCATGCAAGACTGAGGTCTTGCACACTCACCCGAAGTGCACAACTTAAGACCGGTTCCTGTAGGTTTTTGTTGCACAATAATACTTAGTTATGTTCTTTATGTCAAACATGTATTCAATTAGATATTCCATAAAAGCAAAGATAGACTATTAAAATCCTTAGATCTCTAAGTTCGATTACCATAATTACACATACTAGTGTCATTACAGTTCAGAGTTGCTTCTTATAAAAGAAAAGATGGACCAAAATTCATACTAAGTTCCAATCACTATACTTAAATCACACGACATCATTCATCATGAACATGAAGTTTGATAAAAACCCGCAACTTCATATATTAGGCTTAAGCATCAAAATTAACAAATCGTTCCTGCCAGCAACCCTTTACAGCAGGGGTATTTATACTTGTTTATCACTGACCAAGTGTTTACAATCATTAATGTCTTGAGTAATTATCCAGCAAACTCCCAACAGACTGAGAGTTGTGGCATTCAACAAACTATCTCCTCCTAAGGACCCAAGCCTTTGTTCCCCCTATATCCATGCTCTATGCTAGATCCTTGTTGTTGTGTGTTCTCCTTGCGGTATGGTGCAAAACTTCTTATCAATTAGGTCTAGGTGACCCGTATGAATTGTTCCTTTAACTGCTCCCACTTACCATGCACTCCCCTAGTCTTTTGCGTCCATTCTGAGCCCTATGTTCTCGGTTCCTCCTGATTTATTCTCCTTTGATTGGGTCCTCTCGCGTTGGTGCTTCCGCATCATCATCCTCTCACGCCCTGTAGGTTCAGCTCCACGGTGCTTCTACACCTATCAAGTTTTGTGCGATGGTCTTTTTGTGCCATGGTCCTTCCGCGTCATGTTGATCCCGTGCCAAAATGGAAATACTTAGCCATAATTTGGGGCCAACAGGCCCTCCCATTTTTATTTTCTTTAATTAATGGATTTTTCTCATGTGGGGCCAATAGGCCATCCCATTTTTATTTTCTTTAATTAATAAAATTTTGTGATGTAAGCCCAACGCAACTAGAACCGAGTTTTACACCACTTATAGGGTGGGGTTTGCACTGAAGTACCATCGAATTTATGCTACAAATGTGTTTCATAATAATAAAAAAATACAAAAACATCGGTGACACAACTTTGATCCAATTGGCAACACTATGGGCACCAAATGTAATAGTGATCTATAGGTGGATTTGAATTTAATTTTGACAATATTGATGACCATATTGAGTTCCAACAATTAGGACCTAAATATAATATATAGTTGTGTTTATTCATTAAGAGGAAAAGTAGTCTCTAAGAAATTTATGACAAAATTTATATCCAATAATTGAAGTAATCCATATTTAGGTCTCACATGATTTAAATATAATCTATTGATGTTTTATTAAAAGTATTGATTATCCATATAAACAAACATAAAGTAATTATGGATTTACTCCAGTAAAAATTCTTTTACAACAAATGATACAACTATTATTAAATATTTCATCGTCCATCGATGTATAATTTGACACTCATACGAGGTTGAATAAAAGGGTGTGTAATAATTCACAATCCTATAATACTATTAATTTAAAGTTATCATATAATCTTAATTTATATACCTCTTGGTTAATTCCTTACATATAAGAAAGTTACAACTTAGATATTTTATTTACACGTTGCAATTGTTTTGAATTTAACAATCAACAATATGGTGTCTAAATTGGAATTTTCAATAAATTATTTATTTTTATACATCTCAAATGTTACATAGATTTCTTTTAAATTATATGTATTCATAAAACAAATAATTTGAATGGTATTTATGTTTTCTAATGGAAAACTATTATAAAAAATAAACATCAAAACCATATTTTTTTAACATTATTGAATATAAAATCTAAATGCAATAACTTTTAATATAAATGTACAAATTTCTCACTAGATATACTATCTAAAGAAGTATATAAATGGATGATATTTGATATTACGCTTCCACCAAAACTATAGTAATCAATGTGTTAAGATTATTATAAATATAATATAATTATACATAAAAAGGCTCATATAAATGTCTAATTTCCTTTCAATATCCCATAAAGAGAATATTGTTTTGTAAGAACTAAATCTGATTATCAAAGACAAGGGTTGTTGTTGGAGCTTTTATAGGTTTTCTAAACCATGTAATTAGCATTGTTGACTCGAAAACCATAATAGTCAAGCATAAGAGTCCTATATCAAAACCATATCCAATGTTCCACTTTTTTCCAGCATCTCCCAAATGTATTCCATAGAATATATTCACCACTGCAAAAACAAGGAGCACTCGACCAAACCAATGATGGTACCAGTTCCAATATTTTCGCATATTGGCTTCCTTTTGAGGTCTTACAAATAAACCTATTGTCTAAGATCAAAACAACAATTTTTATGATATATAATACAAATCATAAATAATCATATTGCTTATTGAACACTAAAGCACCAATAAGTGAGTAATTTTGACAATTTACATAATATCTTATAATCTAATTAAAAAATTATAAACTAATCAAAACAACTTATGGTAACAACTTAAGTTCCTAATCATAAAAAATGTTGATTTAGAGTGTGATTCTTTAGGTTATCCTAGCCATAACCACCATTGATAAAATTGGTTTCTATATAACATCTTAATAATGTAAGCATTAAAACTTAAATGATTTCTAAATATCCCATTCTAAGTCATTCTAATTCTATCACATTTTTGAAAAGTTAAATCAAATTATAATGTTGTATTATTTATAATCTTTCCTCTAAATAATAAAATTCATTTTACAATATCCTTTAATATCAGTCATCCATTTTATAGTTTATTTTCAAGAATTATGTTATTCTATAAGTTTAGAGTTCAAAAAGTAGGTCTCAAATAAGATCATATGTTTAATATTAAAAGGCTATATCATGAATGTTATTGAGGACAAATATTTCCAAAAATAACTTGGAGACAAAGCTTTTGACATCATTATTTAGATGATGTATGAGCAATTAGAGATTATTTGAATTTTTAGTTATGTCAAAGATTAGCATAGTTTTAAGCATGTTTTAATTTATAATTAGCTATTAATTTGCATGATGATGAACACATCCCTCATTTTCTTTATTTTTATTACAATTTACTTTCCAACATATTTCTTTTTAATTTTTTATGAGAGTTTAGAACCTTACGAACCCAAGTTATTTGGAATAGAACTTGGGAACATTGATTTTTAGCTCTCAAAATGAAAAGAATTATCATAGGATTTAAAATACAAGGATAAATCAAAAACCCATCTTTGGATACACCCCAAGATGATTTCATTCTAAAATTTTGAGCTTCTTTATTTAAAAAATCCCATTTTCTCTTTCTAAATTGGTGTATAATGGAAATTTTTATATCTAAATTTAAACTCGTCTCAGGTTTTGCTTTATTTACTAGTGTTTATTAATTAATGTTTTAAACACCTTTAATATGTTTCTTATCTTTATTCATCTCACAACATCCCAGTTGTAGTGCATGATCAAATAAGTCTCAGGGGATGTTTCCTATTAGCTTTGTGAAAAGGTAGGAAGCCAAGTGGCAACTTGTATTATTTCTTCAAAAAATGCAAAAATCTAGATGGCAGGGATGAATAACAAGAATTTACATGGAAAATCAGAAACTCATATTTACATAGGGTAACAGCAAAACCAAAGGTCTTTCCATGCAGATAATTGATTAGAGACATATGTCATTATTGTGAGGGGAAGGACGAGAGGATATACTCCCCTAGAGTAAGGATAGTTGCAAACACTAAGGGATTCACAATTAGACAAATAATTAGATACCATAACCAATTATGAGTTATACTAAGGAGTGGATTTTTGTGTGGGAGACAAAGCATAAAATATATGATGTATTGAAGAAATGTAGTGAAAACCCAAATTCATGGAGAAAGAAGCAAAACATGTCATATTTGATCACCTTTTCAAAGTTTATATAAGAGAAGCAATGTTTTTGTTGAATAGGTTGTTTGGAAGAAGCTTGTTGGATCATGCAGATATTGCTTGCGTGTCATTACTCCATAATCTACTAAATGAAGGAAGCCCTTCCAATTGGGGTGAGTTAACCTCGTTTTATCTTCTCATGCCTTTTAAAGAATACAAACAAGGGGGAAAAACTCCATATGGCTTCCCATTTATTTGATTGCATATGTTATACACTACAAATACCGTTAATTTATTGAATCCATGGTTTCAATTGGATAAGAATCCCATCCATATTATTTTTTGTGTTTTTTCCAACCATGTGCACCAATCTAATTGCCCTAAGATTTCCAATGAATTTATCCTAGTTGTTTACGAATCCATCCATGATACAAAATGGTTTACGATTTCCTCTACAATGAGGAAAACTATTTCAAATTTTGGAAATTGGTTTTACTTCCAAGATAGTACAATACTCATGATAGAAGTAGCATTGAGGCCTTTGAATGCCTTACCCCTATATGTACTTATCTATTTGATTATTATGGAAATTTTATATCAATTATCTACCGTGATTACTCTAGTTCTAAAACCACAAACCCAGACCATAATTCTTAAAGTGCTTGTGTTTATTGGAGAAGAGTTATTTCAAAACTTTACCAAATAGACGAATAGGGGAGAGGATTTGATCTCATATGAATTTGGAAAAGTTATATTTTGGCAATGGGACCCCTTGTAAAAGTGGAGAATTATTTAAATTCCATTAGGCATAAAACTAATATAAGGTTTAAGCACTAGTATCACCAAAAATATGATGTCTTTATGGATGTAATGGATAGTCAAGAAGCAATTGTGAAATTATATGAGGTATGAAGGGATAGTCACTTGAGGACACTTTAAAAATGGAAGCTTTGAAGTTACAAGAAAATATGAAGGTTCAGACTCCTATAATAAATGATGAAACAGAGAGTTCAAAATCTATATCTCACTAGGAAATTGATGTTATATTATTTATGATCCTTAAAACCACTTAAATGAAAGTTTCCTGCATGACTGACCCTATTGCTTGTAAGAATACAAGGTTTTTGTTGGCGATGCCCCATTTTTTAATTTATCAAAGGAGTTAAACAAAAGTCAAATGCCTAGAAATTTGTTGAAGGAAGTAGTTGATACAGTCCATGTTATTCCTAATCCATTTAATTCAACCCTCGTTATTATTCCTAGTCAAGTTGATGTAATTCATGTTATTATTCCTAGTTCATTTAAATCAATCTCAAAGTCAACCCAATTACCTCACATTTATGATAATGCAATTATCATAAATGCAGGTAAAGGCTCAGAACAAGTAAATCAAGATTCCCCCCTGATGCCATTAGAGGCCTTCCTTCTAAGGCCATATCATCGAGATTGGAGACAACAATTTGAGTATCAATGGAGACAAGAAAATGTTATTATGTTTGTTATTGAGGAAGCTGAAGTAGAACTGAAATATGAAGACAAAAATATCAAGTTAATCAAATGGCCATGCAAACTCATACTTTGGCAGATTTGTCAAGTAAAAATAATAATACCACCCTTTCCATGATGAAAACTTTCAGTATTATGATTGTTGGTCAAATTAATGAAGATTATGAGAAATAGAAAAAGAAGATTACAAAGTTAGAAAATGAATTAAAACAAGCCAAAGGTAGTTCAGAAGACTTGATTATTATCAAAAGGATTATTTAGAATGTTTTCCTTGACACTGAAAGTACATTGATTGAATTGTTTTCATTTTTTGTAGATTTTCAAGAGTAGTTTTCCAATGTGAAAATGCTACAAAATAAAATGAAATGAAATAGAATCAAATTGTTAGAGGTAAAGGGAATGATAGATTCCATTGAAAATGTTAATATAAGAAATAACTCAGGTTCCCCAAACATTGTAGAGTTCACCAAATTTGAACACAAAATGGTTCTAAATTTTGTGAACCATCACTTAGAAGGTTTGGATTTGACAATGGAGAAGTTTGGGGTAGTGATTGCTACACTAGAATCCTTTGCTAATATAACCAAGGATTTATTTTCTTTGTTTTTAATTCTTACTTTGCAAGATGAAGAAGGGAAATGGATTTCCAAAAAATGTATTCAAAGGCATGGTTGATAATATCTTCAATAATATTAAAGCAGAAGTCACCAACTAGCAAAGAGTCCATGTTAATCTTATATAATACTATATTACTTCTCCCACACAAAAGGTGGAATGTGTTCGCATGCTAATAGGAAATGTTGCATAGTTTATATGAAAGATAAAAATGAACCTTCTCTAAGTAGACAGCAAACTTGGCACACATTGGCTAGTAGTTATTTCATATGTTGAAGAATGTTACCAAGGGTGCATAATTTGTTGATTAGGAATTTAGTACCAGGAGAATCTTAAGTTATGGTTGTTATATTTTAGTGTCTTAAATACCCAAGTGGTAGTTGGTAATTGAGGAGTTGTAATAAGTTGATATTGAAAAACTTTGGTTATTTAAGGTCCTAGTTAATTTTATTAGAGGATCAATTTTTGTTACTTTATACTCAGATAATTTTATATTCACGAAACTAGTGAATTCTCTTTGAGAATTGTCATTTTTCTTTCCATTTTGTTGTAAGATTTTAGTGGAGGAATTAGAAAGAAAAAAACAAAATTTGATGCTATAAGATGGTATTTTGATTTCAATTTTGTGTGATACTTTGTTTTTCAAGTTTCCAGTAATAATTAACATCATTATTTTTGATTGAATCTAAGATATACTATTTTTATGGTCAAATAAGTGAATAATTACTAATTAATTTAATTTTATTGTCTAATGATCATTTGAACCTCTATTATTTGATTGATCAACAATAAAACTTTTCAAAATTGTGGATATTGTGAAGATATTTTGGCCTATGTTATTTTTCTAAACAATATTTACAACTTGGCACTATCTTTTATAAATTTGAGCATTTGCAATTTTTTAAAAGATTTGTTTATTTTTCAAAAATTAAACAATGTCTTAAGTGAAGTAGATTTTGTTTGATCAATAACTTTTCTTCTAAAAGTAGAGCTTGAACAATTAATTTATTTTGTATATGGGTGAATTTGAATTATTGACGTAAAATAATGAAAGTCAGTTTCTCATTTCTTTTCCAATACCTTTGTTTGTATATAAATTGATAGGTTAGGATAAAAATCCCTGTAGGGTGGATTTAATTAATAACTTTATAAAATAAGTGTCTTTGAAAGGTTAAGGTAATCTATACACTAGTCTCCTCTTAAAGAAAACCTAAAACAAGAGTGTCTTCAATGAACCCCTGCAACCTGCCCCCATGTCAAAACACTAACCAACATATAAATTTGGTGCTATAAGGATGGTAGCCACATTGGATACTAATCTTAGAATAGCTAAGTTGAGGTCAATCGGCAAATAACTACTAGCACCTTTAAAAATTCATAGTAAAAACAGAAGAGATAAAGGTATTCCTAGAAGATCTACATCCATAAACCTCGTGTCAACCTAACAATAACAAATATCCAACAAACATGATCACGCATCAATAATGTAATGTCTACTTGGTTAAAAATTATTGTCTTAAACATTCCAAGCGTTACGCATGACTTGCCTAGGAATTTAGAGAAATACCTTCCTAAGTTCATACATGATGGTAATAGGACTACAAAAAAACATGTAGTTGAATTCAAAGTTTCTTTGAGACTCTTGAATGTAATACATGAAAATTTTGCCTGCAGACTTTCCATTCGCTTTTAAAGGACTCACTTATGATTGGTTTCATAACTTAACACCAAGGTCTATTACTACTTGGGTACAATTTGAAGAATTTTTATAGGACAATTTGGAGAAGCAGTAGACCCTAGTGTAGTGTTCAAGCAATTTGTCATGGTTAAGAAATAAATAAATGAAACCATGAAAGATTTCGATGCAAGATTTCAATGAATGTATAGTCGTATACATGTCACCATAGACATGTTGCATCCATTGACTATCACATGTACCTAGATGCCCTAGATCTAGTCACCTCTATAGTTATGAGAAGATCTATCACAGTAACCTTAGTTCAAGCATATGCAAAAGCAATTGTTGTAAAAAGATAATTGATGGCTCAAGGGATAAGCCAACTTATTGTTTAGAATATAGAACTGGTTAAAAACTTGGTATTACCATAAGTCATCAAATCTATACCAAATCATAATGCATCAAGAACATTAGACCTAGTCATAGCAACCCAGTCAACACAGATAATAAAATCAACATCTAGTATAAATTCAACTGAATTGGAAGCCCTCACTAAGATGATGCAATAATTTTAAAATGATTTCACCTTTCTAGCCAAATTGAAACACTAGGAAGAAATTATTCCTTTCAAATGAATAATAATTGCAATTGGAAAAACAATAACTAGAATCATTCAGGGGCTAATCTTATGACCAGTTTTTCAAATACACCCCTCTTCATGGACTTTGTAAACATGCCTTACCTAATTGTTGTTGAGTCCGTCATACTTCTACCCATGGAGAAATTTATTTCCTAGATTTTTGTAAGACCTTTGAGACTCTCATAAAAGAAATGGAAAATTATGAGCTATTAAATAAAGTAACTCCCAAGTTGGTGGGTTGTCAAATGCTTCTACTACCCTGATGGTTGAAACCTCTGATTTCTCTTCTGAAGATGATAAGGAACTAGAGGAAATCATGGATGAGATTCATGCCTTCCAATAGTTCCAACGAAACAAGTATGAGTTAAGAAGTAAGAACAAGACACAATATGTCATCCACACCACTAAATAATAAGGATACACCTTCAAACCCCAAGTCTAATAACAACCCACCTCATTTAAAAGGAAGTGGAAACTCTACCCAACCCATACAAATGTAGAATAGGCATCTCAATTCTTCCTTATCTAGGTACGGTGTGGTAGAGGACATGAAAAAAATTAAGGCTAACATTTCACTACACGAACTAGGCCAATCATTAAAGGAAGAGATTTTCTCCTTTAAATATTTCTCTCTGATAAAAAGAAATCTAAGGTAGCTCAGGCTAATGTGGTAACATACAAAGGAAAAGTAGAAATTCCCCCATTCTTGCTCACAGTTAGAATTTTTGAAAAGAATCTACAAAATGTCTTGTAGATTCAAGAGCATCTTTAAATGCCATGTCATACTCTATTTTTAAAAAACAAGATTGAACTCTATTGTAATACCTCTCACGTTGACCATCTAACCCTTGGTTGTTTACGGTTAGTCGCCACATCCATCACATGTGACTAACCCTTGTTGCATTTTAATATTCGTATTTTATTCCCTCCAATATTAGAAGCCCCTTATGTGGTGAAAAACAGTTAGAACATTTTATTAAATATTTAATTTCTAAATCAGTGAATCTAATATTAAATCAAAACAAAATTATGTGGAATTATATAATTATTATAATTGAGCAACTTGTGCATAGCCACTCTAGGAAGGCTAGAGAAGTTAAAAGGTAGGTCTTAGCCTACATGTAGGTGGTTGTGCAACTTCTGTAATGTGGAAAGAGACTTGTAAGAGACATTAAAGTTGTGGGCTTATAAGAAGACTTTTTGACCTTGTAAGAAAGGTATTAGGATGGTTTACTTGCACTAAGAAAGGTATTAGGATGGTTTACTTGTGCAAGTAAAGCCACATGGACTTGTAAAGTTTTATAAAAATATATTATGGACCTTATGTAACAAGAAAAGGCCTATGTAAAAGGGTGTACCTTCTCCATTAATGAGTTTGGTGGGAATTTTGAGAATATAAAATTAAACCCTTTTTACTGCTAACTCTTGGCCACTTTTGGGAGTTGATCATTCTGGTGCAGAGTGTGTTGAAGCAAAGGTGCTTGGAGCAGAGGAGTTTGGAGAAGAAGCTTGGAAAGGAGGTTGAAGTTAGCTTGCAAGAAAGAAATATAGGTTCTTTCTCCATAATTCTTCTTTGATTGTTTGCAAATTTTGGAACAAATTGATGAATAATTAAATAAAATGTGTTCCTCTCTTTAACCCTCCTCTATAATAAATTGGAATAGTTTTCATTTCAATGAGATTCTCTCTCATTGCATGCTCTTTATTTGAAAATCATAAAAATAAAAAAATAAAAAAACATGCCTCCTTGTTCTTTGTTCATTGAAATAATTGTTAGAGCAAAGGGAAATTTAGAATTTTGTAAAAAATTGAAATATACCTTATTATTTTATTTTGCTCTATTTTTTGAAAATAACTAAATAAAATAAGTTTGAATTATAATTTATTAAGTCTTATTTTTGGAATATTTAATGAATGTAAATATACATATGAGTGTACACACACTTATTTGTAACAATAAATTTAAATGTATATATAAACAAATTATATTTAAATAATAATAATAATAATAATAATAGAGACTACAGAGTGTGTGTTCTTAATCAATTATAATTCTATTTATTTTATTTTATTTTTTAAATGTATTTTGAGTGGGGAAGGCAAGGAGCTGTGTCAACCCTCCTCGCCCCCCCCCCTCCACGACACACTCTCCCATTATGGGAAGGGGAGGGATCAAGACCCAACTCCCCCTTCACCAAATAAAATGTTGGGGAAAGCGCTTATCATTGACAACGACGGTCGGGAGTCATGACCTAGTCATCCTTCTCTTTTTACCATGCAGGGCCTGCGGCCTACATCCCTTTGCATACCTTTTTTTTTAAATAAATTAATAATGACAATAAATATAATATATTTTATATAAAATCCTTATAATGTGTGTGTTGGGAACGCAGGGGGGGAAGGGGGGTGGTGGTGGATGCAATTTTAACATTGGAATATTTTATTTTATTTTTTAAATGTATTTTGAGTGGGGAAGTCAGGGAGTTGTGTCGACCCTCCCTGCACTCCCGCCCCCCACGACACACACACTCTCCCATTATGGGAAGGGGAGGGATCAAGACCCAACTCCCCCTTCACCAAATAAAATGTTGGGGAAAGTGCTTATCATGCACAATGACGGTTGGGAGTCATAACCTGGTCGTCCTTCTCTTCTTACCGTGCAGGACCTGTGGCCTACATCCCTTTGCATACCTTTTTTTTTTTAATAAAATAAAAATGACAATAAATATAATATATTTTATATAAAATCCCTATAATGTGTGGGTGTGTGTGTGTGTTGGGAATGTGGGGGAGGAGGGGGGCGGGGAAGGGTAGATGTATACAAACTAGAGACAATGCAATTTTGACATTGGAATATTTTATGTGGATGAATATAACAAATTTTCTTAGAATTCTAAAATGAATTTAACGGACTAGAAAGTACATCACACATTATTCGTAAAATTGCCTTTAAAATCTGTCTCATTCAAATAGTAAAAACCATTAATAAATTTATTTGATCATACAACTAATAGTTTTAAGCTATTAAAAATGTATTACAACTTTTAAATTTGATAATTTTCATTTTCAGATAATTAATTTTTGTCGAATCCAAATTGACTTTAGAGATAAGGAAAACTAATGAAATTTTGCTTCCACAATTGTCTTCCCAAATTAGTGAAAAATGATAGTTATAGTTGGAAATATTTTTTTCCTAATTATTGCACTCATATTGTGCATTCAAATAAAATTAGGTCCAATTCTCAAATTGAAAATTTTCAATGTTTTATATTTACTTTTCTCTGATTTCATATGGGTTTTAACAAAGTTAAAAGGGCAATAAAGTATTAGAATAAATTGTTTAATTAAACATTTAAACTTTAATTTCTTCGTTAATTTAGTTAAGTAAAAATATCCATTTCATAAGTTGAAAAGAGTGAGTTATAAGACTTAATTAAGTTAGATATTTGTTTACAAAGCCCTACGCTCAAATTTGCATGAAACCACAATTGCTTAGGAAGTAAATCGCCTAGGCAAAAATAATGATTATGAACAATTAAGGAATGTTCCACTCTATAATTTATTTCCATTATCAACACGAAAATCACTTAAGGTTAATTAGTGATGCCCTGGTTTCAATTCAAGGCTTCATTTAAAGCTCAAGTTGAGGTTTAAGGGACACAAAAATTTAATTAGGAACTTTAATAATTTAAAAGAAAATGATTTATTTTTAATTAAAGAGTGTACACACATAAAATGATAGTTAAGTTTTAATAAAAGAATCAAAAGTCAACTATGTTGAGTAGTACTATTTCCTTCAATATAAAGACTCGTTATCCACATTAAGATCAAAACAATCTAGGTCGTCGGATAAAAGAAACTCTAATCATTCTTGAGTGGTGAAAAGGTGTTTTCCCTTTTCTCAGTTTTCATTTGGTCTTAAAAATGCAAGGTAGGAGAAGAAGCACAAAGAAATAAGATACATTAAGTTTAAGAATTTCGCTTGTCCAAGTGAAAATATAGATCGTGTGTATTCAATTGTTTAACATGTAGTTTATTTTCTTGGTTTGTTGCAATCTCTCTCTCTCTCTCTCTCTCTCTCTCTCTCTCTCTCTCTCTCTCTCTATATATATATATATATATATATATATATATATATATATATATATATATATATATATATATACACATATTACTTCCTCTTGCCTTTATTTATTAATAAGTCTAAAAAATCATATTTCCACATATATGGGGATTATTTTTAGACTTATTAATAAATAAAGGCATGAGCAAGTAATATTTGTATACATATATATAAAAATTAATAAAACAAAGAAAATAAACTACAAGTTAAACAATTGAATACACATAATGTATATTTTCACTTGGACGAGTGAAACTCTTGAACTTAATGTATCTTATTTCTTTGTGCTTCCTCTCCTACCTTGCAATTTTAAAGCCAAATGAAAACTTAGAAAAAGAAAAAAAATTGTACCACTCAAGAATGATTAGAGTTTCTTTTATCCGATGGCCTAGATTGTTTCGATCTTAATGTGCATAATGAGTCTTGATCTTGAAGGAAATAGTACTACTCAACATAGTTGACTTTTCACTCCTTATTAAACCTTAACTATCACTTTATGTGTGGACACTCTTTAATTAGAAATGAACCTTTTTTATTTTAAATTATTAAAATTCTTAATTAAACTTTAGTGTCCTTTAAACCTTAATTTGAGCTTTAAGTGAAGCCTTCAATTGAAACCAAGACATCAATAATTGACCTTAAATGATTTTCGTGTTGATAATGAAACAAAATTATAGAGTAGAGTATTCCTTAATTGTTCATAATCATTATTTTTCCCTAGGTGATTTAATTCCTAAGCAATGGTGGTCTCGTGCAAATTTGAAATAGGGCTTTGTAAAAAAATATCTAACTTAATTAAGTATTATAACTCACTCTTCTCAACTTATGAAATGGATCTTTTTACCCAACTAAAATAACAAAGCAATTAAACCTTTTAACTTTGTTAAAACCTCCATTTGAAATCGAAGAAATATAAATATCAAAAATTGAAAACTTTCAAATCTGAGAGTTGGACCTAATTTTATTTGAATGCCTATATGAGTGCAATAATTAGGAAAAAAAAATCCAACTATAACTATCATTTTATACTAATTCCGAAAGGCAAAATTTTATTATTTTTTCTTATATCTAAAGTAAGTTTGGAATCGACAAACATTAATTATCTGAAAATGAAAATTATCAAATTTAAAAGTTGTAACACATTTTGTATAGCTTAAAACTATCAGTTGTATGATTAAATAAATTTATTAATGATTTTTACTATTTAAATGAGATAGATTTTTGAACTAATTTTAAGAATAATTTGTAATGTACTTTCCAATCAGTTAAATCTATTTCAAAATGCTAGGAAAATTCGTTAAATTCATCCACATAAAAATATTCCAACCAAAACTACATTATCTCTAGTTTAGGAGATATATTTAAACCATCAAAAAAAATTATCGCCTAATTTTTAAATTAAATTAAGGGGATATTTGTACCAATTTATCAACTTAAATTTTAGTGTGAAAATTGTTGTTTGGTATTATCATTTACATTTTTGGTTTGTTAAATAGATATTGCCTTGAATTATTGATCGTGACCATTTGAAACTTCTTCTAGCCTAAGAAATGCATTTAATGCCTTAATTCGGATTATGGATCTTAAATGTATTTTACCTATTAGTGTTTTAGTTACCTTATAGTTAAGTCTAAGGAAGGAGATTGTTGTAGTAAGGGTAGAGCATGCTCTTAAATAATCTTGTATCACCTTGCTCAGACTTGGGAAGTTTGAACGAGCCTTTTTCTATGTGTAAGGGTATTCCCTTTTGATCTTTGATATGGTTAATTACATGATGATCAATTAGTGGTCGTAGCGATGCCCACATGGATGTTTGTGAAAGTAAACTTGATAATGTTGAGAGGCGAAGGCCGAATGCCTTCACAATAGAACTAAAACTTGTTTTGGATAGGTGAATTATAGTTAGTCCTAATTTTGCATATGAAAGCGATCAAAGCATATATGTATGCAGCTTGGGAAGAGAGTGCAAACATTAATAATTATTATTTAGGGCATTTATCCTTAACATTAATTTTATGGTGTTTTTCTTTATGCATTCATATCTTTTCTAGTCACTAACTTCATAGTACTTATGGATGATTGGTAGGTGTGACTCTAATTAATGGTTAGGCAGTTACCTACATGGTACCCCTATTAAGTGATCTTGGATGCTTCTCGATCAACCCCATCATCTGTGAAGACTTTATAAAGATGGTTTTTCTCTTAATAGTGTGAGTTTTATATCCTTCAAAATTCTAATTTAGTTAGGACAAAGTAATGCAGGTTCCCTTTTGTAGTGTTTGACACTCATACATGCTTTTACATGATAGTGCCTCTGGGTAAGCATGCACACATTAAGATGTCAAGGTGATTAACGATAAATGACTGTTATGAGTGAGTGGTTGGGTATTGAGTATAGATGTCTAAATTTTATATAATCTCATTGGAGTTACATTAGTTCTTCCTTGTTGACTTAGAGTGTCAACACCTTTCAATGATGACATCTTATGGAGGAGACTCATCACAATTTCAAGGAGAACTACATCTAACCCTAATTCTGAGGAATAGATATGTAGACTACCTAAATTGTGGGGACATCGGGTCCTAGGTCTTAGGTTAGGTTAGGGTGGTTGTGTCATCTTTTCTAGAGTTTAGGTGAAAATGTCCTCAAGGGACATGTATTATATATTGTTGTCAGTGTATCATTGTGGGAACTTGGGCCCATGCGTTGGTAAGCATTTATGCTCACCAACAAAGGATTAATTGATGAAGAATCTTCCCCTTAACTAAACCTAGTTCAACATTTTTTATCCAAAAAGAAAGAAGGAAATTAGGAAATTAATTGACTTAATCCATTTATGTTTCTCTAAAAATATTTGAGACCTTGTTCTTATTAGCTAAATAAATTAGTGTTCCCCTTCTAAGTTGTTTAAGCACATTTGCATGTATTGTTGTGGAAAGAGAACAAAACAAATTAACTCACTCACTAAAAAATTGTGTCACACTAGTTGTTGTGACATTGGATATTAGGAAACTATAGTTAAGTCATGTAAGCATTATTAAAATTAGTAACCAAAAAAAATTATGTTTTTCTTGGCTTTCAGTTGGGTTTTTCTAACGAATTTTTTAAAGTATGACACCTACAAAATCCACTAAACGAGTAATCCAATTTCACATTTTAGTGTGGTGGAGTAATTTACAAATGCCCACATGCAGTGAGCCATAAATACTTGACTTCAACAACACATGGACATCCAAATAGTATAAATTTTGAGGCTTTCGAATTCTTGTTGAGGAGAGCTTGGTCTCAAGTTTTGAATGGATATGTACCCATTGATTTCTCTAACATGTAGCTACCATGGAAAGGTGTAGCAAACCAAATTCGTATTGAGAGAGACCCAAAATGAAATATGTCATTACTAAATACAATTATAAAAATGAAAACATTGAGGTAATGACTTTGGACATCAGTGTATTTACACTAAATATTATAAAAATTTTGATTGAAAACTCTTAACCCAAATTCAAGCAATAAATTTTAGACTTTGTACATTGATGGAACCAAATTTAAACAAGGCTTAAGTACCAACTCAATCTTTTATTGATGCCATGGGACAACATTATTTTTCTTACATACTACAATTCTCATGCACCAATAGTATGGCAAGGTATAAAGCCCTGATTCTTGGCTTGAAATTCACTATAAGTCATAATGTCAAAATGTTAAAAGTTTATGGCAACTATGCATTAATTGTTAATTAGATAAGAAGCATTTTTCAATGCAATTCTAAGTTTCTCAACCAATATAAGTATAAAGCTTGGAATCTTATCAATAAATTTATAGTTTCTTATATTTTCATCATTCCAAGGGAAAACAATGGGATAATTGATGCTCTAGCTACATTCGCAGCAAACCTCTCAACCCTAGCTAAAACAACATAAAAAATGTTTTCAATATAGATAATTATGACTTCTTTAGCACCTAATAACATAGAAACATTCAAGTTTTTAGTGATGAAGAACAAATTATTCAATTCCTCACCAGTTCTAACTCGTTTAAAAACAAATATTGAATGAGAGATAATAAATAAATTGAATGCACAATGAAAAAAATAGGATGCTAGAATTGAAAACTAACAAAATTCCCAAGGGAATGACATCATTGGAAAAGATGTTTGATACTAACATCAATTATTCGGAGAAGACTCATGACACATCTAAAGAATATCACATACAAATAAATTTGGGTACCCCGAAAGGACCATAAATGGTGAATATAGGAAAGATATGCTTGGAAGAGAAAATTTTGAACTAACCAAGTTGTTAATGGAATTCAAAGAAGTTCTAGCATGTTCTTATGAAGATCTAAAATAGTTTGGCCCATGAATAATGACTCACACTATCCCAATTAAGCCAAGTGTACACCCCTTTAGACAAAGACAATGACAAATTAGTCATGTTTTAGAACCCTTCGTATATTAAATAAGTCGACAAACTTTTTTCTGCAAAAATCATTTTTCCATTAAACATTCTACTTGGGTGGCCAATTTAGTCCTTGTAAGAGGAAAAATGGATAAATCAGGTTATATGTAGATTTCAAATACTTGAACAAAGATTCTAAAAAGGATAATTACTCCTTGCCTTCTCTAGAGGAAATACTCCAAATTGTAAATGTATATGAGATTATGTCCTTTCTAGATGGACTCTTAGGATATAACTAGGTATTTGTGGATCAACAAGACAACTATAAAACAACATTCACTTCCAAGTGGGGAATTTTTGCTTATAAACAAATGTCTTTTAGTCTCATTAATGTAGGTGCAACCTTTCAATGAGCAATAGAATTTAATTTTAAATAATTAGTTGGTAAATACATAATTATATATATGGACGACATCATTATGTTTTCTAAAAACAAGACTCAACATTTGCACCCTGCACATTTGTGTTGTCTTTGAGAGGTGGACATTATAGTATATCTTTGAATTCAAGAAAAAGTATTTTGTCATAAAACAAGGTAAATTACTAAGCCAAATTGTTATTAAAAATGGTATATTCGTTGATATAGACAAAAATATAGCAATATCTAATATACTTTTCCTAAATAGTTAAAAGCAATTTAAATCCTTCTTCAGTAAGATTAATTTTGCAAGGTAATTTTTAGGATTTGCAGAGATAGTGAGTCCCTTGAATTTAGTGTTGAAACATAGTGCAAACGTGGAATGGATAGGGGAAGCAATGCAAGTTTTTCAAGAGATTAATAAAGTGGTCATCACAACTCTGATGTTGAATAGTCCGAACTACAAGCTAGATTTGAATCTATACTCTTTTTCCTTGGAACATTAAATTGCAGCCAAGTTGACTCAAAAGTACCTAAGAGAAGATGAATGACCCATAACATTCATGAGCTCTCATTGAAAGATGTAGGGTTAAGGTAATCTCCTATTGAAAACAATCTTAGCCCTTAGTGAAAGTAGTCAATAAATTCACAACCTACGTTTTAAAGAGTCATGTTCATGACTTTGCAGTTAAATATTTGCTAAATTATATCAAATTACGAGGAAAAAGATGAAAATGGGTATCCATATCCAATAATTTGATTAAGAGATCAAACAAGCAAAAATAGTTTGAGAACAAGGTATATGCCAAATGATTGTAGAAGGAAAATTTATGAGAAAACCAGAAGAAGCATTTGATGTTGAATACCAAGACATGATTTTTACAACTCAAATTGAGTACGTAACGAGAAAAGGTTATATAAATTCATTCAATATCTTCTTGGAAGCATTTCCCCTTGTAATTCAAATTCTACTCAGTGAAGGGCTCTAAAATTGAAATCGACGCATTACTCAATCACTAATGGAGTATTGTACAATAAGAATTATAAAGTGTATATTAGATGCCTAAACAAAATAGAGGCACAATTGGTTATGCAACAGCTCCACAAAGGTTTGGGAAGTGGTCATTCTTCAAGAGATACCATTGCACATACAATTCTAAAAGCAAACTATTATTGGCCTACCATCTTTAAAGATACTCACAAGCACATAAGGACATGTCATTCATGTCAGATATCAGTTGGAATAGATAAAATGCAGTAATACCCCTCCAACTAGTGATAAAATGCCAACCATTTCCATAATGGGGACTAGACTTTGTGAGTGTAATAATCCCTACTTCGCCACTCGGTTATAAATTTGTCCTAGCTACCAAAAATTATTTCATCAAGTGAATTGAAGTTAAATCATAGCACAACACATTAGATGATTAAGTTTTTGGATGAAAACTTTATCATAAAATTTAGCACCCCTGTATCTTTGGTATGTAGCAATGAACTTGCCTTCATGTTAATAGAATTTATAGAATGAGCATATGATCACAACATAATATTGAAGTTTGCAACCAGCTATTACCCATAAGGAAATGGGGTAGTGGAATATGTATACACCTAAATTCGCTCGCCTCATTACTGTCGATAATATTCTTATTAACCGACATTAATTCCGCTAATCCCATTTATTCTAATTTATCCCATTCTAATATCCTCCTTTATCCCACCAATTTATCCTAATCCTGGCCATTTATTTAATATCCCCCTCCTTTATTCTCCATCATCTACTAACTTTATTCATCCCATATCTTCATTAATTTCCCTAATCATCTCCTAGTCCCACTTACCTATTATTTGGGAATTTTAAATTCCCATGACCCCACCTACCCACCTATTAGCCTACACCTTAGCCTTTCCCACATCCCTATGAGCCCTAAACCTCATTAACTCCTATCTAATCCCCCATTATCTCCTAAGCTGATTGAGAAGCCTCCAGAACTAGAGAAGCTCCTCTAAGACTCTAGAAGCCTCTAAACTAGAGACTTCTAGATAATTTTAAATTCTCCTAAAAATCCCTCTATCATTCTATAAAAGGCCATGCTTATGCGATGGCCAAACCAACTAGACTCTTCATGCCAAATCTATGTCCAAGCATCCTGGAATCTACCAAACTAACTAGCAAGATCCTAAAGCCTTCATGTCCAATTAGCAACCAAGCAATCTTCATGCCAAATCCAATCTTTAATCCATCATTCATAAATCCATAATCTTGCCATCATAATGTCAAAAATCTGAGTCTAATATGCAATCACAAATCCATTTGCAAATCCTTAAATGGAGTTGTAAGGAGGTGAAAATGAAAGGGAGAATGTTCTTGTTATTCTGATTTTGTCTTTTTTATCCATTCTTATAGGTGTCATTAGGTTTACATTTTTTATTTCTAATTTTAGTGATATTGCTCAAATATAAAATTTGGTGCACATTTTGGCAACCATGGTGGGACCATCACGACTTGACCATCCCAGCCCGACTCGCCCCGGCCCAACTTGACCATTCTAACTCGACCACCCTGGCCCCACTTGACCATCTCGGCCCAACTCGACCATCTTGGCCCAACTCATCCCGACCTGACTTGTCTCGACCCGACCCAACTCTCAGCTTGACTCGCTCCGACCCGACTCAACCACCCCAGCCTGACTCGTACTTTTTATTTTTTAAGGTGTTTTAATAACGTTGGTTGGATATTCTATGTTTTTACAAGGGATTTTGACATCATATAATCTGCCATTTAGTACTGTTGTTGAATCTTAGGGGTTTTTGCTTTACATCCATATTTGTCAACTAACCCTGGTTTGTACCAAAATTTTGTCTTTGTATGATTGTTGTGTGATCTTTTTGTAGGGTCAACAGGTAAGGAGGCTAAGGTAGGAGCCAACTAGAGACAAAAACAAACACAAGTCTTACCATTTTTCCTCATTTTTGACAAAACTGCAACTTTTGGTATTTCTGGACTTGCGAGTTTGCCTTGTAAAGTAGTGACATTGTAGTCTTTATCGCGATTTTGTAATTATGGCATTTTGACTATCATTGATTATCTTTAAAAACTATATTATCTATTTGAAAAAAATCTATTCTTCATATTAGTTAGAATCTTGGTCATTTTGGTAAAAATCTAAATGTCCATTTTGAAAATTTGATATATCACAAACATTAGTTTTTAATCTATCATTGATAACTTGTAAATAAGACACTTTGGGCATTTAAATTAATCTGTCACTTGCACAAACATCTATTTTGATCACATGTCATAGTTTTAAAGTTTTATCATTTGCAACAAAATAGTGATTCTTGAATTATAGCTAGTAACGATTTTGTTAACTTAAGTTGTGACTTTATCTTGCTAACCTAGCCCGACTCATCCTGACCCGGTCCGACTCACCCAACTCGACCCGACTCATCCCAACCCGAGTTGTCTCCATCCCATTCCAACTTGCGCTTTTTTTTTAGGATGTTTTATTAACGCTAGTGGGACTAACACATTTCTTGCAAGGGTAAAATTAGTGAAATATTTTGTCTATCATCATCTTTTGTAGGGTATATTTTGGTCTAATATCTTCCCTGACAGGATTCCTCTGAAGATTATCAAATCAAACTACTAATCCTTGTAATGCAGGGCCCCTTTTTTGAGTGCCCTCATTAAACTACTAACCCATGTGCTTGCAGGCCGTTGGTCAAAGAATCATTTGGGCACTTTAAAAATCCTTTTTTAATCATTTTAATCATTTTTCCTTATATATATCATTCTCTTGTATATATATTTGTTTGTATATTCTTGTCTTTCATCTTAATCGTAATCGGTTAATTAATCTTTTATCTTTATGTTTGTATCCCAAGGGCTACGGTTAGTGTATGCTCTCCCCCTTGCGTCTTTGTGATGACTCATGGGGATCAAAAACCACCTACAAACCCTCCCATTTTCTTTTCTAGGGGCAACATGACATGAAATTGACACACATGCACTTGTCATAGTCTTGGGGGGATAGTGATCATGGATTTCACCACCACACACTATTCCAAACTTTGTGTTTTGGTGAAGTATAAATATCAGAGACAGTTGTTGTTAGGATAAGCGGTTGACCCCATACACGTCATCCGTGAAGGGGAAGAGTTAACTCTCTGAACCAAACATTAGATAACACCATATACAGACTTGGGCCCCATTGTACCTTCACATATATCAGGGACACCCCTAGAGAGCCCATTCAACCTAGTATAGGATCATTCGACCATAATAGGTGTACCGTTATAAGATTTAGTATCAGCTCCAAAGTATCCATTGAGTGCGAGCAAGGTTGAGAGGGTTTGGTCAATACCATAATGGGTCATCAGTCTACAGCCTAACATGTGAAGCCGTTGGATGGTGCAGGCATCAGATTACACACCCTTGAATTTACTAATCATAGGTTGTGGATTGCTTGCTTGGATGTGTGTAGTGTTAAACCCGTGTTGTTTGTGAGCCGAGTCAGCCTTTACCCAAACCTATACACCTAGCTAGGTCTTTGCACAACTCATCTTGTACATCCTGTCATCCTTTTGTACATATCATCTTATATATTCTTGCATCATCATCCTACCATCTTATATATCCTTGTCATCCTTTCCTTGTACATCCTTTTCATTATCTCATCTTCTATCTTAGTCTAGTCATTCTCACATATCCTTGTCATCCTTTCCTTGTCCACCTCACCTTGATTTGTCCAAACTTGACCTTGTCTTATCCACCTTTTGTTTCGCCATAGTCCTAATCATTCCCATATCATCTTGTCTCAATTTTATTTCATCATTGACATCATCCCCTTCTACATATTATCCTCTTATATCCTTGTCATTGTATTTATCTCATCCCCCATCTTGTCTTCATCCCATCCTAGTCTAACCACACCCATTTATCATTGGTCTCATCCCCCATCACCTCCATCTTATCTTGCACATCCTTGTCATTATCCCCTAGTACCTATTGTCTTTGTGTGTCCTTCTCACTATCCTATCCCATCTCCCATCTTATCTAATCCACTCATTATTTGTCACACCCCCATCTTGTCTTATACATTTTTATCCAATCATCCTTTGTACCTATCACCTAATACATATTTGACATCATACCATTGTGCATATTGGCTTTGTATATCCTTTTATTGTCATATCTTATCCTCCATTATCACTTTGTCTTCATCCCATCCATCCATCCTTAGTCATACCCCAATCCGTCTTACATCCTTACCCAAGTCCGCATCATCAACTACTTGTCTTCACATAGTCACCTCATCCCTTCCTAGTCCAACCATATCCACCCATCATTGGTCATCCTCCATCACTTACATACATTGATCATCATCTTGTAATATCCTTGTCTTACCCTCTTGTATATATCTTTATTCTCTTATACATCTTTCTAATCATATCTTATCTTGCACTCATCGGTCATTAGTCATACCGCATCACATATCATCTGCCTCAAGTCCCTTCTATCCACAACCAATCATTTGTCTTGACCTTGCGTTCTTCACTCATCTAGTCTACCCTTGTCCTCTCTTGTCCTAGTTGGCTTTAGGGGTCACATATAGGTCTAAACCATCCCCATCTCATCCCTTATCAATTCATCAACATCTATCATCATACTTATCATTATCCCATCATCCCAATCATCTTCATCACGTAGTCATACCCCATCCTGAGCAAATCAGTCTAAGGTCTTGGGCTAGTCATATCATCCACATCATCCCAATCCATGATCATTCATCATTTGATCAATTCTCATACCCTAGTTAGTATCCCACTAGCATCTTATCACTTTGTTAGTTTCAATCTAGCAACCCATAATCATCAATCTAGTCTCTATCACCCTTGCCTATTCATAACTAGCACCCATCATATTGTCATCTTGCTAGTTTGAATCAAGGCACCCATCACAAACCTCAATCCTTTTGCTAGCTTGACTACTAGGCATTGTTGATAGGTCATTATCACCTATTGCACTATTGGTCTAAAATATGATCATAACCTTTAATCCATTTCATCATTATTATCACCCATCATACTAGTTTGGTCCTTCAAACTTCCTTTGATTCAAGAAGCCACCTCTCGTCATCTATCCTTTATCATCTATCCCTATGGATTTGGACCCGGTTCTTGTAGACCAATACATCCTAGCCAACAAAGATAATGTCCTTTTGCAAGCTCTAGAAATGGGTGCCCTCCTACCATCTGGCCTTGATCCCATTCATCCTAAACCAACATCCCATCCACAATCCCCTAGCCCATCAAAATCAGTATCAGTATTCCTTGATGCGATCACCCTAATCAATCAACACATCAAAGAGAACAAAGATGAATTCTTCTTGCGGCTATGGAAGATGGGTGCCCATTTTCCTAATTATTTTGACCCCATAAGCCTCAAGTCACCTCCTAAACAAGTCCATCATCCAACCCTATCCTCATCCCAACCCCTTCCACCATCCACTCGCCCTATCCAAAGCCCCTTAGCCCTAATTTGTACTCATCCACAGCCAAATCCTCCACCTACTAATCATAATCCATCACCAATCCCTCATCCTTTATCACCCTCCACCATGAAGTTGGACCCTACTTTCATAGACCAATGCATAGCTACCAACAAGGATAAAATCCTCTTGTATTTCATTACGATGGGTCTACCACTTACTGAAGGTGTTGACCCCCTTAAACTTATTGCACCTCCAGCACAAACCCCTACATTTAATTCTCATTCTCGTCCCTCTTCATATGTTAGTCCTATCCAGCCATCTACCCATTTCTCTACTAGCAAAGGGAATCCAATCTTGGCCACCCGACCATCCACCCAGTTACATCAAACATCATTTGATCATAATTCCAATGCTTCCACATCTAAGACATAAAGTAAAGTGGGCCCTTATATTTCCCTTCCTATGTCATTGGAAGCCCTTTTCAAATAACTTGTCACTACTAACATGATGGTCTACCCACCCATACGACATCTTAATCCCACCAAGCCTAAGGCCTCCTGGTATAAAGCAAACCGATACTATTTCTATCATCGAACTTGGGGGCATTCCATTAAACGAAGTCAAAATTTTCAAGTTTATGTCCAAGACCTCATCAACCATGGTGACATAGTAATTGAGGAGGAACCAAATGAATTTCTCTCCCTATGTGAATAAGAAGAGGAATGCCAACATTCCATTCTCGATCATGATCAAGCCCTTCCCCTTCCAAGCCAAGGTCAAGACACCCTATCTATCCTCCATAATCCCCCCATCATTAATTAATCCTCCATCAACCATAAGTTTGTTTCCCATATGCCTATTCCCCCTATATCTCATGAATCCTTCTATGGCCCTCTCTTTGCTCAGCCCATCATTCATCCATCATCTCCTTCTCACCTATCACATCAAATACCCCATGTTGAGAGGTCTATCACGGAAAATCACTCCCCTAATAGCAGCATAGCATCATGCACACCAAAATCTGCATCAAAGACACTACAAGAATCATGTGCATCACCAACATCTGCATTAGAAACATCATCCCTCATCGATATTACAACAAATGATGATAATGCCTACTCTTTTGAAGATTCCCACAATCTAGTCAATACACAATCAGGCATATCTTTTGATCCCACTCAGGTTGATGAAGTCATGATTGAATTATTGAATGCCTTATTTGTTGAATATCTTCAGAGTGGATCGGATCCTACCTTGGATATGTGTCTTAATGATCCTTTTGAGATTCTCGAGGACACTTCCTCCAACATTGAGGTTAGGGCTCCTAGTGACCTTTATGAGGACTATGCTGCCCATTATCCCCTTAATCCATCACCCAACATTACTCATCCACCTCACCTCTACAATCCCTACATCCCACTACATGATGGGAATGAATAGGAACATACATCGTTGGATTCCCCTCTACATTCCATATTGTGTGCCAAAAATATAAAGATCCAAGACCATCATCCAACAATCATAAGTCATGATCAAATCATCTTTGATCTTATCAGTCAAAATCAAGCAAAATCAAATCATCAGCGTAATCCAAAAATGTCTTCCCCTAGTGAAGCCCAAAATCTAGCACTAGGGGCATATCAAAGTCAAAATAATCATATATCAAGTCAAAAATCAATCTCCTCTGGTGAAGCCCGAAATCAGGCACTAGGGGGCAATCAAAGTCAAATCCAATCAGCAATTCAAAAGAAAGACAAAAATTATAATCATAGGGCTGATCATCCTCTTAATGATTGGGTCAAAGAATCAACCAATCAAAAGGTCTTGGATCCCTTACTCTCATGGCACCAATATAAATAATCCCCTCCACCATATCCAACAGTGTATGCAACTGTTAAACCCCATTTTCACTCCCCATCCTATTATATCATTCATGATCACATCCATCCTTCCCAGCATCACAATCATGACATCCTCCCATCCACATCATATCTCAAATCCTTGGGTAACATTGTCCCTCGTAGGAGTTACAAAGATACCTAGTCAAAATGTTCGGAGGATGTTAAATCAAGAATCAATAAAGGCAACCAAGACATGATCCTAGCATCACATATCTCTAGAATAGGGGTCAATTAAAGATCCAGATAGTATCAACAATCCTGCATCTCACCCTTTTCCAATAAATCGAGATGTCATTCAAAAGAATCTAAAAAAAATCATTCGTCCAATGGTGAAAACTAGTCTTCTGGCGCCTTGGGCAAGTACCATGATGAAAACCAATTTCTGGCATCATGGTAAAATATTTTATTGTTTGCATTATACCTCAACACTTACAGGCACAATCCATCCTTTTTTAACCATCGCACCCATCCCTCATCAATCCCATCCATGTCATATCCCTTCATCAATTGTTCCTATCCATCATTTACCTTCGTGACCTCCATCCTATCTATCATTCCTTCCTGTCTCGAACTTCGTAAAGACACAGAAGGTGTCTTGAGACATGTTCTCATACCATATTGGCATATCTTCCAATGGACACTCAGGCCATTGAACATATAGTTCATTCCCAATGATGTCATTGGCAATCCCTAGTCCCTTCCTCCTTGGTCCCCATCCCCATTTTCCGCATCATCCTCATCCTTTTGTCATCCCATCCATCATTCCATCCATCCTCATCTGGGTTATTCCCTTTGCTAGTAACCCCATTTTGTATAGTGTACATACATATTCCAAAAAAGCCCTAAAAATTGAAATATGTCAAAAACCTCAAAAATCATTAAATTTGAAAAAGCCAACAAAAAAAAGTCCATTGTGTCTTATGTCGACTCCCCTAGTCACATCCATCTCCATCCATCTCATATCATCCCAGTTATCATCCTTAGACACTATGTTTGGTCTTGAAACCAAATCAGAATGGTCACCCATCTCCTCATATCTTCCTCATTCTTTTGACTAAGTGTTATTAACATGCATCCCTTGTCAAGGAATTTAATTTGGCACCCATCACTTCTTATCAGTTGCCTTTTTTTATATCTAGCACCCATCAACTCACTTCTTTGCTAGTGTGGAACGTACTTAATCCCTTCATTATCTTTATCATTGCCTCTTCATACCTAGCACCCATCCAATCACTATTTTGCTAGTGTGGAAGGTACTTGATCCCATCACTGTCTTTATCATTGCCTCTTCATACCTAGCACCCATCCAATCACTATTTTGCTAGTATGAAAGGTATTTGATCCCATCATCTCCTAGTCTCCTTACTAGATTGAACTCTTGCAGGGCCTTGTCTGTTGGTAATCCTTGGTCATCACTTAAATCACCTTCCTTGGCCACTTTTCAATTTGATTTCAAGACCAAAACAATATTCAAATACCTTATCCAATCATCCATCCTTCTATCCTAAACTAGGGGCAACAGTTTGCCCTCATCCTAATCATGCTCATCATATCCAAATCCAAGTCTATCCTAAGTCCACAATCACATCATGATCATCTTAGTCCAACCCATCACATAATCACTCATTCCATCATTAGACAAGGCAAAATAACATTGCATGTAGATACTTGTGTGTGTTGATTGTTTGTTTTGTTTGTCTTGTTTACATGTCTTGCATCATGTATATATCGTGTTTATCTTGTGTCATGATTGCATCGTATCTCTTTTTGTCTATCGAGCAATGAACGGGGATGCTATGAGGTTACTAAATCTATAATAAATGATTCAAAGTGCCCTCGATGATGTAGAGTTCGCTATTTGCCCATGCACTTTGACAAAATATCCTCTTGGTCATACTTATATCATGGGGCATACTGCCAAGTGCCATATTTATCAGATTGTTCAAACTATGATGAGCTTTATGACAGTTATGATGGCTTGATCACCTACATCCTCATCATTCATCCAATCATCCTTATACTCATTACTAATCCAATCTTCACACCCCATTTGGCTAAATCCTTATCTCATCATCTGAGTCATATCCTCTAATCACTAATCATCATCATCATCATCGTCATCATCTTCTACTCCTCATCGTCATCCTCCATCCTCTATCAGAACTACATCGGCCTGAGGTCTTTTAGGACTATGTAGGCAGCACTTGGCCACTTTTCTATGCCCAAGGGTAGCTCGGCCACTATTTTCTCTTTCTTCATCATCCATCATCACATCTCTCGTCTTTCATCATCCTCTAGTCCTGCATCAGTCAAATCCTTGAGCTATAATCGTTCAATCTATTGATCAATCACCATCATCATCTCCTTGATCTTTTTTGTCAATCACCCACCCCTGTTGATTAGGCCCAATGAAATCACCACATCCATCTTTTCTTCCATCAATCACTGACTAATTATTGCTCCCTTGCATGTGTTCTTGCTAGGGGAATCATCACATTATGACTCATTGATTTGATGCAATGCACTTTTTTGGTCACTCGATCATATTGTTTCTTCTCTATCATCACAAACATTATATTGATCGATTTATCTTTAAGCTACACCCATCATTAATCTTATCAAATCAGTCTTATCCTGGCCTATAGCTCTCCCTTGTATGCATCCTTACTTAGGATACATCTAAATCTTGTGGCCTTGTAATCATATCATCATCATGTTACGATTTATTCCTCTTTGGGATGTGTCGACAATCATGACACACATCATCTCTACTCCCTATGCATGTGTCTTTGCCAAGAGCATCATCAAATTTGTAGCTCATTGTTCAAGTCCAATCTCATCTTATTCATCTTATATCTTACATCTAGAATCCCATCCCCTCATCTCTACATCGCATCCCACCCCTCGTTTCTTCTTTTGAGTGGTCATTCGTCTCATTCTTCCCCGCATGTCCCCTCGAGGGGGCATCATATCCCCTAACATCATTTACTAACATTCATCTATGAAATGGCTTTTCTTTGAAAGACCATTACTCCTGCCACTTTATCTACTTGCAATGCCCTTTCAAATAGGGGCAAAATATATACACCTAAATTCACTTGCCTCATTATCATCAATAATATTCCTATTAATCGATATTAATTTTGCTAATCTCGTTTATTGTAATTCATCACATTCTAATATCCTCCTTTATCTGACCAATTTATCCTAATCTTAGCCATTTATTTAATATCCCCCTCCTTTATTCTCCATCATCTACTAACCTTATTCATCCCATATCTTCATTAATTTCCCTAATCGTCTCCTAATCCCACTTACCTATTATTTGAGAATTTTAAATTCCGATGACCCCACCTACTAACCTACACCCTAGCCTTTCCTACATCCCTATGAGCCCTAAACCTCATTAACTCTTATATAATCCCCCCATTATCTCCTAAGCTAATTGAGAAGCCTCTAGAACTAGAGAAGCTCCTCTAAGACTCTAGAAGCCTCTAAACTAGAGACTTCTATATAATTTTAAATTCTCCTAAAAATCCCTCCATCATTCTATAAAACATCATGCTTGGGCCATGGCCAAACCAACTAGACTCTTCATGTCAAATTTATGTCCAAGCATCCTTGAATCTACCAAACTAACTAGCAAGATCCTAAAGCCTTTATGTCCAATTAGCAACCAAGCAATCTTCATGCCAAATCCAATCTTTGATCCATCATCCATCAATCCATAATTTTGCCATCAGAATGTCAAAAATTTGAGTCTAATATGCAATCACAAATCCATTTGCAAATCCTAGAATGGAGTTGTAAGGAGGTAAAAATGAAGGTGAGAATGTTCTTGTTATTTTGATTTTGCCTCTTTTATCCATTCTTATTGGTGTCATTAGATTTTAGGTTTTTTATTGCTAATTTTAGTGATATTGCTCAAATCTAAAATTTGGTGCACAGAATCAACAAGCAAAAATATGATTTATGTGATAAATAAAGCAAAGTAAAAACCTTAAAAGATGGCACACCTTGTTGAAGTATGCTTTGTGGGTAGATAAGAGAAGGATTAAAAAGTCATTAAAGACATCTCCATACATGCTAGTATATGGTAAAAAACTAATCTTTCCAAATAATTTTATTCTCCCTACTTACCATTTTATACAAGAACATAAAGGAGAATCATAAGCAATGCAAGACATACTAGATAATATCTTCAAAATGGAGGAACTACGAGAAAAAGCTTTTGAAAACTTCAAAAGACATCAAGATATGGTAAAACTGTGGTTTGACAAGAGAGCTATCAACAAAGCTTTTAGAATTGCAGACCTAGTGCTCATGTGAGACAAAGCACAGGGGAAGAAGGGCTAACATGACAAATTTGAAATCCTATGGTTGGGACCTTATCAAGTTTTTGAAATTTTAGGAGAGAATAACTTTAGATTGAAAACCTTGGAAGGTAGGTGTTTTGTATTGTTGGTGAATGGGAGACCCTTGAAGCATTATTTTCAAGTTGCTCCATTTGAACACCTTTGATCTATCTCGATAAGTTTGTCTTTTATTTTGCTTTTGTTTTATTTTTCTTGTGTTTGTTTTGATGTCTCTTTTGGTCATGTTTTCTATTCTTTTTGTTGAGTAATGTAGATTGCCATTTTAATATAGGTTTTCCTTTAACAATTATTTTTCCCTCCACATTCGATTAAATAAAGTGATCTTTATGAAATTAGTTTTGAGAGAACTAAAAATAATGAATGAAATACTCAAACTAGAAAATAATTTTTTATCATTTTTCTAGAAACAAGGATTAAGGTCAAGTACTCAACGGGGAGGTAATCAAACTAAAGCAAAGAAGAATGATGTAAACTTAAGTAATTATTATGAAAAATTATTATTTCCTTAAAATGCAATATATAAATGAAAAAAGAGGCAAGATAATAAACAAGTTAAATAGTTTAATTGGTGAAGGCAAATCTAAACTCTAAGTGCAATCCGTGTTTACTAAAATGATTTTAAATCTTTTAATAAGATATTCATTAATTCAAATATTTTTGTTACAAGCATATACAGAAGTGACTTAGGGAAACTCTACGAATGTTATGGACACATGTTGGTAGTAGAGAAAGGCTTAGAATGAATAAAAGGTATATTCGTCAAGGATATGGACGCTTAGTTGGCAGAGCAACTATGCCCAAGAACAAAGGTAATATGTCTATTTAGTAAAATAAATAGACCTATTTTACTTAAGATAGAACTTACACCTATTATTGTTACTCGTGATTTAATAGAAAAAATTGTAAACCATCGCCCAAACCAATTTATTGAACCCTAGAAATCATGGTTTTAACAATCAGACAATCAACCCACCAAGAAAAAGTCAAAAATAACCAAAAATCATGAGTTTTTGGGAAAAAAATAATTTATTGCTCCATAAAATTGTGATTTATATGCGATTTTTAAAATAAAAGTTTGCAGAGATCAATTGGATGATTAGAGTTAGGTTGTGACAAGGCTTCATAGGTGGCCTACAAGGCTCATGTGATGCATTCGTGGTGGGTGTCTCACTCTTTGGCACATGTTATGATTTTTCACACCAATTGCCAACAATTGCCTCCACCTTCACATTGGTGTCATCTAGTATGTCAATCATCAGGAATATTGAGCAGCAGGGGATAAGGGTTTCATATGATCCTGGAAACATGGAACATCATTGTGGAATTTGCCCATGTTGTGTATGCTTGATTATTATTTAAAGCGTAGTAATTATTCCCTTTTTAAGATTAATTTTGTATTTACAAGTCGTTGTGAAAGGATATATCACATATGCCTACGTTTTCTTGGTATCGAGTGTCAATTTATGTATGACTTTGTTTTCCAGTTTTAGTCTAGCAATATTTGGTGAATGTTTTATTTTAATCATTTAAAAAAATATTAAAACTAATAAATGGAAGAAAATTGGTTGATTGTCAAGCTGAATGAACAGGGCAATTTTATAAGTAAAAGTTTTTGGTTTCTTCTTAATATTTAGATTTATTTAGAATAATTTAAAAGAGCTCGCTTGGTATTGGTTATCCAAGTTTTAATTCATGACTTTTGTGTTTAGGTAAGTAGGTTTGGGTTGTATTGGATTTAATTATATATGGTAATGTTTGAATTGTTATATTTAATAGGGTTATTTTTATATTTTCTCTTTTATGAGAATTTTATTTTACCTCTTTTTTAATTTTAAATACTTTTCTTTCCTAGAATAAATTTATGAATCTCATGGAATTATCCATAACATCAGTGCTAGTTGGTTTTGGAAATGTAATGAAAATATCTTAATTAATCATTTAAAGATACAAATCATAATTAAAAGTATAGATTTAGAACATTCCTTAGATCAAAATTAATAGAATCAAATTTTTAGAGGGTCGTAAGGTATTTGAAGGGGTATGATTGTGTCATTTCCACAATGCAAACAAGAAAGTGTTGTTACATGTTGTTTGGAGGTAATTACACTATATGGATTTAAACATTAAATCATGTTTGTGAATATTTATTAAATATTAAAGTAAACATTAAAACATAGATCAGTGGATTGACTTTGACAAGATTGATTCAGAATATAAATGGTTTGAAAATAATGATGAGCCTCTTTATGATGAAAGGCTTCAACTTGTTGGAGTAAGCTCAGTACGTCACGGAGGTCGTCTCTCAAATCAAGAGAGACTATGACCTTGGAGGTTCAACATATAACCATGTTGACCCCTAATCAATCTTGTTGTCATTGGCTCCCTCCTCTTTTTTGTTCATTTATAAATGGCAATAGTATGCATTTTGAAATGCAAATGTAATGAAGTGTGGGAATCAGTAGAAAGAAAAAGTTATTCATGTCAAAATCAATTGGCTCATCATCATCAAATGTAATGAAATTGAACATCATGGACATTAATGAAATTGAACAATTGGAAATTAATGGTGTACAATCTCATTTATCTTTTGCTTATAATCTATATCTATTCTTTATGCAATTGAAATGCCTAATTTGTACCTCCATGCAATGGAAATACCTTCTTTTTTTTTTTTTTAACATAGTTTTTCTCTTTTTTCTGCATTTTTTTTAGCAGTTTGAAGGTTTTTTTAATTTTTTCCCAATTAACCACGATTTTTCGAAAAACACTTCTACTTTTGAAAAAAAAAAAATTGTTACTAACACCTACAACTTAAGCCAAAAGGTCTCTTAATCTTGATTAAAACTTAAAACTATGTCTCTAATAGATTTATCTTCTCAAAATAACACCCTCTCAAAGAATGATTTGATTATAAATGATATTTAATTAAATTTTATTTTTTTCATTAGTTAATTTTGTTTATTTTTATTAGAGTGGAACACCCAAAAATCTAAATTATAAAAATATTCAGGCACATTTCATGAGCGAGTCGATTCTTTTTGTCACCAATACACCCAACTTCTTTGGAATAAAACTTGGAGCCACTAATTTTGAACTCTCAAAATGAAAAGAACTATCCTAAAATTTAAAATATAAGGATAAATCATAAAACCATCTTAAAACAAATCCCAAGATTATTTTATTCTAAAATTTTGAACTTCTCTATTTAAAAACTCTTATTTTCCCTTTCTGGATTGGCATAGAATGAGGTTCTTTATATCTGAATATAAGCTCTCTTGAATTTTAATTTTATTTACTTAGGTTGTTATTTTATTTATCATTTTTTATTAATTAATGTTTTAAACACTTCTAATATATTCCTTATCTTTATTCATCTCATGACATCTTGATTATAATGCATATTCAAAGAAGTCCCTAGTGATGTTTCTTATTATCTTCGTGAAACGATAGGAAGCTAAATGGCAACCTCCCACCTCAAGGCCTCCCGAGGAAAGTCTTAAAAGTTTATAACGAATGAACACTAGTCTATGTGATCACCACATGTATGTATCTCATGAAATCAGAGCCATGAAAATCTATCAGTTGCTAAATTTGTGTTCCCTTTGCTCTCCGTGATACCACGTGTACCCATAAAAATTTTAGATTGCCGCCATATTTATTTACTCTTCGCAACGATGTAATGCTTTAATTTATTACTTTTCTCGATTGATTGACAATGAAAAGAAAGATAGTTAAAGTGGAGTGGTTTAGATTTAACTATTTTCAATAAATATGGTGGCTTGATTAAAAGTCCATTTAAAACAAATCTTAGGTTTTATTTTAAATCAAGGTTTATTCACTCCACTCACCTCTTTGAACTATGTGAAAAGGAGTCATTGAAGACACAAGTGGAAGCTAACTAATACGGAGGTCTCTGGGTTGGTGCATTGAGTTCAGTATTTCAATAATGTCAATAAGCAAAGTTCTTGCAGTTGTATGAGAGAAATAAGATAATAGTATTGATTTTAGAAATATGCAGCAGAATTAATTATGATGATTGTATTATTTCTTTAAAAATTGTACGAATTTAAATGATGGGATGAAAAATAAGAATTTACATGGAAAATTAGAAGCTCGTATTTACATAAGGCAGCAACAAAACCAAAGGTCTTTCTAAATAGATAATTGATTAGAGATATTTATCATTATTGTGGGGTGAAGGACGAGAGGATATACTCTCTCAGTGAAAAAATAGTTGTAAACACCATGGGATTAATTATTAGACTGCTTAGATTATCATAACCAAATTTGAGTTATACTAAGGAGTGGATTTTGGCATGGCAAGAAAAATATAAAATATATGATGTATTGAAGAAATGGAATGAAAACCCAAATTCATGGAGAAACAAGCAGGGATGTCATATTCGCTCCATGTTTTCAAAGTTTATATCATGGAAGGTATGGTTTTGTTAAATAGCTTGTTTGGAATAAGTCAGCCAAACCATGTAAATATTGTTTAGGTATGATGTAGGAACATCTATGGTGGACAGGGTATTTTGCATCACCCAAAAATAGAGTTGTGTGTAAATATGTGTTTTTCTTTGTTTATTTGTCATTTTGACATGGAGTGGTTGTTTGGAGCTAAAAAAATTAAGTCTATATTTTCTTCTGATTTTTACACTAACGGATAGACTAAGTTGATGCAATCAATTTTGATTAGAAGTACTTTGTGTTAAAAGTTGTTTTAACTGCACAAAATCCTTCTTGATAAAAACTCGATTAGGTCTTGGGGGGCTCCAATGTTAATCAAGCTTGAAACCCTAATTTTGTCTAGAGAGTGTTCGTCGAAGTTTGTCTTGCCCGCAGGGCCCGAAAGCTCAACAGTGTCTATGGGAGTCTCATAAGAGTTTGTCTTTCATGTTGAGCCTAATAACACAATAGGGTATGCGAGAATCTTGTCAGTGTTTTGAGTGATCATTGGGGCCCAAAGCCCAATAATCTGTGGAATCGATTGAAGTTTGTTGTGCCCATTACAGCGCAAAGACCGACAGGGTCTACGGAAGACTAAACAATGTTTAGGTTGCTCATTGGACCAAAAAAAACCCATCATAGTCTATTCTAGAAGCTACGGCGTCAAAAATCACATGGCATGTGAAGGGTTAGTCCATTCCCTCCTTATATAGGAAAATAGTGTTTGTTTTGTAGGGATGGTTGTTGGTGAGGGTGGTTATTATCTGAAAATGCAAAAATCCATAGAAGAACCAATTATTGTTGGATTGTGATGTTATTTATTTCATCCGTGTCAGTTATGTTTTTAAACATTGTAATGTTTTCTAACAAAAGAAAAGAAGGTGTCCTAGTGCTGAAGATATAAAAGTGTCAATTTAAGTCAATCATTAGTGTGTGTGTGTGTGTGCCCAAACTAAGCATCACAAAATTATAGGTCATCCTTAAATGGATACCATGTATGTGATTGGTATCAGAGCAAGGTTTTTCCTTGTTGGGAGAGTGTGCATGAGAGAAGACTAGTTGAGTCAACCTGTGAAAGAGAAGTTTGCATTGTGAGAAGTGATGGCACATAGAGGTATTATTATTAGGGGAGGGGCAAGGCCAAGAGGACCTCGAGTTGTAAACTTGGTGGAACTGGTAATAGGAATGCAGTCAAGGTTGGATGTAATGGAAACAACACAAAGAAGAGCTCATGATGGGGATGTGAGTGAGGATGAAGAAGGAACTCAAGAGCTTGGAGTGGAGGACATGGAAAATAAAGCTAAGAGCATATTTCTCAGTGTTGTGGTAAGGCTTGATAGTAAACCAAAGCTAAAGACACCTTGCTACAATGGGAGTTTGGATCTCGAGGATCTTGTAGATTGGATAGCAGAGATGGAGAAGTATTTTGACTATGAATCTATGGAGGAACACATAAATGTGAGGTTTGCTTGCGCGACGCTGAAGAGTCGGGCCACTTTATGGTGGGATCACGTGCATACTGAGAAACAAAAGAAAGGTAAAGAGAAAATGAAATCTTGGGATATGAAGGTGACAAAATTGAAGGCCAAATTCTTGCCTTCTAATTATCAAATTAGTTTATTCAAAAAATTGTAAAATTTGGGACAAAAGGAGATTAGCATCAAAGAGTACACCGAGGAGTTTTATAGTCTCACTATAAGAGTTGGACATACATAGGATGATCAAGAGAAAGTTGCAAGGTATGTAAATGGACTGCGTTTTGTCATATAATATGAAATCAGTTTGTTGAACATGAGAATCGTGGAAGAAGCATATCAATGTGCATTGACGACGGAAGAGAAGTTGTTGAGAAAACAAGAAGTGAACTCTAGAGGTAGATGAATGTCTTCAAGAGTATGAGGACAAAATAGTGGTGGATGAGGAAAACAGAACCATGGTGGAGAGACAAGCAGCTCACAAAATCAAAGCTCAAGCATGAGAGGAGGTAACTCTTCTAGAAGAAGGGGATCCTATGGAAGAGGTAGAGGTGGAGACTTTCGAAGTAAGTGTTTTAGATGCAATAGGTATGCTAGACATAAAGAACATGAGTGTCCAAGAAACCCTTGGAACAACAAGTGGGCTGAAGGAACGACCCATATAACCTTTGGGGATGAAGAGAGTGTTGGGTCTTTAGTACATATGGAAGATTGAAAACAAGGAGAGGCTCAATTGATGAATAGTGTCGTTGAAACCAGCGAAGGAGGTGAATGAACTGGCACAAAGAAAGAGCTTATTATGGACTATTTACAAATCTTGAGGTGAGTGTTTCAGAGTTGTGATTGATAGTGGTAACACAGATAATTTGGTTTCTCAAGAGATGGTAGAAAAGTTTGGGCTGAAACGGTTGGTACATCATACACCATACAAGGTTTCATGGTTGCTTAAAGAGCATCAAGTGCTGGTGAATGAGCAATGTATGGTGAGTTTTTAGATTGGTTCATACAAGGATGAAGTTATATGTGATATCATGTGCATAGACATATGTCATGTGTTGTTAGTGTTGGGTGAATCTTTTGTCACCAGCTAACTGATGGGCAAAATAGGTTGTTTCAACCACAGCATAAGGAGATTGATCGGCCAAATGTGCAAGTTTACCACATTAAAGGGGGGCAAATCTCCTCTCATCAAGGAGAGGTTCCCTATAAATATGAGGCGCTATATATATATATATATATATATATATATATATATATATATATATATATAAGCTGAAAATAACACTCAGGGTAGGACAACACCATCCATCTCTTTTTTTTCAGAGATGATGTTTCACAGACATAGGAGAATTCTAGTGAAAACACTGAAGGCACTTCTCTTCTTTCAGGAGTGGTTTGCAGCAAACAAAATGAATTCTTTCTGGGTAGTAAAAGTAACTGTAACAGGGCACAATAACCAGCAGAATGAGGTGTAGCGCAAAGTCTCCCCCTCAACTACCAAAGAGTGAAATACGAAAGATAATGGGGGCACAAAGTCATCCCAAGATCATTTAAACAAAAATAAAAAATAAACACACTAAAGACAATGGTGGCAGCTCAAAGTCTTCACACATTTGGCTTCAGGACACCTTCTTGATTACTTCCACTAGTTCTGCTTATTTAATTAAATGGACAAGAACGCATTCAGGAAACAGACATAAGAATAATTTTTTCAACAACACAAGCTATTCTAACACAAAGTCTGAAAGGTCACTTGCTTTCTCATTCATATAAAGAAATATGATTAATAATCTGAGCTCAAAGTCTCAGTAATTGCCTTTCAATTTGGGCAAAGTTTCGCTTCTATAACAGAGAGATCCCCTTTGCATAAAATAAGAGATTACAATATATAGCAGCCAAGAAAGACTTGGTGCTTTATTTAATGGAAAGCTCCATGCTGCATTCAATGCCTTGAATGCATTCTTAGTTCAGTCAAAGGAGCCATGCTGAAACAGGGCATCGGCCTTAACTGTGGCATGTCAATTCATTTCAAATGTCTCCTCCAAAGTATAGGCCACCTGGTCCTCTTCCTGATATTTGCACAGCTATCCCCTTTGCCTTTACTCAATGGAGAAAAATAGGCCGCGTCCTTGATTTGTTCATGCTCTCTGATGTCCACCTGATGGACTGTTTCACCAACTAGAAATAACTCTTACGCAAATATTTTTGGGCTTTTTGCATTGTTCCCTCTTTTCTTAACGCATTTTGTCTCTTCCTCGTGATCTGAGCTCTCGGGTTATCTTTTCCCTTTCTGCTGGCTCTTTCGGCTCCTCCAGCTGGTCGCTGAGTTTGTTCTCAGGTTCGCACCATATTTGAAAATCAATGGATATTTCATTACCCTGAATTTGACGTCCACGGAGGCATCATTAGTCGTTGGTCGCTTGAACCAATTTGAACCATGAACCTTTGAACCATGAGAGTTCATTGGTTCGATGGTTCAACGGTTTGGGCGATCCTATCGTCTCCTTGGTTCAATCGCTTCTTTGGTTCAATCGCTTATTTGCTCTTCGGTTGAACCATCTATTCGAACTAGTCTTTGGAATCTTCCGCTTCTTTCCTTCATTTGAAGCTTCTTTGAACCTTTGAACTTTGAACCATTTTGGTTCAAAGTTCAACGGTTCCTTCTCTTCCTTATAATCCTTTGGTCCTTCAAAGTTTCTGGATCCTTTTCTTTTTTGTTGAGCTCGTTGAACCTTTGAACTTTGAACTCTTTTGGTTCAAAGTTCAATGGTTCATTGGTTCATTCTTTGTTCTTTGAATCCTTTGTTTTTCTAAGTTTCTCAAACTTTGAAATTCTTTCGGCTTTCTGTCTTTGGAACCCTCCGAAGGGAAGGTGTCCCTTCGAGCCTTGAGAATGGTCCATTTCATGGTCGTCGAGAGTCCCCCGCAAGGGTACCTGTCCTCCGGGCGGCCTTGTTCTTCAAATCCTTCGGAGAAAATGCCCGAAGGAAATCCTTCAGACATTTTGTTCAAAGGAAATCTTTCTTCTGCCTTTGTCGCTTTCTGTCGAGCCTTTGAACATTCCTTCGGACAAAATGTCCAAAGGAATTCCTTCGGACATTTTGCCCGAAGGATTTCACTTGTGAAATCTTGCCACAGAAAATATTTTCGAAAGATATCCTTTTGTTCCTTTTGTTCCCTGCCCTCTGCGAGAGCACTTATCCTTCGGGCTTTGAGAGACTCCTTTGAACCTTGCGATTGAACCAACAATGGTTCAACGGTTCAATAGTTCAATACTATGTTCCGCTCATTCAATTGACTGCTTGAACCAACCGCTTTGAACTATTCGTTGAACTCGTTGAACCTTGAACTTTTGAACCATTTTGGTTCAAGGTTCAACGGTTCAATGGGTTAAATCTTTCTTCTTCGAAGCCTTCTTTTCTTTAAGTCTTTTGATCTTATTGAACTTGTTGAAACTTTGAACCCGTTGAACCATTTTGGTTCAAGGTTCAACGGTTCAACCTTTACTCTTCAAAGCCTTCGTTTCTTTAAGTCCTTTGAAGCCGTTGAACTTTGAACTTGCCGAAGCGCTTAACTCTTTTAAGTATGTCGATGTCATTGAACTTTTGAACCCGTTGAACTTTGAACCTTTTGGTTCAATGGTTCAATCTCTTGATTGAAGCCTCGACGTTGAACTAACCTTGAAAATGCCTAAGTGTTGAAAACTTGTTTCTTTGTGAGAGCTTGCCTTTTGAAGTTGTTGAACTTATTGAACCTGCGAGTCCCCTAGCTGAAAAAGCTTGAATAATTGATGAACTTGGATGCTCAAAACATTTTTTGAGAAGGGAAGAGAGAATTTTGGCTTGCATGACCAAAATAGTTGATATGTTGTCCACAAAAATGAGTGACGGATTTTGAGAACAACTGGCTCCAGTTGAGGAACTTCCATCGATTGTAAAAATAATTGAAGGGAGTAGAAACCAGAATCTTTAGTGCCTTCAAGTATGCCATTGGGCTACGGAGTCATGCTACCCAAAAAAGAAAGGCGCCAAAAAATAAAAACGAACAACATAAACAGAGCTAAAGACTATAAAAATATACATATGTACAACTGATGTCACTTGATACTTCAAAGATTGAAGTGCTTCAGATGCTACCCACTGTGAGGCAGTGAAAAGGGCGTGTTGTCTTGATACCTCAGCAAGAAACTGTTTTCACCATTGAGCTAATGAATAGCAAACGAGCCTCTCCAAAGAGAATCGAATTTCCCATGCATTCCCTTTGGTTCTCTTCTCTTGTCCCATAACAGAACTTGATCACCAATCTGAAAATTATGGGCTTTTACTTTCTGGTCGAAGAGCTTCTTCACCAGACTTTGATGCGCAACAATTCGGTCCACCACCATAGTTTGTTGCTCATCCAGCTCAGTCAAGCACATGATCCTCTTGTCGATGGAGCTTTCGTATGTCTGATCTTCGACCGCCTTTGCCAATTTCAATGCTAGTAATTCCAGTGTGATTGGTATCTCTGCATTGAGACCATACAAAAGTTGGAAAGGTGACATATCTATTGCCCTTTTGGGTGTAATTATGTCTGCCCATAAAGCATCAACCAATGCTTTATGCCAGGTTCGTTGGTTGTCATCCTCCAGCGTCCTAATGATGGTCACCAAGTTTTTATTACTCGATTCTGCTTAGTCATTCCCTTGTGAAAAATAATCAGAGGAGTGGGAGAGGGTAATCCCATAATAAAAACAGAATTGAGTGATCTCATGAGAAGAGAAACAGGTTGCATTGTCTGTCACAATCTTGGTTGGAACCCCAAACCTGGAAATGATGTTTTCTTTGAGAAAATCGCATACTACTTTCGAAGTAACATGCTTGGCTAGAATAGCTTCCACCCATTTGGTGAAGTAATATGTGGCTATGAGAACAATCATGTCCAGTGCTTAAAGACGGGTTTATAGCGCCAATGAAATCGATTCCCCATTACTGAAATGGCTCTTCTATTACCATTGGCTTAAGAGGCAAAGCAGCTAACTTGGGTCTCTCAATGAACTGTTGGCACAGTTCACATCTTCGTACCCATTTGTATGCATCTTGAAACAGAGTAGGCCAGTAATACCTGGCTCACAGAATTTTATGGGCAGTTACAGGCATAAAAAATGTCCTCTACAGGCCAGATTATGGAAAGACTTCAAAAATTGGTTATGCTGCTCTTTATCCATGTAGCGAAGGAACACTCCATCGAGGTTCCTCTTATACAGGCCGTTGTCCCAAAGGACAAAATTGGCAGCTTTCAACTTGATAGTCCTCTTTTCTTTACAAGACAGGTGAGCATGACACTCACCATAAGTAATAAAATGAGCAATACTTGAATACCACTCATTCGTGGTGGAGACAAAGAACATTGTTGGCGTGTCTTCCACTTTTGTTTTTTCATGCCCTATTTCTTCTGGTCTGTTATCAGCAATCAATTGGCAGAGACCCCTTTCCCGCACAAGCTTTGTTGGTTTGATAACGAGATCAAAATCCTAAATTTTAGCAACTCAATTTTCCCTTTTAGTTCCAAACTCTTGCTGAGTTAATATAGATTTGACTGTGGTATCAGGAACCAGAGCAATAACATGTGAATTCAAGATGTAAAAATGGAAGTGCTTTACTACCTTTACCACTGCATAAGTATGCTTCTCTGGACTTGAATATTTCAGTTCATGAGCTTTGAGAGGACAGTTCATAAAAGATATGAGAGATTTCACACCTTTGTTCTGTTGAACCAGAATGGCTGAAAGTGTGTGTTCAAAAGCATAACTGTACATTGTGAAATCTTTGGTATAATCTAGAAAAACCAAAATTGGAACATGGGTAATAGATGTCTTGATGTCTCGAAATGCTAATTTGTCTTCTTTAGTCCAGCTAAAAGTGGTCTTTCCCTTCATCATGTTTATAATATGACGAGTCTTCTCTACGAACTCGGGGATGAACCTTCATAAAAAATTCACCTTTTTGAAAAAAAAGTGAACTGCAGTCTTACTTGTGAGAAGAGTAAGTTCCTGGATGGATTTGACTCTTTCTGAGTCAATCTTTATGCCTTCTTTGAATACAATGTGTTCGAGAAGTTTTCTTTCTGTTACCCCAAATACAGACTTCTTGAGATTTAGAGAAATGCCATTCCGGCAACATCGTTCTAGCGCTTGTTGCAAATGGCTCACATGATCAAGACGATGCTTGGAAAAGACTGTTAAATCATCAAAGTACACCACAATGAACTTACCAATTTCATTTTTGAAAGCAATGTCCATTGCTCTCTGAAAAGTGGCGTCAGCATTTATCAGGCCAAATGGCATCGTTCGATATGCAAAGGTACCCCAAAGTGTGGTGAAGGCAGTGTTACACTGGTCTGCTTCAACTTCAATTTGATTGTACCCTGAAAAATCGTCTAACATTGATAACATCTCTGAACCAGTCACTGTCTGAAGGACTTGATCCATGATGGGCAGAGGGTAATTATCTTTTAAGGAGGATTAATTCAAATTCCTAAAATCCATGCAAAGGCAAATTTTGCCATTCGTTTTTCTCACGGGAACTATGTTTGCAATCCATGTGGAATGATGGATTATTAAAATTATTCTGGCGTTCAATATTTTTTGTATTTCAGACAAAATAGTACCTGATATCTTTGGATTATACTCCCTGAATTTCTGCTTGTAAGACACCAAATCACTCTTGAGAGAAATTTTATGGCGAATTTCTTCAGGCTTTAGCGACTTCAGATCATCATAGGAGTATGCCAAAACATCTATGTAGTGGCGAAGCATGTCAGTAAATTTGAGTCTCTCCTCCGGAGTGCAGCACTTCTCAATGTTCACCATCTTGGGATTTTCTTTGGTACCCAAATTTATTTGATCAAACCCCTGGGAGGAGCTTGAATCCATTTGTTGCTGTTTGATGAACCTGTCGTGCTTGTCAAACAGTTTCTCAAGAGAAACCAATCCTTTAAAAAATTTATTCTCCTTTAACTGTAGGAATTCTTCCCTTGCTTCTGAATTTGTTTCAGGGGCCGATTCAAGTTTCTTAGGGTCACTGCGTTCAAAGCGAAGTCCAGAAAAGCGATGATTTGGTTGTCGCCATTGAACACTTGCCAATGATTGGCATTGTCAGGCACACTTAGTTGAAAGACTACTTCGATAGTGTACCTGTCTGCCTTAAAATCTGAGTGAAGAAACAAAAGAGTTGTAGAAAAGGTCAATGCATCAGCTCGATCATTGAATTCCCTGGGTACTGCAGAGATACTGAAAGCATCAAAGCTTTCAATTTGATCCCAAACTAGATTGCAATAATGACGCAATCTTTCATTTTTGGTTTGGTACAGGTTCCTGACCTGGCAAACCACTAGCTCAGCATCTCCTTTGACGTAAAGGAGTTTGATGCCCCTGTCTTGAGCAGCGTTCAACTCGAGTAATAGAGATTCGTACTCGGCAGTATTGTTGGTGTTGCTGAACTGTAATTTGTATGAAGAAAAAAAAAATCTTTTTGAAGAGATATCAACACAATCCCAGCTCCTGAACCGGTAGAGGAATAGTTGCCATCGAATTCCAGTATCCATACTTCATCAGGAACTGTGTTTTTCTCAATTTTTTTTTTTAATTGGAGGGGAGGATTCTTCTGCACTTGCACTGCGTCTTATCAATTCTCCTGATGTTCCATCTGAACCAATTTTCAGATTATTATTTTCTGAAGTTTTATCAGATGCCACATGAACCTCCTCCGTAAATAAGAAGTAATTACCCACACCTGAAGACTCAAACAGAATTTGAGCTTCAGGAGCTGATGTTTGAGTGACCACATATTTTGCCTCCTTTTCAGGGAGCAATTTCTACATGACACCTTTGACTGGGATCCTCGCTTCAGACAGGTCCATACTCAACTTGCCACCAACATCCTTGTAAAAATTTCGCCCAAGAAGAATGTCGTATGAGGCTGGGACGTCGGCCACCAAGACTGTCATCTTAATTCTCTTGTCTGCGAATGCCACAAATGCAAATTGAGCATCCTTGATTTGTCCCAGCAGTGGCACTTGTTTGTTCTCCATGGAGAAACATCTCCCAAATGTCTTGGTCAGTGTGAGACCAAGAGATTCCGCTACTTTGACAGGGATGACATTATCAGACGCCCCTGAGTCTATGATACAATTGTTCTATTGGTGTCCATTTATCAGCAGGGAGACAAAATGATTATGTCCTCTTGAAAGCAACATGAGGAGTAATGACAAGGTTATTCCGAGTGGATGTGGGAGTCACCTTTCGAGTAGTTGGTCCTGCAGGGACGGTTTTATTCTTTACACATTGAACCAACTTGTCTAACTGCTTAGGGTTGGATTGCAGGAATTCAAATTCAGACATTTGAATTTTAGTTTTCTTGACATGGTCGACTATGTCAAACGTCTGAAATGAATTAGGAACAGGGAAAGACATTGCATCTTTTTGGTTTTTAGGGGGGAGGACTGATCTGGGAAATTGAAGTTGAAGGTGAAGGCGTACTTGAGGTACTTACTTTTTTATTACTCACTGGGTCCTTTGACTGAAAAGGCAGAGAAGTTCCTTGTTTGGCAATTAAAATTGCAGGCTAAGCTCGCTCCTCTATTTTTTTCTTATCAGCTTGTTGGACTGACTAGTTCTGGGACCGGGTGAATACAGCATATGATCCATCAAACGCTTCACCTTTACTTCTGAGTTCATTTTGGTAATTTAGGAAACCAATGTTGGAGTCGCCAGCTAATTCTTCTTCTCCCTCTGTGAAGAGATTAACATCATCTTCTTGGTTCAACTCAAGCTGGAAGGAGAAATCATATTTTGTTTTGAGATATCCAACTGCTGAGTTGGTTGGGGCTGCTTCAATGACAAGCTTCCCCTGTGGGGGAGGAAGACAATTGCGCTGCCCTTGATTCCTGGCAACATTGTCTTGATATGGCTGATTGGGAAATGTCATCTTTGGTATATCTCTGTACGAAAGAGAAGGAGACATCCCTTGCGCCATTTGCTTTCTGAGAGCTAGCAACTCATTTCCCAGCGTTTGCACTATTGGATCAGTGGTCCCTGGAGATGGATATTCAGAGGATGAAGATTTATCTCTATTAGGATCTCTCTTTATCTTTCTTGCCAAGATGAGATCATCTTCCACCTTAGTGGCCAAATCCTGAGCTGCAGCAAGGTCTATGTGACCAGCGCGTCTCAACAAAAAACTTACTTCAGGCCGTTGAGAGTTAATAAAGAAGCATTTGAGATTCTCAGTTGTTGGTTGAGCAATTGTAAAAATTTTGTTCCTCAACTTGTCGAACTTGGCAATAAAGTCCCTCATAGGTTCATGAGGCTCCTTCATTTGTGTGAGTTGGGCCAGCAAAGCATGTGCATCTTCTGTAGGCTTGAACCTAGCTTCGAATTTGGCTTTGAGGGTGTTCTAGTCAGTCACAGACCGAGCCTGCAGATGGTAGAACCAGTCTGTAGCAGTGCCTTGCAATGTTTCCACAAATACCTAACTACTACGTCTGCATACTCCACGCCTATCACACCACAGGGTATGCTAAATGAGCAATATGTTCATCAGGATGAACTCTCCCATCACCAAAAAATTTGAAGAAATTCTTCCTTGAACTGTGTGGTAACTCAAGTAGAGGTGGAGTTAAGTTGAGTAGGCCAAAAGAGTTACCCCAGGCGCCTTGAACTGCCATTATTTGACTATTGAAGGGAGGGATAACAAATGCTTGAGGGGTATATAGTGATAAAGCTCTACTAACAACAGAAATAGACGCTTTATCTGGTAATGGAGACTTGACTTTTGTAGGAGGAAAACTCCTAGTTCATTGGAGGCGAGATAGTGAAGGAAACAGATCAAACTTACTTCGTTGTACCAACTCAAATATAAGGTCAACAATACTTTTAGATCTCTGGCCTCTTGTATACTGTGGCGCTGCCAGAGTGTAAGACTTGAAATGGAAAAGAACTGGAACTGCTTCAGTTTGAAGCTTGAGGCTTCAAGCTGCTCGTTCTTCTCCAGCGGAGTTGCCAAAAACTGTTGGGTAAATATTTTGTCACTAGCTAACTGATGGGCAAAATAGGTTGTTTCAACCACAACATAAAGAGATTGGTCAGCCAAATGTACAGGTTTATCACATCAAAGGGAGACAAATCTCTCCTCTCATCAAAGGGAGGTTCTCTATAAATATGAGGCGCTATATATATATATATATATATATATATATATATATATATATATATATATAATAAAATCTGAAAATAACACTCAGGGTAGGACAACACCATCCATCTCTCTTTTTTTAGAGATGATGTTTCACAGACATAGGAGAATTTTGGGGAAAACACTAAAGGCACTTCTCTTCTTTCAAGAGTGGTCTGCAGCAAACAGCAAGAATTCTTTCTAGGTAGTAAAAGTAACTGTAAAATGGCGCAATAACCAGTAGAATGAGGTGTAGCGCAAAGTCTCCCCCTCAACTACCAAAGAGTGAAATACGAAGAATAATGGGGGCACAAAGTCGTCCTAAGATCCTTTAAACAAAAACAGAAAATAAACACACTAAAGACAATGGTGGCAGCTCAAAGTCTTCCCACAGTTGGCTTCAGGACGCCTTGATTACTTCCACTAGTTCTGCTTATTTAATTAAATGGATAAGAACGCATTCAGAAAATAGACATAATAATAATTTCCTCAACAACACAAGTTATTCCAACACAAAGTCTAAAAGGTCACTTGCTTTCTCATTCATATAAAGAAATATGATTAATAATCTGAGCTCAAAGTCTCAGTAATCGCCTTTCAATTTGGATAGAATTTTGCTTCTATAACAGAGAGATCCCCTTTGCATAAAATAAGATATTACAATATATAGCAGCCAAGAGAGACTTGGTGCTTTGTTTCATGGAAAGGCTCATGCTACATTCAATGCCTTGAATGCATTCTCAGTTCAGTCAAAGGAGCCATACTGAAACAGGGCATCAGCCTTAACTGTGGCGTGTCAATTCATTTCAAACGTCTCTTCCAAAGTATAGGCCGCCTGGTCATCTTCCTGATATTTGCACAATGGTCCCCTTCGCCTTTACTCAATGAAAAAAATAGGCCGCGTCCTTGATTTGTTCGCACTCTCTGACGTCCACCTGGTGGACTGTTTCACCAACTAGAAATAACTCATATGCAGATATTTTTGGTCTTTTTGCATCGTTCCCTCTTTTCTTAACGCATGTTGTCTCTTCCTCATGATCTAAGCTCTCGGGCTATCTTTTTCCTTTTTTCTGGGTCTTTCAGCTCCTTCAGCTGGTCACCGAGTTTGTTATCAGGTTCGCGCCATATTTGAAAATCAACGGATATTTTATTACCCTGAATTTGACATCCGCAGGGGCGTCATTGGTCGTTGGTCGCTTGAACCAATTTAAACCATGAACCTTTGAACCATAAGAGTTCATTGGTTCAATGGTTCAGCGGTTTGGGCGATCCTATCAGCTCCTTGGTTCAATCGCTTATTTGCTCTTCGGTTGAACCATCTTTTCGAACTGGTCTTTGAAATCTTTCGCTTCTTTCCTTCATTTGAAGCTTCTTTGAATCTTTGAACCTTTGAACTTTGAACCATTTTGGTTCAAAGTTCAACGTTCATTCTCTTCCTTAGAATCCTTTGGTCCTTTGAAGTTTCTGGATCCTTTTCTTTTATGTTGAACTCGTTGAACCTTTGAACTCTTTTGGTTCAAGGTTCAATGGTTCATTGGTTCATTCTTTGTTCTTCGAATCCTTTGTTTTTCGAAGTCTCTCGAACGTTGAAATTCCTTCGACTTTCTGTCTTTGGAACCCCTTGAAGGGAAGGTGTCCCTTCGGGCCTTGAGAATGGTCCATTTCGTGATTGCCAAGAGTCCCCCGTAAGGGTACCTACCCTTCAAGGTCCTTCGGGCGGCCTTGTTCTTCAAATCTTTCGGACAAAATGCCCGAAGGAAATCTTTCGGACATTTTATCTGAAACAAATCTTTCCTCTGCCTTTGTCGCTTCCTATCGTGCCTTTGAACATTCCTTCGGACATTTTGCCCGAAGGATTTCACTTGTGAAATCTTGCCGCGGAAAATCTTTCCGAAAGATATCCTTTTGTTTCTTTTGTTCTTTGCCCTCCGCGAGGGCACTTGTCCTTCGGACTTTGGGAGACTCCTTTGAACCTTGCGATTGAACCAACCGATTGAACCAACAATGGTTCAACGGTTCAACGGTTCAATGGTTCAATACTGTGTTCCGCTCATTCAATTGACCGCTTGAACCAACCGCTTTGAACTATTTGTTGAACTCGTTGAACCTTGAACCTTTGAACCATTTTGGTTCAAGGTTCAACGGTTCAACGGGCTAAATCTTTCTTCTTTGAAGCCTTCTTTTCTTTAAGTCTTTTGATTTTATTGAACTTGTTGAACCTTTAAACTCATTGAACCATTTTGGTTCAAGGTTCAACGATTCAACCTTTACTCTTCGAAGCCTTCGTTTCTTTAAGTCCTTTGAAGCCGTTGAATTTTGAACTTGCCGAAGCGCTTAACTCTTTTAAGTCTACTGATGTCATTGAACTTTTGAACCCATTGAACTTTGAACCTTATGGTTCAATGGTTCAATCTTTTGATTGAAGCCTCAACGTTGAACCAACCTTGAAAATGCCCAAGTGTTGGGAACTTGTTTCTTTGTGAGAGCTCTCCTATTGAAGTTGTTGAACCTGTTGAACCTGCGAGTCCCTTAGCTGAAAAAGCTTGAATAATTGAAGAATTTGGATGCTCAGAACATTTTTTGAGAAGGGAAGAGAGAATTTTGGCCTACAGGACCAAAATAGTTGATATGTTGTCCCCAAAAATGAGTGACGGATTTTGGGAACAACAACTAGAAAGGCCATGACAGTTTGATAGGAGAGTCGTGCAAGATGAAAGAGTAAACACTTACACTATAAATAAGGATGGCAAGAGATTCACATTAAGTCCATTAAAGAATAGATGAGATGAGGTGGACAACAGTGCCAAAGAGATGTTGGTTTCCAGTAAAGATATTTTGAAGGTGGCCAAGGAGGAAGAGACATGTTTTGCTCTAGTTTCAAAGCCTATGCAAGTTGTGACAGACATTAATGTAAGTGATCTTCCTATGAAAATCTAGAATATGTTGGAAGACTATGTTGATATTATGACAAGTGAGTTGCCGGAGGGACTACCACCTATAAGGAGCATTATTCATCATATGAATCTAGTGTCAAGAGCAAATTTGCCTAACAAGCAACCTATAGGTTGACTCCAATGGAGAATGATGAGATCAAGAAACAAGTGCAGAAGCTATTGAAGAGTTTAATATGAGAGTTTGAGCCCATGTGCCATTCTAGTTGTGTCAGCACCCAAAAAAGGTGGAGAATAGAGAATGTGTACGGATTCACATGCAATCAATAAGATCACCATTAAGTATAAGTTTATATTGCCAAGAATGGATGACTTAATAGATTATTTGACTGGAGCTAGGTACTTCAAAATAGATTTGAAGAGTGGGTAACAGAAGGCGATGAGTCAAAAACCGCATTCAAGACGAATGACGGATTGTATTAGTGGTTGATCATTCCATTTGGTTTGTCAAATGCCCCAAGTACATTCATGACTCATGAATGAAGTGTTGAAGCATTTCAATAGTAAGTTTGTGATAGTTTACTTGGATGACATTTCAATTTTCAATCATTCTAAAGAGGAGCATTTGAAGCATATGAAGTTGGTTTTGGATAAGTTGAAAGAAGAGAAATTGCTAGTGAACTTGAAGAAGTGCAACTGCATGCAAGAGAAGTTGATATATTTGGGATTTCTAATATTAAAGGATGGTTTGAGGATGGACCCCAAGAAGGTGAGGGCAACTGTGGAGTGGCCTTCACCAAAGGTTATGTTTGAGGCAAGGAGTTTCCATAGGTTGGCAAGTTTTTATAGGAAGTTCATTCCAAATTTCAGTGGTATATGTGCACCCATTATGGAGACTATGAAGGGAAACAAGAAGAAATTTTAGTGGATTGTTGCAGCAGAGAGTATCTTTCAATTTCTGAAAAGATAAGTGACAAAACAACAAGTGTTAGTTGTACTACATTTCAGAAAAGTGTTTCAGGTTGATTTTGATACAAGTCAAACATCGATAGGAGCGGTGTTGAGCCAAGAAGGTAAGCCCATTACTTATTTTAGCAAAAATTTAAATGATGCCAAGAAGAAGTATACAATATATGCCCAAGATTTATATGCAATTGTACAAGCTCTCAAGAAGTTGTAGCATTATTTGTTACTAAAGGAGTTCATTTTGTACACGGACAATCATGCTTTGAAATTCATAAACAGCCAAGGTAAGCTCAATCAAAGGCACATGAAATGGGTGGAATTTCTTCAAAACTATTCTTTTGTTTTGAAACATAGAAGTGGGAATTCAAATAGAGTTATAGATGCCTTGAGTAGACAAGCTCTTGTTGTGAATGAGCTCAAAGTGGAGGTCACTGGGTTTGATTCAATGAAAGAGATGTATGAAGAAGCCTTATATTTTGAGATGCATGGACAGCATGCAGAAATTCAACAAATACAGACAGAACTCTGTGGTTGGAATACATAATTCCAAATGGGTTGTTCAAGGGGAGGAAGTTGTGTATACCTCAAGGTTCCATGAGAAAGAACCTATTGAAATAAAAACATAGCGGAGGTCTAACTAGTCATTTTGGATATGATAAGACATTGGCACAGCTAAGTGACAAATATTATTGGCCACAAATGGGTATGGATGTGAAGAAGTTTGTGCAGAAGTGTAGAGTTTGCCAACATGTTAAAGGCAAGAGTCAAAATGTTGGTTTGTATTAGCCATTACCCATTCCGGATAATTCGTGGGGTGCATTGAGTATGGACTTTGTTCTTGGATTGTTAATAACGTAGCGAAGAAATGATTCTATATTTGTTGGTGTTGATAGATATTCTAAAATGACTCACTTTTTAGTATTAAAGAAGACTAGTGATGCCATGCATATTGTGAATTTGTTTTTTTAAGAAATTATAAGATTACATGGGTTTCCAAGAAGTATTGTATCAAATAGAGATACAAAGTTTGTTGGGAACTTTTGGAGGATGTTATGGAAGAAGTTGGGCACAAGATTAAACTTTAGTTAAGCCTATCATCCTCAAACAAATGGGCAAATAGAGATTGTGAATCAGAGTCTTGGTAAGTTGTTGAGATGATTAGTTGGTGATGAGCCCAATCAACAAGATTTGATGTTGGTAGACAATAAGTTTGCTTGCAATGATTTAGTCAATCGAATTACAGGTTTGAGTCCTTTTCAAATAATGTATGGGAGCATCCCTAGAGGTGTATGCGAGTTGAGGAGTACAACTGATATGAGTAGGAGAAGTGCAGACGCTGAAGACTACACTCAAGCTATGTACAATGTGCATCAGGAATTCAAGAGAAGAACTGAAGAGAATATTGGAAAATACAATAAACATATTGATATGCAAAGAGTAGAGCTGAATTTTGAGGTTGGGGACTTGGTTTTGTCACATTTGTGCAAGGAGAGGTTTTTGAAAGGTGAGTACAACTAGCTCAACTGGAAGAAAATTGGGCCTTGTAATATTTTGAAGAAGTTCTTAGCTAATGCTTATGATATTGAGTTGTTTGATGGAGTAGGTATTTCACCTATCTTCATTGTAGAAAATTTGTACCTATATGTTGAGGCACAAATAAGTGATGCAATGGATTTTTTTGTTGAGGATTGGAGAGAATAGATGCCAGAAGCAGCCAAAGAGGAGATGGAAGTCATTTTGGGCATCTAAATTGGTAAAAGGACAAGAATCAATGAGTACTAAGAGTACTTGGTCAAGTTGAAAGATAGAGTAGTTGAATATGTGACGTGGATGAATACATCTGAAGTTGCAAAACATGGTAAAACTATAAAGCAACTCATAATGGGTTCATGAGCAGGAGCTCATGGTCCTTTTTGTTACCATGGGTGTGTGATGTAGGAGCATCCATGGAAAACAAATTATCTTGCATCACCCAAACACAGAGTGGTGTGTTTATATGTTTTTCTTTGTTTCTTTGTCGTTTTGACATAGAGTGGTTGTTTGGAGCTAAATTTTTGAAGTCTTTTTTTTCTTCTGATTTTTATACTAATAGATAAACCAAGTTGATGTGATAAAATTTGATTATAATTACTTAGTGTTAAAATTTTTTTTTAAATGCTCAAAATCCTTGTTGAGAAAAACTCAACTGGGTATTGGGGTGTTCCAATGCTAATCAAGCTTGAAACCCCGATTTGGTCTAGAGAGTGTTCGTCAGAGTTTGTCTTGCCCATTAGGCCCAAAAACTCGACAAGGTCTGTAAGAGTCTCGTCAGAGTTTGTCTTGCTTGTGGGGCTAATAGCCCGACAGGATCTACGAGAGTCTCATTGGTGTTTTGAGTGGTCATCAAGGCCTTAAAACCTACAAGGTTTGTGGAAGACTCAATCAGAGTTTGTAGTGCCCATCGAGTCCCAAACCCTGATAGGTTCTACGGAGGACCAAATGACAATCAGGGTGCTTGTCAAACCAAAGAAAAAGGCCGACATGGTTTATGAAAAAAATTATGAGTGCCTAGACTATTTAAAAAGCCCTACAGAGTCTATTCTGTAGAAAATAGCCTTTATACGGCTAGAATCACAAGATCGTACACATAATTCAATCAATCAATCAACCAACATATTTCATTAATCGAAAGGTTACAATATATAAGAAAATGCTTCTAACATTTCTAACAATATATTAGTTGTTAACAACTAACAAACAACCTTAACACTAATTTAGGATTGGTTGTTCTAACAACCAATATCCTATATTATTTTATGTTATGTGATTTGCACAACCAAATCACTAATAATAAAACAAAATAATATATCCATGTTAGGACTAATTTCTAACATTCTCCCCCCCTTTGTTCTAACATGGGGCGAGGAACTACAAACCTAAATTCCCCCCCTGAATGTGGATGTTGGGTTTCCCTGAGAATGCATCCAGTATATTGATTAGGAGAACTTATTACAATGAAGATCACAAACAATTTTGTTTTATTGAAAATGCCTTTGAAAGGCTTATATACAATTCATAATTTTAAAAAGGACTTGACTCTCAATTCTGACACTTGACTATTATGAAGCCTAATATTATTAGAACTCTAACACTTTTGATAAGACTTTTATAAATCTTAACTGACTTAAAAAATAATTAACTATGTATTTTGACAATATATAAATAAACTAATTAATTAAATGACTCACCAGACGTTAACTCACTAACCTTAATAAATAACAAAAACTTAAGACAAAATGAAACCTATTAAATAGACTTCTTAAATATAAGATGGTAACAAACTAAACATAGACAAACTTAATAAATCTAAATGAAATTAACAAAACCGAAATACACTAAAACTTTCTAAAACAAACTCATAATCTAATAAAAACAAAATAATAATAAGCTAAAACCGCAAAATAACTAAATGAAATCAAACCTAAAATTAACCCTAATCATAATCTTCCATTACCGATGGAGATATTGACGGTGGTCGTTGAGGGAAGACTGCAGGTTATGAATCGTGGAGAAAACCTCAGAGATGAAGCTCGGTGTGATCAGGGGTCTGATGTATGAGGAATAAAACTTTGATTCCTCAAATAATACATTTGATATGAAAACTCGCCAAAATAATAATGGAGAAGCTACCAAGACAGGGTCGTTGTATGGAAGGTGAGCTATGGATGAAGCTTGCCACGAGCAGGACGGAATGGAGGGGCTGAACAGAGAATGCCAGAGGAGATTACACATTCCAACATCGTTTGAAGAGAGATCATGCCAGCTAGGCGACATAGGGTCTGCAGCGAGACGACGAGTAGAGATCCACTGTCAAGGAGTCAAAGGACTGCAAGATCCATTTGAGAGAGTCACGAGCCAAAGGAGTGGTCGTGTATGCCATTGTTGATCAGGGCGAAGATAAAGAATTCCGCCAAGGAGCGTGAGTATCCACCGAGGATAAGTAGATCAGATCTCTCCAAGATCTGCTCAGTATAAATTAGCTGTCATGCTTAGTTGTTTAACATCGTTTTGGCCGATGAAGGAAGAGAAAGAGAGATAGTGCAGGGGATGGTGGATTCAACAAAGGTGCACATGGTCTTCATTGCAACTAGTTGGCAAAGTGCAAACAGAAGTGGACAAACAAGCAAGAGTTGTTGCACGTGATCCATACTGCAACATCTCTTAAAAATCCATTTTGATGTAAAATCACAGGCAAATAAAATGTATAAAGAGGTCCCATCAGGTTAACTATTCTAACACCAGATAATGAAGTTAGCCTTTATCACGCAGAGTCGAAGGCTACTACACAATTCAATCAGTCAATCAACCAACATATTTTATTAATCAAGAGGTTACAATATATAAGAAAATGCTTCTAACAACATTTCTAACAGTAGATTAGTTGTTAACAACTAACAAACAACCTTAACACTAATTTAGGATTGATTGTTCTAACAACCAACATCCTTTATTATTTTATATTATGTGATTTGCACAATCAAATCACTAATAATAAAACTAAATAATATATCCATGTTAGGACTAATTACTAACATTGTAGAAGTTAAAGCATCAAAAGTTACATGGTATGTGAAAGGTCAATCCATTCCCTCCTTATATAGGAAAATGGCATTTGTTTTTCAAGGATGGTTGTTGGTGAGGGTGGCTATTGTATGTAAATGCATAAATCTATAGAAGAACCAATTGTTTCTAGATTGTGATGTTTTTTATTTCCTCCGTGTCAATTTTATTTTCAAACATTGTACTGTTTTCCAATAAATGAATAGAAGGTGTTCTTATGTTAAAAAACTGCAAAAATTCAATCCGAGTTGATTCTTAGGGTGTATGTGTGCCCAAACTAAGCATCACACAATTAGAGGTTGTCCTTAAGTGGATACTTTGTTTGTGCTTACACCAAGGTGGCATTAATCCATAATCTCCTAAAGGAAGGGAACCCTCCCAATTTGGGGGGAGTTAATCTCATTTTATCTTCTCAAGTCTTTAAAAGGAATACAAAATAGGAAAAGCCTCCATATGGCTTCATTTTTTATTGATTGCATATGTTATACACTACAATTTAGTGTTATTTTATTCAATCCCCGGTCTCCATTAGATAAGAAGTTCATCTGTATTATATGTTGTGTTATATACAACCACTTGTACCACTCATTTACCCTAAGATTTATAATGAGTTTCTCCATTTTGTTTATGAATCCATCTATAATACAAAATGCCCAAGGATTTCCTCTGTAATGAAGAAAACTGTTTCAAAATATGGAAATCGGTTTTACTTCCAAGATAACACATACTCATAATAGGAGCCTTGAGGCCTCCTCATGTCTTACCCCTATATGTACGTAGACGTTTGATTGTTTTGGGTATTTCATATCAATTTTCTATTGGCATTGCTCTAGTTCTAAAATAGAAAAACTAGGGCATCATTCTTAATGTACCTATATTTATTGGAGAAGAGGTATTTCAACACTTTACCCTGTGGAAAAACAAGAGAGAGGATCTTATCCTATATGAATGTGGAGAAGTTAGATTTTGGCAATTGGACCCTCTAGGAAAAGTGGATAACTATTGAAATTCCATACGCATAAGACTAATATAAGGTATCAGCACAAGCCTGCCTCCCCAAAACATGATATCTTTATGAATGTAGTGAATAATTATGAAGAAAATGTGAAATTAGTTGAAGCGGAAAGAGCTAATCACTTGAGGACACTTAAATAAATGGAAGCTCTAACGTTATAATGGAATCTAGTTGCTTAGACCCCTGTAATAAATGAAGTAGGGAGTTCAGAATTTGGAGCTCATTGTGATATTGATGTTACACCCTTTATGATCCCTAAAACCACTTAATTGCAAGTTTCCACATGACTACCCATATTGCTTGTACAAATATATTCTTTGTTGTTGGTGATACCCCATTTTTTAATTTGTCAAAAGAATTCAACAAAAATCAGATGCCTAATAATTTGTTGAAGGAAATAGTTGATGCAATTCCTATTGTTTCTCCTAATCCATTTGATTTGCCCCCCGTTGTTGTTCCTAACCAAGTTGATGTGATTCATGTTATTGTTCCTAGTTCACCCAACTCAATCTTAGAGTCAACCCAATTGGCTCATGTTTACGAGAATGCAGTTCAAGACTTAGAACAAGTAAATCAAGAGTTCTCCCCTGATGTCATTGGAGGCCTTCCAAGGCCATATCATCAAGATTGGAGACGGCAATTTAAGTATAAATAGAGGAGACAAGAAAATGTTAATATGGTCGTTACAGAAGCACTTGAGGTAGAACTGAAATATGAAGACAAAAAGATCAAGTCACATGCTAGATGTAAGGGGAGGGGATAAGGACAAGAAATAATGACCACGTAAACTCATATTTTGGCAGATTTGTCAAAAATAAAGAAGCCTACCACCCTTTCCATAAAGAAAACTTTCAATGCTATGCCTCTTAATCAAGTTATTGAAGATTATGCAAAATACTTGTAAAAATATTGCATATTTAGAAAATGAATTGAAGCAAGCCATAGGTAGTTTAAAAGACTTAATTGTTATAAAAAAGGCTATTTGGAATGTGATGTCTGACATTGGATGTAAATTGATTAATTTGTTTTCATTTTTTCTAAATGTGCAAGAGTAGTTGTCCCAACAAAAAATGGTGCAAAATAAATTTAAAGGAAATAGAATCAAATTTTTGGAGGTAAAGGGAATGATAGATTCCATTGAAAATATCCAGATACTAAAAACCCAAGCTCCCCAGACATTGTAAAGTTCACCAAATTTTAATAAAAAATGGTTCTAGATTTTGTGAACCATCACTTAGAAGGTTTGGATGTGATGATGGAGAAGTCTGAAGCAATGTTACCATGCTTGAATCATTTGCTAATAAAACCAGAGATTTGTTTTCTTTATTTCTATGAAAGGCATGGTTGACAAGGTCCTCTACATTGTTAATACAGAAGTCACCAACTAGTAAAGAGGCCTGGTTAATCTTATAGAATGTTACATTACTTCTCCTACACAAAAGGTGAAACATGTTTGCATGATAATAGGCAATGTTACACAAATTATATCACAGATAAAACGGACCTTCCCAAAACAGATAAGAGACTTGGTAAACATTAGCAAGTGGATATTTCTTATGTTGGAGATGTTATCGAGGATGCAGCAATTTGTTGATTGTGAACTTAGTACCACTTAAGTTATGGTTTTTATATTTTAGTTTTTTGAATAGCTAGGTGGCCGTTGGTAGTTGAGATGTCATAGTAGGTTGGGATTGAAAAACTTTTTAAGGCCCTAGTTAGTTGTATTGGAGGACAGGATTTTTTTTTAAAAATTATGCTAAGATAATTTTTAATTCAAAAAACTTGCAAATTATCTATGAGAATTTCCATTTTTTTTTCCACGTTGTAGAACTTTGGTGGAAGAATTAGAAAGAAGAAAAACAAAATTTCATGCTGCAAAATGACATTTTGATTTAAATATGGTGTGATTCTTTTTTGTTTAAGTTTTTGGTGGTAATTTATCTTATTAGTTTTTATTGAATCTAAGTTATGTTATTTTCTATGGTTAAATGAGAGAAAAAATAGTAATGAATTTAATTTTGTTGGCCAATGATCATTTAAACTTCTATTATTTGATTGACAGTCAATAAAATTTTTCAAAATTGTGGAAATTGTGTAGTTAATTGAACTTCTATTGTTTCAATATTTGCAATATAAAATGGCACTACCTTTTATAAATTTGAGCATTTGTTATTTTTGTAAAAGATCGGTTTGTTTTTCAATAATTATCCAAGGTCTTAAAGTGAAGTGTATTTTGTATTTTCAATTACTTTTCTTTTTAAAATAAAATTCAGAAAAAATGATTTATTATATATATGAGCGAATTTAAATTAGTAACAAAATAATGAAGGTCATTTTCTTCTTTCTTTTTCAAAACCCTTGTTTAAATATAAATAGATAGGATTATAAAGTAGATTTAATTACTAACATTTGAAAATAAGTGACTTTGAAAGGCTAAAATAACCCGGTCTTTGGTCTCCTCTTAAAGAAGGCCTATAATGGGAAGGTCTCCAAAAAATTCCTCAAACCTACATCCATATCAATACACTGACCAACACTTGCATCATAATTTTTAAGGTTCCAACACTTCCATTTGTGGGCATTATATGTTTTTTGTTTGAGATATGTAGTTAAATGTTTTGGATATGATTAAATCTCAAACTTTTAGGTTCGACAAAAATTCTTCAGAGTTTTGGACAGATGTTTTGAATATATTTGACAACTGACGGTTTATATGTTTTTTCTGAGGTTTTTGAATTTTTTTGATGTTTTGGGTTTTTTTTTGCCAGTTTTTGAAAGAAATGCAGATTTGCATAAAATGATAAATAAATTCTATAACAATACTGAAATCGAAAAAGACTATTTTTTTATTAAAATAAAACCCTTTGCATGAGTTTACAAAAACTTGGTGGGTTATGAATTCTGCCCAATAAAAGAGTTTGCCAAAAACCACAATCCTTTACATGCTATCATGTTTTCACTTGCTGTATGGTACCCAGGTTGCCAGCATGCTGCTGTACGGCCTGTGGCTCTCTCAACCTCTAAAATGGGCGTGATGCCCTTTCTGTCTCTCAACCTCCAAAGATAGGCGCCTAGAACCCTTGTCTGAAGAATGGATAACCCTGCTGAAACCCTGTAATGATAACCTCTGAAAATCAATGTCTTCTCCTAATGAAGAAAACCCCTTGGATTGTATTGTGTTATTTTCAAAACTGTCACGTGTAATAAATAATGTCCATTTAATCTAAGGATAATTTTTAATTTAGAGATGGGCGCCCCCTCAGCATCTTAAGTTATAATTTTTAATTATAACTTAATATAATAATCTCGTAATATCAATTAAATATTAATATTTCCCTCGTTACTCGCCCGATGACCGAACCGTCTGAAGCGGTCATATACTGGAATGATTCCGAATGCTGTCAACCCATATTGCCAAAAATAGCTGGGGTATGGCATGTTTCAAAATGGATTTTTGTCACGTAGAGATCCAAACAAGAGTTGGATAAAATTTAACAAGAGGAAAACTTATGGCACGTCAATGACATTGTGTTACAAAATGTAGGTGTCCATTTAATCTAAGGTATATTAGACAAGGAGAAACTGAAATGTATTCGTTTGACACAAGATCATGTGCAATTACAATGCAGTTATAGGCGGTTAAGAATTTGGAATAACAAAGGTTAATAAATTGTAAATAGATAATTTGAGGATTTTTATCTCAAGTTATTTGTCAAATTTTTTCAATTATATTAGATTGTTAAAGTTAAATTTGAAAAGGCTTTTTCAACCAAGTTTTCTCCAATTTGTTTTCAATGATTAAATACAATATCATTTTATAGTTTCTAATTACAAAAATTGTATATTTAATGGATTAAATAGGAACAATGAGATGTTTATAATCAATATATTCTTGTGTTTTTGTGAGTGGCGCAATTTTTTTCCTTTGCATTTATTTTTTGTTCGTAATAGCATACGATACAAATCATCAAAAACTTTATATCAAATGGTGTAACTGCTAGTCTAACAATTGCTTCTCCATATAATCTAAATATATGGTATGTGTCCATAAGAATAAGTCAATGCACAATTAAACATTATTAAGTAATGATGTCCTTACACCTTATAAATTCATGCAAACCAAATAAATATTATAAGTTGTATGTGAACCCAACCGAGTTCCTTATAGAATATGGCTTAAGAGTTACCCTTTAAATCTTTGTATCTCAGGAAAAGAAGGTTGTTCATTCATGTAACTAAAATATTTTGAGACAACCCTTCATATAACGTTCTATAGATGTTGCTAAGTTTTCTCAAATATGTTAAATTATAGTTTAGGATGAAGTTATTGTCAATTAGGTTTTGATTAACGTTATTTTATTTTCATTGAAGGTTTATAAAATCAAGACTTGATTATATTTTAATGATAGTTAAGTTGTAATAAATTATATCAATTATACTAATGTTCTTTACTATATCTTTAGAATTTATTAGAGGAGGGGTCTGATTGAGGGGTAACATTATATTTAGTGTCTCTTATATGGATGGAGTATGAAATATATAAAATGAAATGTATGGTAACATGTAGACACATTATTTTATATTTTATATGTGCTAAAATAACATGTTTTAGTATTCAACTAATTTGAATGATGCTTTATAAGATTTTTCTAGGGACAATTAGAGAAAATATGCATGTTCTAGTGCGATTTTATTAATAAATTGAGTTATTTTTCAATGATTGGCATCTAAGGGATTTGAAAAACTTAAATGGTAGTGACTATGAAGGGTTTTCTCCCCAAAAGGTTCATAATGACCATAATTCTTCCACAATAGATGGTTTTTAGGGCATTTTAGATAAGAAAATGTGTATTTCTTTATGTAACATCTAGGGAATGCCTAAGTTACAATCTAACTTTTTTATAAAAATAGTTTTGTTTTGTTGAGTTTCAAATTGAGATAACCAATCTTATAGCATTGCCTACTTAAAAGCATTTTTTAATTAATTATCAACAAGTCCATAGTGAAAAATTAGTTAGCACATGAACTGATAACGCAATGCTTAACAAATTATCAAAGAGATGTTGATATCTTAAGATTATAAAGAAGAATTGTAAGATGTTAAGATCTCAAGATTTTGAAGTTAAAAGCCAAGTTTCATTCTATAGAGATTTGCAACCAAAATAAATTGTTATGGTAAGTCCATAGTAGCGTTCTTCTTTAAGTTGAAAATTTACTAGAACTACTTGAAGACCTTGTTATTTAAAGACCCTCAATATTTGGAAGCACTTATTATCGGAAGAACTCATGGAGATCCTCCACATTCATTTTTTATGCTTTTAATATATAGTAAAGCATGAGGTTTCCAATTTCATAAGGGCGTTGATATGACAGTGATGTGGTAGGCCATAATGAGTTGTATTGGGTCTACGTGTGGCCAATATTATAATGTTGACGTATTTATGAAGTAGACTATACATATAAAATAAGCTCATATCATTAGTTCTTTAATAAAATATGTCCTTAGTTTTAAAATATTTAATTACTCGAGACACTATTTTATATATTTTTTCTAACACTAACAAGGTGACAGTTATTTGTGAGGCTAACATGGTTGATTGAATAGATTGAATTAAATAAAAATGAGGAGGATGCTATTTGTATATTAATGTGCATTTTATCTTAATGGATTAGGATGTAACGCTGATAGGGGCACTAAGAATTAAAAAGTAATGACAGAGGAAAAAACACCTAAAGATAAAGGTTGATGTATGGTTGTAATTATATGTCGTTTATTTCCTAACCTAGGGTTCTTTTGATGAACTAAAAATAAAGGTACAAGTATGAATAAGGTTGCAAGTGGGTAGGTTAGGGGTGGGAGTGCTAAAGTCAGGCAACAAAATGGATCATTTTTATTGTCTAAATGACTCACATATAATGGAGACAATGTGTGGTCACTTAAAAACTTATATGTGTCTTGTGTATGCACTTTATAGGGATTTGATCCCTAATCGTTGCAATTCAAAGAAGTATAGAAGAAAAGCGAAAGTTGGTATATATTTTAATAAGGAAATACATAGTGACACACCAAGGCTTAGGAGAATGAGGCAAAGGTAGGAGTTACTTATCAAAAAAAAATAGTTCTAACAAAATCTTTCCAATCAAGTGGATGATTGTGTGTCAATCGAAGAAGGGAAGAGTATTATAGTGAACAACTTGGGGTACACTCACAACAACCATACATTATTAATTATTGCAAAGGCATGATATGTTTAATCTTAGAGCTCCTTCGTCATTGTAGCAAGCTACCTAAGCACCACAACAATGGAAACTTCTAAAACAAAGCAGTGTCAATGACCTTGTAAACACAAATACATACCTCCAATAAGCGGCACGAATTTGGAGCTTGGTTCCATCTATATATGGCAGTATATGTGTTATAAGTATTATATAATCTATCACAAAGGCATGATAGTGAAGGAGAAATAATTTCTAAAAGATGTATTATTATAACCTGTTATTGGACAGTATCATAATCATTACCTTGAGCTCACTTGGAATCAGTTACTAAAGTTTTAGAGGAATGAGCATGTTAGTGTCCACTTTAGATTACAACAATGATGTAGTGGACAAATCCATAGCAATAGGAGGCACGAAGACTGGATTGGAGGAGGAATGCATATTTGTAAAGCTTATTCTAATACCCATCAAGGTGATTTCAATGGCATCTCATTTTTCGAAAGGGCATTAACTCTTTGTGACAACCACAATTGCCAAATTCATACAAAGATTTCATAAGAGAAAAGAGTTTGGTAGCAAGGCAATTTTATCCAAAGTAACTTTATTAGCATTTTCCATAGGAACAAATTAGTATTTATTTTAGCCAAGACAATATGCATCCTTCCCTAGATTCTTCATCCTCGACTTGTCACCCTCACTAAGTTGCCTCTGAGAATGAAAACCCACAACCATGTTCCAATTTCATGAACTGACACTACTCAATTTTGGCTTGCTTATAGAGAACAATTCTCATAGAACTTTGTATTCATGTTATATTCTCAAAAACATTTAAACTACTTACAAGCAATTTTACAATAGTTAATTTTTTTAATCATCAATGTACCTCTCACCATTTTCACATAGTGACTCGAAGGTTTGTACATTTACATTAAGTGTTAACCACACAACAACATCAACTTGGACGACAATTAGATATGGTGGAAGCAGCCCTAATATGTCTGCACAAATGCATTTGGCAAATTGAAGATAATTTCAATAACTTTCAACTCTAATTTTCGACTCTTCCAAAGAGGCAAAAAGACAGTATTGAAATTTTATTGTTGTATAAATTTTAAAGGGTTACTAAATAAATTTGTGCTTCAGTAAATAAGCAATTAATAGACGTATATTTCATGGAGAAATCAGTTCGATGTGGGTTCATCCTGGTTCTATACATAACAATGAATTAATTAATCAGTCTTGTTATTGTTTGAACCCCAACTACCCCAACTAATAGTAGACGTTGACAATGGATGCAGCAAATTCTAAGTTCTTAGTTTTATAGTTTTAAATGTTTTTTAGTATAGTTGGGACCATAGGTATCCTGACTTCTAGCTTAGTTGGATGTTCTTACTCATTTTGTGTGGTCTCAAGCTTCCTTTGGTTTCCTTTGTAATGCTTTCAGGTTAGCTTTCTCACTGCATAACCCTTGGGCACCTCATTGCAAAAGTTTGGGACACTCAAGGAGAGGAAGCCTTTTGTTGCTTCGTTGATTTTAAGAAAGATTTTGGCATGGTTCCCAGAGACAAACTATGGAACAAAATGGAGGAACTTGGCGTTCCTGATGAGTATAGAGTGGCAGTGCATAAGCTTTATGAGCAAGTGCAGGCGGAAATCAGAACTAGTGCAGTATGTCTGAATGCTTTGGTGGCAACATCGGGGTCAAACAGGGCTGCCCTCTATCCCCCACTCTTTTTGGTTTATATATTGACAAACTCGAATATTGGTTAAACAAAACCAACGGGGGAGGTATTCAGCTGGCAAGTTATGTGGTAAAGTTGCTTTTGTATGCGGATGATCTTATTCTAATTGCAAAAACAACTAATGATTTGAGACAACATTTGAAAGCCTTGGAGCTCTTTTGCCAGGAAGTAGGGATGCAAGTGAATATCAGCAAGACTAAATTCATGATTTTTTCACTAAAAAGGAAAACGCAGCAGGTTAATTTTATTTTTGAAGGGAGCCCACTGGAGATAGTACAAGAGTACAAATCCCTGAGAATTGATTTTCACAACAGACTCAGTTGGGATACATACAAATCGAAAAGAATCCAAGGTGGATGGAGGACATCTTATCTTCTTCAAAACAGGGGTAGGAAAGTTGAATTATGGGATTGGAAAACCCAAAAAACCCTTTTTGGTTTGTTGGTCATGCCAGTTGTCCTCTATGGTTGTGAGGTTTGGGGTAGTAACATGTCAAACTACAAGTGGAAATAATTAGAAAGAATTCAAAAACACCTAATCACTAGCAGCTTCAAAGTCAAAACGATGGTCCCCTATGAGACTCTCTTAGTTGAAGCAGGTACGTTTCCAATGGAGGCTTCAACGTTAATTAGGTTGCTAAGCTATCTAAAAAAAGTTGGAAGCATGGATAATCATCACTAGCTCAAAATAATAGTAGAGGAGAAACTAGATTGAAGGAAGAAGACATGGATGAAGAAGAACAATAGATGGTTGGCCAAATGGGACATTAATTTACAAGAATGTCCTAACAATAACGAGGAAATAAAGAAGTTTGTGTTAGGAAAATTCAGGGCTTCCATGTGGACAAATCACAATGGATGGAAAAAAGTGCATTATATCAAAGAATTCAACCCCACGTGGGAGCATGCTGAGAAGGCTTATATGCAAGTTGCGTTTAAAGGCAAGGCTAGGATTTTAGTGGCTCAATTGAGGACTGGGTCACATCATCTTAGGTGCAAAACTGGTAGATGGATGATTCCAAAGGAAGAGTGGGAAGAAAGAACTTGCATTTTCTGCAGCAAAGGGGTGGTTGAAGCTGAAAGGCAATTCATCATTGAATGCGCAACATATGTAGATATTCGGAGTCAATATGAAAACAATTTGAAAGTAGGCAACGTAAGTGAGCTTTTTGAGGAGCCTAGGCTGCACAATACAGTTGATTTATTGATCAAGCTTCATAGTAGAAGATCTGATATCGAAAAGAACAGAAGAATGTCTTGATTTTTCGGCTCTTGGTCCCTTAGACTGCTCGGTTTTGTAGACATTATTAAAATCTTTCATTTCATTTCATTATATTAAAATTTACATTTAAAAAAATTAATTAAATTAATTACTTATTATATATAAAAAAGAGCGAGGTTACATAACTACATAATAAAAAGGAAATACATACATGGGAATACAAGAGTTTTGCACACGAGTAATGCATAATTATCGGTCATGTTGCATTAATTTATGTTACGAGTAGTTTTTTTTAATGGTTAAATACAAATTTGTTGTTCCAGCGACATCCCTTTACCATTAAATCAACTCACATGTAAATGTTCGAAATTCATATGCAATTCGATGTCATTAAATTTTTTGTGTGAGGCTCAACAAACAGTGTTAAATTCTTATCCAAGGAGAGACTGATCATAAGTTTGAATATTTGGTTCAATATTCTTCACTAATGTTTATCTCGGTACAAATATAATTATAGGGTGTTGGGAAAAAAATCACGATTAACTTATAAAATGAAATGAACATTAAATGTTTATTTAATGGTTTTGTTCAAGAAGACTTTCTAAAAGAGTGGATAATTAGCCTTAATCTAATACGACAGATGTCAACTAATTTTCAAAATATTAAACCACTATGATGAAACTATTAATGAAAAAAATATTTGGAAGCATGGTGGACTGTAAGATTAGTAGTTGAAATGAAGGACAAAAGAAAGATGACAAAAGCTACTTTATTTTATCAACTTTCAAGAAAGCCTTTGATAAAGTGACTAAAAATATACTTTGCAGCAAAATGGATGAACTTGGTGCACTAGGGAAGTATATGGCAATGGGTTATAAGGTTTATAAGTAGGTTAGAGTTAAAATTAGAAACATGTAGGATTGTAAGATCGATTCATACGTGATATAGGGGTTTTAAAAAGATGCCCTCAATTCTCCACATTATTTGGCGTTTATATTGATCCATTCAGATTAATCGGTAGACATGCTAGGAGGTGAAGAGACCCACATGGCTAAATATGAGATGAAGCTTCTTTTATATGCCAAATATCATTTACCAGCAGCAAGGACAACCAAAGTGTAAGGGATCACTTGAAAACCTTAGAACTCTTAGGCCCTAAACCTTGATCGGATTGGTTCCATGGCTATGAAAGTTCGATCATAGACCACATTTAGAAGGTGGTCATCACAGTAGTTGTGGTCAATCAATTGTAAGCATTATTTAGGTAGAGAAGTGTGAAAACAAGAAAACATCACCAGAACTAAAATCTTGATTTTTTCCTTTTGAAAAGAAAATAATAAAATGCACTTCATATTTGGAGGAATCCCCCTAGAGGTAATGGTAGGATACAAATACATGGGTCTAAAATTCTAAAAAAAAATAGTTGGGAGTAATACATGATGACAAAAATACAAGGAGGTTGGAAGGTGATATACTCTTTTCAATAACAACTACAAAGATACAAAATTGTGGTATTAGAAGACTACAAAGTCTTTTTCGAGTTACTTGTCATGGCAGTGATGTTGTACATTGTGCGAGATTCGACCAGCTACACATCAAGTCTAAAATAGAGATAAATAAAGAGAATTCAAAAGCACTTAATCACAAGTAGCTTCAAAATCAAGACTTTAGTCCTGTACAAAAATCTTTTAGCATAAATATGCATTTTTCCAATATATGTAACAATCACATGATTCATCCACTAACCTAAAGAAATAAGAAGGCATGAAGGCAAACAAATGGCCTAAAGTGATGGTGGGAGAAGCGTTTGTCAAAAAAAGATGACCTAAATGAGACAAAACAACATATAAAAGAATTGTTAGGGCACAACCTACGTGAATGTCCAAACATTGATTGGAAAAAAAGAAACAAAACAAATTATAAAAGAATTGTTAGGGCACCAACCTACATGAATGTTCAAACATTGATTTGGAAATTAAAAAACATGTAAGAAAAAAATACAGACTATGCAAATAAAAACAACTAAGGAGGAAGCAAAAATATCATTACTAAATTTGCTTGATGTCCCAACATGAAAAAGATGTTTTCCACGGAGGAAAAATTTAAGTGGAACTTGAAGATGCTTATAACCCAATTGAGGACTAGTTTACATCAACTTAGACGTGTGTTGTGTTTTTTTCACCGATTTTTCATGCAACCCTATGTAGACCAGATCTTTCATAACAAATAGAATACTTACAATGCCGACATATAATCTAAGCAAAAATACATAGACATTCACCCAAGGCATAACAAGAGAACACAAAGAACCCCATTATAAGAACAAAGCACAAAGGCAACCAAGCACATCATCTTCATAAAGAAAGCATATAACACATCTAAGCACACCACAAACACATCACCTTAGAAGAAACTCATTCAAAGAATTTGTCGTTACTCTCATATTCACACTCATAAAAAAGCATACATATCATCACATTACAATCATTGCCATCAAAGGATGATCTTCACTCATTTACATCATACAATGCAATCTACCATGGATCTCTCAAATGCTAGCTCCAATCGATCTAACTCAGTATCTACAAACACGAAACCTATCTAAGATGTCTCAAATGAGAGATTGATACCCCTATTTACATTATTCCTAGACCCCTTTGACCCCTACCAATAGTTGTTGACTCAAGGCCACCTATCCACTATTGCCAACTATTTCCAATTGGATTTCCACCTATCCGTTATACTCAATATATTCCTTTGCTCTAATCATCATACGCTTGTCAACTTGGCTCATTCCCACACAACCCACATTTTCTTTGTTTGGATGTTTGACATCTATCAATTTTTCATCAACAGTGTTTCTTTTTTAATTCTTGTTTGTTTCAACCTGCGTAGTGTACATGAACTATCTTCTTAACCCATGCATCATTAGTTGTGTGGTCGATATTTATTATGTTTATTGAAAGTATCCAGGGGAATTTGCTCATCTCACTTGTGCATCATCAGACTTAGACAATCTTTACATGGTTGTATTATGCGCATATCTAGGGTCAACATTCCCCCACACTATGTTTCTTGTTTGTCCTCAACCAATTTTGTACTTGATTTTGTTGTGGCAGTTTCTCCTTCTCACACAACCATAACCTCTACTTTCATCTTGAATAGATCCCAATGATCCATTGTTGATTGTATATATTTTCTAAACTCCTACGCATCCTCCATTAACTTCTTTATTACCTCTTCATTTTGTAGATTGTTCTCATAAGTTTTTAATATGGATTGTGCCACCTGCTTAGATGCTCCATATAATCGTCACACATCGCAATTTCTTCTCCCATTGTCTTCATTTGTAGCTCATCAAACAATGCATCCAAATTAGTGTGCTTCTTATTCATTCCCACCTTGAACCCAGATGATTCTTTATACTTCCTCTCTCTCTCTCCACTTTGTCCTTCGCAACATACATGTGCACCATCAACTTTTTATGCATGGCCTCATCTTCCTTCATCCGAGCATCCACATATTCTAAGCTTCAAAATATATTTTTTTCCTCCATTTTATTCAGGCGGAGATTACTTGTCTTCTCTATTAATCGCTCCATGTAATCCTCAAAGGCAAATTTCAACTCCCTTAATCTATTTGCTTGGAGCTCCTCTTTAGTAAGTTTTTTGAACAAGAGTCATGCACAACATGTTATTTCCATAATCAAATTCTCTAATGACATCTTATTGCTTACATCTTCTGCTTTATACACTTATGGCCTCTCAATTTCCATTAATTCTGCCAACCTCTAAACTTCCTCTTCAAACTTCTTCAGAGTTTATTTTCCGTTGTTCAAATCTTCTCTTACATCCTCTACCTCCCTCTCTGTCATCAAACTTCTCTTCATCATTTCCAAGGATAGTTTCATCAATGCTAGCCCAATGACCTCTGTCATCATTCTTCTTGGATCAACCACCTTAACATCTTCATATTTTTCATTGAACTCCACCTCTTGTGCCTTCACTTTAACCATCAACCTTACCAGAACTTTAAATTTTGGTTCCTATATATGACTATCAAAGATAGTCTTCAACTCTTCTAGTGCGTTATCAATCACATTCTTGTGTCTAATCATCCACACAGGCATTCCATAAAATCTATTACCGAACCTTCATCCATCACAGAGTGTATTTGTCCTACCTCCAACACACCATCTAATTCTTGTTACTTTTGTTGTTATCTTCTTCATTCTACATCTCACCCTGCGTGTCCCCCTACAGCTTTGTTGAATTCTTCCTCTCTATTCTTTTGTTGAGCCTCCCCTCTTGGTTTGGTGTTGACTCCTACTGTTTGTTGCATGTCCCCTCCTGCACGCAACGTATCCTCCATATTTGTATCTTATTACGCATTTGTAGTAACATCTCCTTATGCAACATTCCCTTGTCCTAGTGGACTTTGAATACTTACTAGCGTGCTTAGGCACAAAATACCTGGGCAATTATTCTTATTGCACTAGGAGCTTGTGGGTTCATACTAGTAACAACAAATTCTTATTGTCTAGGTACTCTATCATTTTCTTGTGTAGAATGTGCAGTAGCAATTCCTCCCCCAATTGCTTTGTTTGGAACCTTTGTTCTAGTTTCTCTTTTGACAGGGATCTTCACTTGAGCTTCTTCTTGAATTGGACTTGGAGATTAAGTAGCACCCGTTCCAAATGTTCCAAACAAATTTCTCCTAGTCTTTCCTTGTGCATATACTTGGAGTTTCTTATTTTTAGGTTCACTATATGAAGATGATGAACTTTCATCGAGGTTTGTAACCTTCCCTTTTCCTTTTCCAAATGCAACTTCTTGTTATATTTTTCTTATTCTTTCTTAAATCTTTCTTTGTGCAACATCATCAATCACCATTGGTTTATCTTGTGTTGGTTTCTTTATGGGTGTTGTACCATTCCTCCTTAATGGTCTCAACACTCGTCCATATTATAATTATATCCATCTACCTTTACAAATAACGGTGGTTTGATCTCCAAACTTTCACTATACAAATCCTCATCCTCTAACACCTCACTTTTCTGTGGAGGCTTATATCTTCTTCCATCTCATTTTTTGGCATGTCAATTGTCCCAACATCTACATTTTCCCTTGGTAGGTCCTTCACTCTATTCAATGTGTGTTATAGATACTGCATGTTCATCACATATGGCAATTTTTCTCAACTCTTAAAATTTTCATTCATCCCTACCAAACTAACTAGGGAATAGTTTGCCATCACACAAAACCTTATGAAACTGTGATACGCCTCTAGCATCTTTAATGGTATCCTATTCTCTTCTTTGAACACCTCATGCACGCGCTCATACCACCTTCTCATCTTTATTTTATAGGGATCAGTCATCTAATTGTTGCAAGTATGCATTGCATATTTCTGTATGCACAAACCTAGTCCAAGAAGTAGCGTAAATCCATACCTACCCTCTAAAATTCCAATCTCTTAAATCATTAATAAAATTAAAATTGTGCCTTGTTTAAATCCATCCCCTTTCTAATGTGCTTATTCAAAAGCCATCACTATTTTCTTAGCAATGTACTTTGCATAGTTATACACTGTGCTTTTTTATGCTACCTCATATGCCAAATATGCAACTTCCTTGGATACAAAATTCAATTTCGCTTTGAAGACTATTCTAGAGCTCATAAATCAAGCAACGACTTTCATTGAGTTTGTTGGCATGTTCTCTACTACCATCGTCGTGCTCCCTTTCTTTAAATCCTACTAACCTGCTACCCTATTAATCTCAGGAATCCTCTTCATAGCCCCACACATATCTACTCATTCATTTATAAGGATTTTAATCTTGCTAATTTGTGCGGCCGAGATCTTCAATCTTCATCCTATAATGTTAAGCCCTCCCTCATGGGTGTGCCTCAACAAATATTTAACCAACTCATATGTTTTTTCAAAATATGGTAGCTCATTAATTTCCAGTGCTACCGTAGGTGTTAAGTATTTCTTTATATTTCTTATTTCTTGATTCATAATCATATCTATGTCCAACACTTTCTAATACTCTTTCTTTTTATGCTTGAAATCTTCAACCACGCAACTCCTTGAGCGTGTCAGTACAATCTCTCCTTCTACTACCCCTCTGGGTATGACATAAGTGTTGTGACAAACGAACATTTATTCTCTGCATTCCTCTTCTTTGTCAGTGGTTGTCCCTTGGGTCTCTACACTTCCCTTTGTAATGGTTCTTCATCACTTCTTGAGTTTTATTCCACAATTGGTCCTTCCTTTGGGCTAAATGTGGATCTTCCCTCTTCCACATCAACTTCTCTCGCACGTCTCCTCCTCGCCATTTTAGGTCCTCCCACTGTCTCCTTCAACTCCATACAGAATGGTCGATCCTTTGCAGTTGAACCCTTGTTCTATCCACACCAATCCACCCAACAATTTCTCACTTCTCCTTCACTTCTCCCTTTGTCATGCAGATCGCAGTCCATGATGACCTTTCCTATAACCGTTGTGCCCCAACTATTTGCAATTTCCTCTACAACTCTAAGATGCCCTAGCTTCTCTGACAATCACATGGTTTCTTTCACTCAACTCTTCTTCTCACTTTGGTTCTCTTTAAACACAAATTTGGAAATGACCATTTCAAATCACCATCTCCCTCTTATATCCTCACATGCATTCAATGACTTGGCCCTCCCTTCTTCCTAAGATCCTTGGCAAACATCATCTTCTAGTTGCCTTCACTATATACATGTGTCCTTTATACTCTTTCACTTGAAGACTCCATTTCACTGGAAGTTCTTTTTGTCACCAAATTTGCGCAAACTTCTAACTTGACTCACTCTCACAATTCTCCTAGCCCATGCATGAACAAATTTAGCTCTTCCTCCTCATTTTTCACAATTCCTCAATCAACCATTAGCATCTTTATCCAATTTGAAATTTGCAATAAATGAGCATCTAGGCTCTTGCAAGAACTGAAATTCCGCCTCTTTAGGACACATGTATGTTGACACTAAAAACTATAAAAAATAGTTGTTGAATAGGCCTATCCACCAAACATCAACAACACTGGTCCACTCCTCATCCAAACTCTTCAATTACTTCCCCTGATCTTTCGTCCACATACATTTTCCAATGATTTCTCCTCTGGCCAATAAAATAGGCAGCTAACCAAGTGTGAATATGCTTTGGTAGTTCTACAAAGAAAATCTCATATATATTGTTACAATTATTCTCCTAAAAAAACCCTTACTTCCCACAACTTCCTTTGAAAATTCAAGCGACTTTGTCTCTAACTAGGACTTCACACACTTGATAGTGATTCACCCTGCCATCAATAACTCCAATCTACAATCTCTGTTCAAGCAAGGTCCTGACAACAAAACCAAAATGTTGTGTTTTTGTTACTGATCTTTCACATGACCTTGAGTAGACCGTATCTTGCACAACAAATAAAATACTTACAGTGTCGGCATATCATCTAAGCCAAAAGACTTAGACGCTCACCCGAGACACAACAAGAGAACACCAAGAACCCCATCATAAGAAAAAAGTATAAATATATAACCAAGCGCATCATCTTTGTAAAGAAAACATATAACACATGTAATGTCCCCAAAATTTTGAGAAAGTGATTTAATTAATTTAAGTTGTCCAAAATTAATATTACTTCAAAAGGATGACTTTAATTAATTAATTTTAATTTAAATGGAAAAATAAATAAAATATTTTAGCTTCTTCTAGAAGTTTCCTGGGAACCTTTAAAAGAAGTTGAGGGCAAAGCATTTTGGATATCTTTTGTTGCTAAAAATATTTGATGCATTATTGCAAAGCTTCTCTGAGGACGAAAACCTTCAGCAGATTGGAGAAGAGTTGGACGAAAACCTAGCTCTTTTCAGGGGTGGGTTCGTGACGGAATTCACATCGTGCTTATTGATCAGATCTGGAGCTTCAGCGGTCATTCACTGGACATATCAAGTGTTCAACATATACAGGGTTTCCAGGTATTTATATCATTAGAATTGATTTGGAAATATATATATAAATCTTCAGATCAGGGCTGTACGAAATCCGCACAAATCGATACCAGGCCGTACCAGAGGATTCAGAAAATTGAAGAAGGGCCCGTTCGCAGTTGCAGGCCGCAGGGTAGTACAGAGGCCGACATCGGCAGGTCAGTGACCGACATCGGCCGATCAGTGACCGACATCAACAGGCAGGCAGACACAGGCAGGCAGAGATCACCACCAGGCAACCGACGACGGCAGTTTATCGACCGATGTCGGCAGAATAACCGACGTCGGCGATTGTGTTTTTGACACAGCGACCAGATCTGCGCATATTTCCAGGTTCTTGGTTCTTTGGGCTTCTTCATACTTTCTTTAGTATTGCTGTGTACTGTAATTTTTGATTATTCACTGTTGAAGCAAATCTGGGCAATATATTTTTGTATCAGCATACTCTAAAGGCAAACAATCAGATTTATATCATTGTCTTGTTTTATCATTGTATATGGTTATTCCGTTTGACGGAATGCCTGCAATTAGTTGAAATCAGTTTTGAAAGAAATTTGCATCCAAATTTAGTTTGGGATATTTCAGTGGTATCAGAGCCAAGCATCTTGCCAGCCTGTAGGGGTGAATATATTTTATCTTTATGCATTCGGAAAGATTTGATATAACCCATAGATACTTTACACGTAGAAGAGCTCAATACGAGCGTGAGTTGGGTATAGATCAGGAACCTATCATGGCAGAAGAATAGTGGGATGCTCGAAGAAATCAGGATGAGGTAGAGAGAGAGATGATGACTCTCATCACTACTCAGCCCAGGATTGTTCAGGCTTTAGACCGATTACAGGATACCATGGATCGTTTGGAGGTGGATAGACACAGAGGCAGGAGGAATAGATCAGTTTCAGTGACAGGGAGTCATCATAGCCATCAGTCCAGTCAGCATAGTCATCAGTCCCATTCTTCAGTTGGGAGCTCTCGTCATTCCTCCAGGCGACATCGCCATCATACGCCTACTCCAAATAGGCCATTACTTCCCCAGTTCATACCAAGGGAACAGCCAGCGCAGGTGGAACCACCCGAGGTTGGATTTCAAGAGTCAGTTTTGGCGGTCACCGCTGAGTGGAGAGCTCTACCTCCGAAGGTTCGGGAAGTCTTTCCTTTTCCTCAGTATTGTGCACAGCGTAGAGAGGCAGCTAGATTCAGAGGAGATCGTCGTAACAGACCACCATAGCAGCAACAGAATCATGACCTCAATAGAGCTATTGGGAAGATTACATTGGCTCCATATAATGGCTCTGGTGACACTAGTGCAAGAGCTTGGGTCCACAAGCTGGACATATATCTTTCCTTGAGGCCCATGCCTGAGCGTGAGGCTATTCAGTTTGCTGTGTTGCATTTAGAGGGGGTTGCATATGATTGGTGGCACCATGGATTGGTCACCCAGGATCACGCCTTAGTTCACTCTTATGCTGAGTTCACTGAGCGACTCATTGCACGGTTTGACCGTAAGGATACAAAACTTTACTACAGGGAGTTGGCTCATCTTAGACAGACTGGTCACGTAGAAGCATATGTTAATGAGTTTCAGCGTATTGCAGTTATGGTACCTGATATGCCCCAGAGGCGTAGCGTGATGTTATTCATTGAGGGATTACATGATAGACTTAAGGGTCTAGTACGTGCTTTCCAACCAGCCACTCTTAAGGAGGCCATTGATGTGACATTGAGACTGGATACTATCCCCTCTTCTTATCAAGTTGATAAGAAACCAATCATGGACTCTCGGCCTACACAGAAGGCCAACACACCACAAAATAAAGAAAGGTCATCTTCTATAAACCCTTGGATGAATCAGGAAACGAGGAATGATTTGAGAAGGAAAAAGTTATGTTTTTCCTGCAAAGATCCATGGGAACCAGGACACCGTTGCATGGGTAAAGGAAAGATTCATTTGATTGAGGTGACTTCTGATGTAGGGGATGAGGAGGTTACTGATACTGATATTGAGGATAATACAAAAGATGTTGAGCAGGTTCAGACACAGTTGGAGTTAGACACCCCTGAGCCTTTGGCGTCAGCCAAAGTAATTATGGCTACCCTCTCCAGTTATCCTAACTTTCATGCCTTTCGGTTGAAAGGTACGCTTAAGGGCAAGTGGGTCATGAGCTTGGTAGACACAGGTGCTACACATAACTTTATTGACCAGAAGTTAGTGAAAAGGCGTGGATTACAGTATGAGAAGTTTGGTGGTTTTGGAGTAAAGGTGGCAGATGGAGCAGTTTTGGGTTGTACCAAACGGATTTCACAGCTTAGTATTGAGATGGGAGATTACACTCTGACTGATGATTTTTATGTGTTTCCTTTAGAGGATTTTGATGTTGTCTTGGGTATGCAGTGGTTACAGGGTATTGGGCGTTAGATTATTGATCACCGCCGTATGCAGTTGGAGTTCCTTTCTGGGGGAAAGAAGACTATCTTGAGGGCAGCGCTAGATGGGGGACCTAAGGAGGTGTCATCTCGCATGATGGAGACTCATTTTATGGGTGATGAGGTAAATGATTCTATTTGTTGCATTACATTTTCACTCCCAATTATGAGTCATCATTCTTATGGGGATTTGGAGAGCATGATAATCAGAGTAGCGCAGCGGTCTTCTGTGAAGACTAAGGTATGTGATGGTGAGTTTGTTAATTACATGTTGAGAATTATCACACTACTCTCTAAGAGAAATAAGGAGAATTTATTCACAGATATTTTGCAGCATGGTGTTTCTGATAGTAGAGTTTGCAAATTTTTGAGAATGATATGGGATCCTGGAAGTTGGTGTTGTGTATTAGGGGCGAATTGCTTGAGGACAAGCAATCTCCAGGAAGGGAGGACTGTAATGTCCCCAAAATTTTGAGAAAGTGATTTAATTAATTTAAGTTGTCCAAAATTAATATTACTTCAAAAGGATGACTTTAATTAATTAATTTTAATTTAAATGGAAAAATAAATAAAATATTTTAGCTTCTTCTAGAAGTTTCCTGGGAACCTTTAAAAGAAGTTGAGGGCAAAGCATTTTGGATATCTTTTGTTGCTAAAAATATTTGATGCATTATTGCAAAGCTTCTCTGAGGACGAAAACCTTCAGTAGATTGGAGAAGAGTTGGACGAAAACCTAGCTCTTTTCAGGGGTGGGTTCGTGACGGAATTCACATCGTGCTTATTGATCAGATCTGGGGATTCAGCGGTCATTCACTGAACATATCAAGTGTTCAGCATATACAGGGTTTCCAGGTATTTATATCATTAGATTTGATTTGGAAATATATATATAAATCTTCAGATCATGTGCTGTACGAAATCCGCACAGATCGGTACCAAGCCGTACCAGAGGATTCAGAAAATTGAAGAAGGGCCCGTTCGCAATTGCAGGCCGCAGGGTAGTACAGAGGGCGACATCGGCAGGTCAGTAACCGACATCGACAGGTAGACCGACATCGGCCGATCAGTGACCGACATCAACAGGCAGGCAGACACAGGCAGGCAGAGATCACCACCAGGCAACCGCCGACGGCAGTTTATCGACTGACGTCGGTAGAATAACCGACGTCGGCGACTGTGTTTTTGACACAGCGACCAGATCTGCGCATATTTCCAGGTTCTTGGTTCTTTGGGCTTCTTCATACTTTCTTTAGTATTGCTGTGTATTGTAATTTTTGATTATTCACTATTGAAGCAAATCTGGGCAATATATTTTTGTATCAGCATACTCTAAAGGCAAACAATCAGATTTATATCATTGTCTTGATTTATCATTGTATATGGTTATTCCGTTTGACGGAATGCCTGCAATTAGTTGAAATCAATTTTGAAAGAAATTTGCATCCAAATTTAGTTTGGGATATTTCAGTCTCTACCTCATCCTGATTTCTTCGAGCATCCCACTGTTCTTTTGCCATGATAGGTTCCTGATTTATACCCAACTCACGCTCATACTGAGCTCTTCTGCGTGTAAAGTATCTATGGGTTATATCAAATCTTCCCGAATGCATAAAGATAAAATACTTACAGTGTCGGCATATCATCTAAGCCAAAAGACTTAGACGCTCACCCGAGACACAACAAGAGAACACCAAGAACCCCATCATAAGAAAAAAGTATAAATATATAACCAAGCGCATCATCTTTGTAAAGAAAACATATAACACATCTAAGCATATCACACACACATCACCCTAGAGGAATACTCATTCAAAGAATTCATCTTTACTCTCATATTCACACTCTCACTATAAAGAATACATATCATCACATTACAATCATTGCCATTAAAAGGACAATTTTCAATCATAAACACCATACAATGCAATCTATCACAAATCTCTCAAACCCTAGCTCCAATCACTCTGACTTAGCATCTGCAACCATGTAACTTGTCTAAGATGCCTTAAATGAGAGGTCGATACCTCTATTTATAGTATTTTTTGACCCCTTTGATCCCTACTAGTTATTGTTGATTCAACAACACCTATCCTCTTTCGCCAATTATTTTCAACTGGATTTCCACCTGTCCATCCTACTTAGCATATTTATTTGCTCTAATAAACACATGCTCAACTTGGCTCAATCCTGTGCAGTCCACATTCTCCTTGTTTGGATGTTTGACATTTGTTAGTTTCTCATCAGGTGTGTTTCTCTCTTTTGTGTTTCTTGTTCAATTTGTGTTTGTTTCAACCCACACAGTGCACATCAACTACCTTCTTAACCCACACATCAATACCTTTCATTTGCGCTTGATCTTTATTATGCATATTTCAAGTATCCAAGTGACTTTACTTGTCTCACTTGTGCATCATCAGACTTAGACAATCTTTGCAAGTTTTCCTTGTGCACATATCTAGGGTCAACAGTGTGGGACTAGTAGATGGAATAAATTGAACAAAAAGTGGGAAGAAAGAATATGTCTATTTTGTACTTCAACAGTTGTGGTGACAGAGTGGAACTACATCATGGAATGCCTTGCCTACAATGACATTCGAGATAGCTACCCGGATAGTCTTTAGTGGACTCTAGGCTTACCTCTTCAAAGACACTAGATCAGAAAAAACATGGGAACTTACAATCAAAATTAATAAGAGGACCAATTTCAAAAAGAAGCAATAGTGGGAACTCAAACCTGAAATTGACCTCCCTTATTTTTTCTTTCAGCAGTTTCTCATTTTGCATCATTGCTTTGTATAGTTGTTGCCCATAGATTCTTTTGGTCTCATGAACCTTATTAACATGAATCTATCTTTACTAGTAAAATGATTTACTAGTTAAATGATTTAGTTCTTATTACACTATGACATTGATAAGTTAATGATGGCATATTGAAACATTGAAATGGAAAAGTGGAGAAAGAAACAACAATTAAAAACAACTCCCACTAAGGAATGAGGAATGGAATAGATAATATCAATGGAGGTTCTCTCTATCACAGTTTTGTTCAAAACACCTGTTAAATTCAAAGTCAATGTACCTAAGATTTCTTTTTAATGTAAAAAGGTTCTTTTTGGGATGACTTACTACAATAGGATACTGAGGCGATGATTCTTTGGAGGGTAGCTACTATCATTTTCTCAGAAATTTGGTAGCCATTTGTAGAAAAATGGTCCCATACAAAGGTAGATGTTTCCATTCGCACTACAATTTTCTAGAAAGTTTGCACCCAAAACTGTAAGTAAAAAACTATTGAAAACGTCACCACCTAGATATTGCCACTTAGCAAAAAAAAATGCTTATGTTTTTGTTGCAGGCACTGCAAACCTACAGCTCCCCTTTTTGGCACCCGCTGAATGTCTCTTGCCAAAATATTTGGCGACTTGGTTTTGGATGTTGCATAGGACCATCCGTACAACAAATAGAGGAGAGGTTCCCCCTCCATGAGATTGGGTCCTAAGTCTCATAATGCAACAAGTATTATCGAAGAATATTTTGGATGGTTTAACTGCTGACCCACGATTCTCAGATTCTCAGGAAATAGTTTAAAGGGATGCAAGACAACATGGTCAAGTTGGAACATAACAACACATTTATATAAGGTAAAGATCACTTTTTAGATCCCAACTTAGCCTACTTGGTGTATGAGACCCCTTCCTCAAAACAAGGGAACTTTACACTTTACCAAGATCCTAAGTAAACTTGACCTTGGCAATCTAACTACATCCTTTGCATCGATATATTCTCTAAAATAACTCATACAAAATACATAGTAAAAATTCTTATACAATTCAAAAGATATAAAAAATTTCTTATGCAATTCAAAAGAAGTTAGAGCTCTACAAAGAGACAGTGCCATCGCAACAAACTGACATACGACTGTCAAATAAATTTTACGACCTGGGATTCTCAAATTCTCAGGAAATAGTTTAAGGTGATGCAAGACAACATGGTCAAGTTGGAACACAACAACACATATATATAAGGTAAAGATCACTTTTTAGATCCCAACTTAGCCTACTTGGTGTATGAGACCCCTTCCTCAAAACAAGGTAACTTTACAGTTTACCAAGATCCTAAGTAAACTGGACGTTGCCAATCTACCTACACCTGTTGCATTGATATATTCTCTAAAATAATTTATACGAAATGCATTGTAAAAATTCTTACACAATTCAAAAGATATAAAAAAAATCTTATGCAATTCAAAAGATGTTAGAGCTCTACAAGGAGGCAGTGCCATCGCAACAAACTGATGTACGAATATCAAATAAAGTCTATGACCCGTGATTCTCAGATTCTCAGGAAATAGTTTGAGGTGATGAAACACAACATGGTCCAGTTGGAAAAATATCACTTTTTAGATCCCAACTTAGCCTACTTGGCATATGAGACCCCTTCCTCAAAACAAGGGAAGTTTACACTTTACCAAGATCCTAAGTAAACTGGACCTTGCCAATCTACCTACAACCTTTGCATCAATATATTCTCTAAAATGACTTATACGGAATACATTGTAAAATAGTTATACAATTCAAAAGATATTTAAAAAACTTATGCAATTCATAAGATGTTAGAGCTCTACAAGGAGACGGTGCCATGGCAACAAACTGATGTACGATTGTCAAATAAAGTTTAACTTTCAATTGTCCAAGGGATTTTGGTGTAATGGTAATATGAACCTTACTAGCAGCATGACTGAGGTTGAAATCCCCTACGACAATAAAGTGACTCATAAAACCATTTTTGTAAGGAATGTATAGGATGTGACCCAAGCTTACCCCACACCATGTTAAACGTGGCCCATAACTTCTACTACCAAGTCTTTGAGACCTTGAAGAAATGGTAGGAGGTGAAAACAGTCTTGGTTTGTATGTGACATTCCCGGTTATAATTTGGGAACTCCAATATTGTAAGTAGTTCATTACTTTTGAAGCCCTCAGAGATGCAGTCTGTACTTGTTTCAGGTGGGATTTAAAAGTAGGTAACTGCTAAATATCAATTACAATTTGAACATCTTGAAGGAAGAATTAAAAAAAATTATAGGTGGACAATTTCTTCTTGTAAGTTCCACAGACTAGTGAGAGATCTTCAAAACCCATCATGGATAAACTTCAGAGGTCAGTAGAGAAGATATTTTTATTACAATAATAATTAGCACTTGGTTTTAAACTGCATGTCTTTAGCCAAAAAATTGAGGGGATGTAGGTGTTGTATGGAATGCTGGATGTAATTATAAATGATTTTTCAATTTGATGCAGCAGTTGAGAAAGTGAAGGAAGTTTCTGCTTTGGTTTCTTATGTAATGCCTAAAATCTAGGTACAACTATTTTATTCTTAAAAACACTCTAAACATCCAAGTCTCATCTATCATGCTTCGAAATCTCTCAGATTTACTAGGGAGTTGAGTTATAATAATGTAACTAAACCAAATATTTAACTAACAACTGATGCAGGTGGATGGAACAGCCAGGATCATAGAAGTTGTTTGGGGTCGAACTAACTAGAAGGTTGAACCAGGGTCATGCGATTTACCTTAGGATTGACTGAGCTTCTGAGTTCAATTCCAGTTTTCAAACAGCATAGCTGCCTGTTCATTCCACTAAGCAATGCAGAGGATTTGCTGGGCTCACCAATCGGCCTGCAGCTATAGAATTTAGAACTAACGCCTCAACCATTCTCGGATGGTTGGTATATGGGGACCCAGGACCCTAATAGCCACCTAGCGCACTAACTGCCGCTAATTAACAGGGTTAAGTCCGTGATGTGCTTGGGTGGTCTTCTCAAAACAGGGCGCTGCGAGACAAAAGATCAGGGTTAAAGCCCTGGCCAACTTAATTTCCCTAGTGGGTATTTACGTAGGAGCTCCTCCCTCTCTCAACAACGACCTCATCCAATCCAACCAAGTTAGTAAAAGCCCCATGATATAAGCAAAGGGTGTGCACCCAAATCCAAAAAATAATAATAAAAGTCCTTATAACAACAACGCTAGTACTCACAGTCTTGCACTCAAATTCAAAATTTGAAATGGGGCAATCAACGTCAGAATTTCTCCATTCCAATGTGTGTAGGTTAGAGACAAACCTGAAGGCCACCAAGTGTAAGCATAACTATTCCAATAGCTCTATGTGCTTCAACATCAGAATTCAACCTGTTGTACAATTTAAACCCCAAAGCGGCTCCCACAACACCAAGGATGAATCCAGACATCTGAAATCCAATGTGTAGATAGAACCAAGCTGGATCCCATTGTCGGAAGTATCGAGCTATGATGACACCTAGAGGAAGCAAAGTGCCCCAACCTACAAGATTTAGGATTCCATGGTTTCTTCTCAGCTTATCTGTAGAGCTTGATTTTGAAGATGTACCTGCAAAATGACAATAGCAATAAGGTCAACTAGGTGCTTGAAGAGAAACAAAAACAGGTGAAAGGAAGAAATAGAATATATTACAAATGACCAAAGTAGGTCAATGGGACCGAATATACATGCAATTACAATAGAAAAGAGCCAGAGTGAAAAGAACCCTAGGTTGTGATGATAAAAAATGCTAAAAAGTTTCAAGATGATCTCTCTCAGCCTAGGGGAGTTGAAGACTTCCAGACAAGAATTGACATTGTTAACAAAAGGAATATCCAGGATTATAAACAAATAAGTTGAGTCAGTGCCTCTTAAGGGACAAGGCTCATATGTTAGCCATGTTGATGTTTTAAGGAAGAGACCTCCCAAGTAAGCCTGGTGTAAGAAATGATATAAGATGCATTTATCAATAAATAAATACAATACACTAAATCAATGTTAACATAACTAAAAGGGTAAACCCAAAGAAAAATTCATAGCCATTCGAAAGTACCTGTTGTGAAGTCGAACACAGTTGCAACTTTATCATCATGTTGAGCCAATCTGTCATTAGATGGCAAGTTATTTTGAGGTCCAACAGCATAAAGTATATTTTCCACTGTAAGTGGGGTACTGAATTGTAGTTGGAAGGCCAAGTAAATGGTAGATCCTTGAACTATAAGAGATGTGTAATTATTAACAATGTTCAAGTTCCCCTGGTCTGGAACAACTTGGGAAGATGTTTGGCCCCCAAGATAATACTGTTTAATTGTTCCAGAACCACTTTGGTTAGGCCAACCCACAATTGCACTAGAGCCTACCATGGAACCACTATTTGAGAACCCCATCCCAATCCAGCTGTTCCTGTTTGTTGCAGAGAGTAAGAAGCTCCAAATATTTGTAATGTTCGGTGCATACTGCAATAAAACAGGGCATTTGGTTCACAATTCATCAGAAACTCGAATGAAGATAAGAGATGCATGGCATTGCTTTAATTTATAATGAGATTAGATTGTACAACATCTATAACTGATAACAAGGCTTTTTTACTCCCATCTGTTCATAGGCCTAGTGGCTGACATAGAGTTGAATGCAGATTCAATATACAAGCACTGAAACAAGAAAAAAAAATCTCTAATATGAGGATTGTGAGATTTGAAGGAAAGAAAGAGAAAACCAAACCAAAATGCCAGAATTGCAAAGTTCAAACAACTGAAAACGTTAGAAATAACCATCCCTCAACAAAACATAGGGAATAAGGCCAGGAAAAGTCGGGTCACAAAACCATTCAAGCTGTTAGTCTGTTACACAAAAAACAGTTTGCAGAAATCAAAATGACCAAGGGTGACAAACTGGGGTAAATACATTATCTATCAAGTCCATAGAAGCACCACCCTTAAGCAACAGTAAGATATCTGTTGCAAAAACTATCCCAAATAAATGGTGCTGACTGCTAATAGGCATGAATGAACTGGCACAACTGATGTGGTTCAGAATCTCAGATATAATTGCATGAATAAGTCAAGCACGTGACCTAATTACACCAAATTGTTGGGGAACCATCCGTCCCAGTAAAAACACCTCTGCATACCTGAGACAAGGTAGCCTAACTGGTTCACAGACTATTCCTGGCTATGCAGAGATGAGATTTTTGGGATTTTATCATTCACAGAGACGGCGCCATTCCTTCTGTGATCTGGTGAAATAATGGGTCACAGAGATCGTCTGGCCTGTGGCAGCCAGTGCTTGCACCCTGCCAGAGAGTTTCTTAAAAGCGGAGCTTTCAACTAGAACATCCTAATTAGCATAAGCAGGAGTTAGCCTCTAAGCTTTTAGGCAAGGGTTTTCACGGTGAGCAGGTGGAAGTGTCTCCTCTTTCCCTCTCCGTCATTATATACAGAATAGCATTACAGTTTTCAACACTAAACTGATACTTTTACATAGCATAGCATATAAATTTGTAACCACAGCAGTTGATAACCTGATAGAAAACCATTACAGAGAAAAATCTGCAGCATACATTAATTACAGCCTATTTTAATTTCTTTAACAAGTCAAACCAATCTACCATTAGGTGGGATATTTTCTAAGAGGAACCAGGACAACTTTACTCTGTTTTCTTAGACACGAGCTAGTTTGTAACTTTGTAATAGTATCAATGACGAGTGGGATATAGCAAATCATACCCAGCAGAATAAGATCTGCAACACTGAATTATATCAATATAATGAATCAATCAAGTTCTACAACACTGAATTATGAAAATATGCAATATGCCTTTCAGGAATAATTTCAACAACTACACACCATCTTCCCTCTATTACCGACCTGACTAATATACGTCATCTGGGATAGCATGATTCCAAAGGCACTTTCCCTCTTCTGTGGAATAGATGGAGCAAGTCCCGCTTTCCCCTGATCAACCAGGGTGCGATTCCAGCCAAAACTATGGCACTGGACACACTTGTTGCCCCTCAACCTTGAACATATAGCTGCCTAGAGAAATCCCTATATTTAACCCAATTGGCTAGGCATGCAGAGGCAAATTGATGGACTTTTACCTTTTGCAGAGCTCCGGTGGTTGTACCCGCAATTATGTCTTAACCCATTTGGGTAGCCAGGTATATAGAGATGAGACTACTGAGCTTTTGTGTTTTGAACGACTAGCGCGATCTTACCTTCCAGGTCACAGAACTTGCCTAGCCTTGAGAAACTGGTATATTCCCTGCTGTTGAAGAAATCCTCCTCAGGGCAACTTTTAACTCAAGCATTCTATCCAGCCTGAGGTAGCCACTGAGCACTTAACCTCAGCGACTCAGAATTAGAAACAATAAGTCTCAAGTCCTTGAGGGTGTCGGTGGATTGGCAATGCTTGGTATACCCCAAGCTTAGTCACGAGGAATAAGAGAATTGACTTAAAAGGTGCAGGTGGATTGGCAAGGCATACTCCAAGCTTGATCACGATGAACAAAGGGTGTCGACATGACTCCAAGCTTGATCGCCATGAACAAGGGGTCTCATGAGTCAATACCCCAAGTAGGCCAGCTGGCTAGGTTGAACTTGAAACCTACCAAGTTACCTTTGCCTTTATCTTTGTGATGGTTTAGTAGCCTCCTCAGGATAGTTTGACAAAACTCCAAATCATTCATTCTTTAAAGCACCTCTCAGACAATTTAAGTCCATTATGAATCTTAGTCTTGCCGTTTAAACTTTAGCCCACATAACTAAACTAATACAGCCAAGCCAATAAACCTTTTCCATTGCCATGAGAGTTCTAAGTTCAATTTGATTCAACAACAACAGAAGAAAAATACATATAATAAAAATGAACGTAAAAGTAGCCATACCCTTAGGACATAATTGTAATTATTCCAAACAAGAGTGCACTGGAGGGAAGATGCATCAAATGGTATTTTGGAAACATTCAAACTTGAAAACACTTGTGAATTCCCAGTCCCAGGACAGCTATCAGACTGTGCATTGACATTCACAATCAATAGTACAGTGAAGATCAAGATTATCCTCATGTAGGCCCTTCCAACAACCCATTTCTCCAAATCCATCACAATTAATTGCTGAAACATCTCAACTAAGAAATTCAAGCCAGGAAAATTTAGTTGTCAAATGCCACAACAGACAGTATAATATTATCAACGAAATGGTCATCATAAGCGGTCTACTATTGAAGAATGGGTCCGATTATTTTAATGTTAATAAAGTAAGTCGGAGTTGGTATTTTAGACTGAGAGATATTAGGCGTTTGTTTGGAGCCGTCATACCATTGCGACAGCAATCTAAGTTTGCAGTGTCTAAAGATTCTCAACAACTCCCTGGACCCTGCTTGCATTGCATCCTCCAACCACAATACAATTTAATGTAATTTTATTCTCCAATGAAAGGAGGCCATTACACACCTAATACATTGGAAACGAACGGTCAACTGCCTCTATTTTTTTTTCTGTTTGCTTAGTTATCAGCAAATTAACCGACTCTTTACCTGTTAAGCATGACATATGCAAAATTGGGCTTTTCCGCTCAGCTGCTTCCATGAAGCCAAATGTTTTGTTTATTATTATTATTATTATGGAGGTGGATCGCATAACTAGTGTGTTTGATACCTTTACCAGGTAGAAAATTAAGGTTCTTTATGAGTGTTTTTTTATTATGAAGATTATTACGAGGATCAAAAATGTGTAGTTATATTTATTAGAATATAAATATATAAATTTGTTATCACATATTTGATAATATTAGTTTTGATCAAGTTTTAATTTATATGTTTTGTATATACATAAGTGACTTATTCACACTATCTCCTAATCATTTATTTATTTATGGGTATAACTTTCCTAATTTGTCATTATTCATACGTAAGATTGCTCTACTTTATGTTTGAACAACTTATCATTTTATGCAGACTGTGCCCTGATCTCATATTACTATTTCCTATCTCCTAGGCATCTCTAGCCACAATCATATGGATCCAATTACCATAGTCATATGCCTTGGTCGGACTCATATGTGCACTCTTTAACATCTATTTTTCCAAATTCAAACTCTTCCTTTGGGTCGGCGCACACAATTCACATGTCAGTTCGAAAGGAAATTACCCAAAGACTCAACTATATAAGCACATAAGTATAACCATATTCGTATCTAACATTAATCTAACACTTCATTGGAAAACATCTATTACACTAAGGAATACATATGCACATCCTTGAGGCATTGCATTGAATCATCCAAATATGCAAACTCCTCAAAAGAACAACTCCAAACCAAGTCTAAATACTATTACGAGGTAAAAGCATAGGATGTCAAGTGTCGAAAGCCACATACATGATTGCACTTGTGTTATCATTACATTGATTGAGCACACACATACTTATGTGGGAGAACTACTTATGGTTTGAGCCATCTTTAGAGTATTGGAATGTACGTAGTGCTCAGCGACTTAGTGAATTGGGGTGGTTGAGTTTAACTCAACCCATCTTTTCGAACTCCTTTTTATAGGCGAAGCAAGTGTCAAAAGTGGAGCTAGGTTTTCAAGGTGAAGGAAGATGAATATGAAAATATGCACAATATGATCCTCTAATATTGCATAAAATATCTATCTACATGCAGGTGCAATGATTTATGGTGGAACAGTTTAGCACTTTTCACCAGGACAAATCCAACAAAGAGTAGATGGATATGTTTGTTGCAGGCATCCAAACATTGTCATAACTGTGTTAGTAGGCTCAAATAATCAATTTCTAGATCCGAGCAACCACAGACCTATTTCAGATCAGTGTTGACAACTTTACAATGTCATAGACTAGAACAAAACCTATTCAAGCCAAGTACCATATCTTCTTGGTCATTTCTATTTATGGCAAGTGCAATAAATCAGTCATGTTTTGTGTTTTACCTATATTGAGATTAATGTGGTTAATTAACCCTAATTATATAGAACTATCGTAAATGAATTCATATTACAAGATATATAAATATGAATGTAAATGCTTGAAATTGTTTTAGCACTCTAGCTTACTAAATGTAGAAAGTACAATAGCAAAATAAGATAGTGGTTAACTGCTCTATGGAAAATTGAGAATGTAGGAAGGCGACATGAAGGATGGAAAACTATACTGCAAGTCACTAAGATTAGGATCTAGACTTTTGTGCACACTTGGATAATATTGTTAGCCTTAGGTCGGTACCATCATATGTTATATTCCTTGTCTAATGGTTTTATCTATATAAATTTTTCTTCTTTATTTTGATACAAGTAGATGTGTTTATTTATCATTCAACTCTATGTGCAATCTTGAGGTCTGAGTATGCATGTGATTCACATAAATTTCTCTCCTTCACTTGAAACCCTAGATCCACTTACAATGATAAAGTAAGCCCTGGAAAAGGGAGAAAATGTAGGTTGAACCGAGTCCAACCACTCCCCATTGAATGGTTGAGCAATGCCTACATATGCAATACTTTGAAGAGGAAAGTCAAACTACATATAGTTCTCCATGTTAGGTGAAAGTGTGCAATCGTGTTCATTCAATGTATGCAACCTATGATCTAGCTCTTAATACTGGTAATCGACAGTTTTGGCTTGGCTCTTAACTGCTTCAAACTTGATAATGACCTACTCCTAGTGACAAGTTGGAAAATTAGGAAAAATAGGGTAACCCTTTTGAATGTGTCAATGTTTAAATATGCTTTGATAAGTGCTTTCTATATTTGGTAATGTGCTTACACCTAATTTTTATTTATAAGACACACTTTAGGTACTTTATCATGCCACCAACATGTGAAACACATGAGTCGAATCATAGGAATTATTTGAATTTGAAATGTGACTATTGCTTGGCATGGGACAAAACCATTAGACTTAGACACTACCATTAGATGGTACGTTTTGAGTCTAACATTACTATCTAGAGGATAGGAAGATAGATCTGAAGATCTAGATATCTTTGATTATGATAATTGATTAGTTTGGCACATACTAGGAGAATTCTTATAGGTGATTGATAGTAACTAGAGAAGAATAGACCCTTAGAAGGCATGAGGATGTGAGAAAATGGCAAAGGAGAATCTTGTATGTACACAGAAGTCATGCAGAGTGAAGATAATTCAAAAATAACATTGCCAAATATCAATTAAAAAAATTTAGTGTATAGAAATACCCCTCATTTAGTATAATATCAAAATGCAATATAAATACTAAAATAAAAGGATAAACACATGTGTCTAACTGTGTACAACACACTATGTCTTTGGGAGAAGGCTACAAATGTGTAGTTTGCTTCTAGTAAATATGCAATGAAAATGTAGCAATCAATGTCTGTGGGATAAAATTTGAAAATGCATAAATCAAAATTTGAAATTGAAGAGCAAGGAAAGAGTAAAATTGTATGTAGGTGAACCATATTTGCTTATAACTAGTTGGAGGTGATGCTTCCATATTGAAGCATTGGATAATGGTTCTTCTAGTTGACTCCCTTTGAATAATTGGGGGTGATCAATCTGTAGCTTGTATAGCTAAGGTAAATGTCATTGATTGAGAAGGCAAATCCCCCCTAACCCTCATCTAACCCTCATTGAAAATAAAGACAAAGGGAATAGTGTTTGATTATCGAGCATCACAAAACCTCAATTGTACTAACCCATGTAACTATTCTTGCATTGATATTGTAACCCCAAGATGTAATGTGGGAGCCACATATTGGGCTTGCATAGTAATTTTAGGTCATTGAGCCTTGCATAACCTCAACCACACCACTCATTCAAACATGAATCAACCACTACAAACATCTTTATAGATTCAAGGTTGCTCAATACTCAGTACCATGGAATGTTCTTGGAAAATAGAAATTTGCATGGTGTAAATGTGTATGAACAACTTCATGCCACATAACCTGACCTACTCAGTGCTAATATTGGTAACCTTTGATAATGTGCATGCATGAATCAACTTCAAGCCCCAAAATTTGAATTGTTTGGTGCTAGTACGATATAGAATGCCATGCATTTATAAGCTATGTATGTCTCATATCTAAAAAACTAAATATTTTTAACTCATCTCCCTATGAAATGAGACCATATGCACCCAAATGTATCTAAAATATGTATATAACTATCTCATTCCAAACCGCTCTAAAAAAATTGTAATCTATATAATATGTACCCAAATATGTAATTTGTGTTCATGGAGGCTTAACTCTATATGAAAAGCTCACTAATATACCCCCTTTTTGAGGTGATGGGTGCAGCCTGCAAGTCACTCATCTCAAAAAAAAAAAAAATTATATCATGTTATGTATAAAAGATGTAATCATATATAATCATGTCAACATGTGGAGAACATGTCATTATAGTATAGAACATTCCATCAAAGCATGCATGAAACATATGTAATGCAAAGGCATATAAGTGTCATGTCAAGACGTATATAAAAATTAGACACATAATATAATGTACTCAATAAGACTATGTGGGAGAGGCGCACAATCTAGATCATGGCACCACATACAAGGGATAGGTATGTGATATGGATCATGACACCCAAAAACTCAACAATCATAATAATCTCAACAAACAATGCCACACAATAAGAAGTAATCACTACAGCACACAATGTCACGCATAAGGCCAAGGGGCCATATACAAGGGAAAACAAATTTTACAATATCATGACTAAGGGGCAACAAATAAGAGGTAATACTTTCCACACACACAAAGCTAAGGAGCCAAAAATAAGGGCAATGAATGCCACACACACAAGGCTAAGGAACCTTAAACAAGGGGCAATAAATATCACATGTGAAAAACTAAGGAGCCAAAAACAAGGGGAAAAAAATGCCGCACACACAAGACTAAAAAGTCATAAACAAGGTTAAGGAGCTGTATACAATAGATAAGGAATTACTCTATTTTAGAAGTAAACAACATTAAAGAACCATAAAACATGTAAAGTAGACTACACCATCCAAGTATGTAAATGTCATAGCATAGTAAAATAACATATCCATGTAATAATGTATAAATCATGAGATATTTCAAGTCATGTGTAAGCAATCAAAGTACCTTGAAATGATAAATAAAGAGGCCATAGAAAAATATAACTTGTAATAGTGTAACATGTAGAAAAAGATGCCCCCAACATTGACATGGCCTCTAGGTATGGGAATGGTCTAGCATCTATGCACCCATATAACATGTGTATCTATATGCACATGCATATCACTCATGTATACCAATAAATACATGTGTATATATAAAATGATATGTAATCTACCAAAAATGTGATAAATAACAAATACAAATGACATAAACTAGCAATCATGTCATGATAAGGTACTGACTTTTGATTTTTTGGAATATATATTTTTTTGTATATTTGGAATACATTCTCAAGGAATATTCTAACCAATCTAACTAATGGTCATGGGGAGGCTCAATATCAAACATGGGAAGGATCATCTTATGATAACTAGTGGCATGATGCAAAACTAGATGTGAATCTGAATCATCTTAAAAAATGATCTCGTGTTATGTTCTAACCCTCATCATTGTCATCATTCATGGTTTCATGTATGTGATCAGTAACTTGAGGATGTAACATATCTAGATAATAATGTTGTATCAAGGATAATTATGCACCTATGTTTTCTATGGAACACGTTGAATTGTCACTAACTATAATCTAGGATGTGGAGTGAATATTGGATATCACAAATCATGAATGACCTTCTAATACAGTCGAAATTGTAATACTGGTCTATGAAAGTCCACTGCTCTACTCTTAGATATGTGCATAAAATGAACCCAGGTAGGTTGTGTAACTGAATCTATAGAAAGATTCAGAATATGTGGGATAATTGAATCAATAACATAATCCTAAATAGATCTAGTAACTAACTCCAAAGAGTGATCTTGAATAGATGTAACAACTATAGTTGAAGAATATTATTGAATATGTTTAACAACCAACTGCTATGGGAGTAGGGGTGGAGGAATAAATGCATGTGGTGAAATATGGTACTCATATAGAATACCTAGAACTGTTGCCACCTTGTTATAATGGATACTTAACACATTGGTGTATTGATGATGGTACTACATAGAGCTCGTATATCCAAGAATATCTTGAAGACATATCAAAGCCCCATGTACTCATTAAGACTAGGAAGGGCGTAACAATTATTATTGAGCCTTCCTTAAGAGCTAGCCTAATGTGTCCCAAAGTGTTATGTTGGTGTCCCAACAATCCTTTGACTACCTTGGTTGTTTCTATAAAATTCTCATGTGTGCATCCAAGATAATGTAGAAGTGTCATTGTGTAAGCATTTGCACTCAAACCATTGTTTATCATTACATTATGAATGGGTTGTGAATCAACATATGCTCATAGAAATAAATAATTGAGTTCAAAATCATCCTCTATAATATCGATATCATTAAATGTAATCGTATATCTTCATACTATAATGTCTATCACTATACCAATAATATTATAGAAGGGGTCACCATATGTAGTAACAAGAGGATGTGCATTATATGTTCAGTGTGACTAATTAAAATCTTTATCTTATGTTGTTGCCTAATGATTTAGAAGTGGATCAAAAAATATTTTTAATGTTTACTTCCCATTAAGTTGTGATATTGAATTCTTCATGGGTATGTTGAGCTCAATTTTATTGTTATCAATGAGATTTTGTATCTTATGCCTCAAATTATAACACATTTTTATTTAATTTCTAATACAATGATGATAGTCACAATATGCATTATTATCATATCCCTTGGGTAACATTCGACTCATATAAAACTCAAATGGTGGGTGAAGAGATATGATGTTAGATTCTAGTAATTTGAGCAATATGAAATGAGGAGCTTGAGGTAACTATGAAAATTGCCTCTTTGGTAGTGTAGATAAGTGAAGTCAGCTTTTGGTTATGATACTCCATTAACTATAGTCTAGTCTTCATTATTATTACAATTTGATTTAGCCTTGTAATTTAAATTGATTTGAAACTTAGATGTTGAAGGATTTGTAACATTAGGCATGTACTTGAGCTTGTTCAAAGTTATGAGTATGACTTTTCAATCTCTAAATGTATAGCATAGTTCATCAAATGACTTGAATTTTTTAGATATAATAGGCTCATGAAATGGTGGGAGAAATTTTTTCTTAAAGATATCTTAGAGCTCATTGTCGGCCATATGTTTGGTTATCTTAGATAGCACAATTTTATACCATGGTACATAGTCACTAAATGGCTCATTAGATCCTTGCTTGAGTTTGGAAATTTGAGCATAGGATAGATTTTCACCAATGTTCATGAATAAGTGTGATAGAGACTGATCCACCAAAGGATTGAACTTATTTACTAATTTAGATGGTAGATCATAAAACTATTACAATGTAAAATCCTTAATATTTCATGGGAATAAATTGGTCAATAATTTGTCATTAGATGCGTAATCTAGGCATGATGTGTGGAAGTATTTGAGGTACTACTCAGGATCACCCTTACTATCATACAATGTAATATTAGGATCTAAAAAACCTATGGTTAAAAGCTAAAATGAAATATCTAGGGCTAAATAATTGTCAAGCAAAACATGTTAATCTATAAAATGACTATCTCTAGAGGCTCCTTACTCTAACTACAACACCTCAGCTTGCAAATCTATAAGAGCCTACTCAAGGGATCATGTAGTAGATGAGGTTGGTTTTGTATAGTCATTTTAAGATTTACATAGGTTTATTTTGGAAAATAGGCATGGTAATCTGATATAATCCTTGTGTTTCTCCTACACCTTAGGTGGGAAAAGCATCTATAACCAAGATTGTAGGCATAGGAATAGTAGCAATGGTGGTTGTCTGAACACCCATGGTGGAATTGGTGCCTCCAAAATATTTATTAATACCATGAAGGGGATTGTAATATTACTCAAATGATCTATCCCTACCAAAAATTTATGTTCATCTCTTGTTACATATAATAATGCATCGTGCATTTATGAGTTCATATCAAGAAAGTTAGTTAATTATCTTTAATCATGTTAAATTATTGAATAGACTCTAGAATTGTGTTAGCTACCATAATAAAAACATATATAATATAAAAATAATAAATCTATGAAAGCTTGAAAGTAAAATATCATAGATTCATCCAAGTAGCATAGTTATCTCTTTTGATTAATGATAGTGGCCTAATTCAACTAGTATAATAGTAACTCTCATCCATAATATTCCTCACCCACTAACCCTCTATGTTCTTATATAGAAAGAGAAGAGGAGAGGGTTAAGGTTAGAGTTTTAGAGAGTAGTTACAAAAATAATAATATAAAACCATTTTTAACAGAAGTCAATTATTTATTTACTTGATTGATAGTCTTCTCTAATAATAGGTTATTGATAACTATGCACCAACTAGTGCCTAACCACAAATTACAAATAATGCAAGTGCATATTAAAAATATACAATAGTGTATGAGTAATTAAATACACTAATATCTTCCCTTAAGATGTGCTTCAATGAAGCCCCATGTGTATGACCAACTGGGTGGGTTAGTTGAATTTCAATGACCACACCATGGTTTGAAACTTAGTTGAAAACCCTAAGACACATCCAAGCTTAGGGGCAAGCACGCTCCCTTGAGGATTAGGGGGTGGGAGTACCCAAGTGCCCCTTGGGAGGTGGGATGTTCTTTGACATGACTATTAGATAGGTGGGGGCGTTCTTGATACCTTATATATCAAATAAAAAATACGTCTTTAGATGAAAGGAAGGATAAATGAATCACTTAACTATCCCCTTGATGATACCTTCCTTTACTCCAAAAATTTAAATTAGCTAATCAAATCAAGTCTCAAATCAAGGGTTTCATGAAGATCAACCTGATCATCTGTTTGGTAAAAAAAAGATCAATGAACTTTCCCTATATTAATTTTTAATATAATTCATGTGGATTTAAATGTGCTTTGTGCATTGGTGCTCCAATAGGTTACAAGAAATGTGGATATCACTTTGATTATCATACCAAATCAAAGTGTGTTTGGCCCATAGAAAAAAAAAATTGGAAAGAAAGTGTTGAATCCAAACTAACTCTCGACTGACATCAATAAATCCACTATAATCAACTTCCATAATAAAAAAATTGTAGTATTTTTTTTCAAGACCAAGTCATGGGACTTACCCCAAGATGATGGATGTATCATGTGATTGATTTATGATCATATAGATATCTTTCTCAATCATTATCTCTTTAGTTGACAATTGTTATGTTCCTGTTATAGTTCAAATTTGCACCCTTGAGAGGTTGTGGGTGATCTTTAAGTGGACTAAACCTCTAGATTATAGGGATAGCTCCCCTTGATGTATCAATTAGACTCATAGCACTACACTACTAGCTTGCAAAGAAAAAGAGAGGGGTAACATTAAATAAACCTAATTAAGGAGATGATACACCAAATCAACACCCTCCACTTGACTATCATGCACTAAGAACATGGATTAGGCCTGAATCTGATCACATTACTCAATAAGGACCTTCAAGCATAAGTGTTTCAACATGGAGGTCATAGATAATGCATTGAATGAGAGGGTTGATCAAGAGGTCTAAGCAAGGCACTAATGACTGAAATCCACTTTCAAATCATGCAAAAATACATCAAACTCACCATGTGACCTACAATAAAATGATCCATTTGTAAATAGCTAGGAGAGGAAAAATGAGAGAGTACAAACATTACTACTAGCATTCATCAACAATCACACAAGTACACTAGTTTCAAGCATGTGAGAAGGTAATAATCATCATTTAAAGGCATAGTACAAGTGTTTAGTTGAGCACGGCTTCACCATACCCAACCAAAATATCCTTTACAAAGACAAACAAGGTTGTACATATAGAGAATGAGAGAAAAAGAGACAAAATTGGCATAAAAATAACTCCAATGACAAGTGTCACTTCATGGGAAAATAAGTTGCAATCAAGAATATGTTAGAGAGTAGTCTAAAAAACTTCTTCAACATGTGTCAAATTGATGTGATCTTCTCCCTCATCAAGGGTGGCATAGTGTAACTCCTAACCTTCTTGCTTTAGAAGTGACAAGTGGCACTCTTGATCACAAATTCATCTTGAGTTACCCTTTGCCCTTGTTATTGACACTTTGAATCTACTTAAGATCTCTTCATACTAATGTTTCAGTGATGATCATATCTCCTTAGATGTCTTGAAACTCATCAATCTTACTATGCCTCTCTTGCTCAAATGCCTCAAATCTTTATTCTATCCTCATGAGTGCAAACTTTCTCCATGAAGGACCTTTATTTTCCTTAACAAACCTGTATCAACCCTTTTGGATGCTTTATATGCTATATAAGATTTCATTTCACACCTAAAGCCCATACTTGTCTTTATTTCCTTATAGCCCTCAAAATAGACAAAGCTCCTTGTATAAAATATTATAAAAATTCTATTGGCAAACCAAGCATATTTTTAAGTACCCATTTGGGTCTTCCTACTCTATACAAAGTATCATGATCAAACACTAAATGTAAGTATGCTTACTCCACTTGCTTCTCTCTCCATTAGCCCTCAATTAGGTCTCTAGGCCTAGGAAAGGAAATTTGGATATAATAAATGCTCACATGTGTGAAAATTCAAGATAAAACCACTTTAAATACCTTCTAATCATGCTACATGTCCAATTTGAGGGTTTGACACAACTTTCCATACTTCCAAGTAGCTTGCAATAGTCATTCTTAGCCCCTTTTCATACACTTTATACCCTGAAAATGACCACTAATGACTTGAGAAGGTTATTATGAGAGGTATGAAGGTTTATCATGTCATTTCAAGAGTAATACAACCCATTTTGAGTATTTGGAGACACTATCTCTCTCATTGGGATTTTAGAAGGGTTTAAGCAGGGTTTAAGGGAACTAGTTTTCTTAACAATGATTCATAAAGTTAAGGGCATCAATTTATGAACCAATGCTACATTTTGAAAGTATGGGGACATTTTGAACATCATTTAAGAAAACCTAGTCCCATGAAAAACCTCCTTCATGTTCCAAGTAAAATTTTGTGCTCTTTCGAGCTCCTTTCTAAGGTGAAAAGAGGGTTTTGAGATGCTTGTCATCTTAATGATTGTTCATACAGGTGTGAAGCTAGGTGAATGAAATAGTGAAATTTTTTAAGAGTATAATACCTAATTCATCACCTCCAAAATCCATTTTCCACCATGTACTCTCTCAAATATGTTTTGAGCTTCTCAAGTGACCTCTCGGGCATGAAAGATTGTGTGAGAGACTGAGAGGATGGTTTAGGCTTTAAAAACCCTTAAAATTGCAAATTTGGTTTTAAATAATCTTCATGGGATATAATAGGGTCCCTAATATCTATTAAAATGTTATCCCATGCACCTTGAAAGTTTCAATGTGCCTAATTCTTACCTTTCTACCTATAACAGACCCATTAAGATTTTTAGGACTACAAGTGTCTTTTAGCTTTTAGACCTAGGTTTTTTCTCATTTTCCACCTGTAGGTCTTTATGAGATAAAATATATATTTATTATAGAGGATTAAAAACCTATTAATAATATATTCAAAAATTTCTCACTCTTTTCTAATCATTGTCAATATTTGAACAATGAGTACCCATCTCCCACATACACCTTCATAGAATTTTAGGTCTAATTTCTATACTACATCAACTAATATGAGGATGATTCTTTAGGATTGGATTTAGAGTATATGATAAGCCTTAAAAGGACCTTAAACATAAATAATATAACCTATTATAAATTTACCATACCTCAAACCATCTGAATGAAACTCAGGGACTTCTTGACATGCAACTTTCTTCCACCTTTCACCCATAGGTCTATAGGTGTCTATTAGGTCTCCCTGAACTATATCATAAATATAAATATTATTTGTTGGAACTTATAATTATTTTAATGATATTATCATGGGTTTAAAACCTTTATTTGACCCTTTCATACCTTTATCAGACCTTGTTTCTCATCATACATATCCTCTTACTCATGTTTTTATGAGATGCTTGTGTGTTTGATTTAGACTGCCTATATTGTTAGGTTCAATTTGAATGAGCCCCTTTTAAGACCCGTTTAATATTTTTATGATGCCAATTAGGGTGACCCTTCTAATATTATCTTCATTTATCTTTGGAACCTCCTAAATTTCCATTCAATCATTGCACATTTAGTCTCTTTCCCTTTTTAGGACTATAACAGACATGTGTATGCACATTAGGCTCTCTTAGGTGTTAGGCCTCAAGGTCTGAGGTTATTATACTTGTGAAGTTTTTTTACTTGGCCTATTTTTTCCATTGTAACCTTGAAAATATTATCTCCATGATCATGATTTTATCACACTCCTTTTGGTTATGTAAAATGGATTTGCTCAACTCACTTAGTTTTCATTTCAATGCACATTACTACTAGCACATTGCTTGAGGTGACTATAATGGTTATTTGACTAGGAGATATTCATGATGGATTTTAGGATATATTAATAAGGTGGCACAACTATTTAATATTGACCTAGATATCTATCTCCTCAAGGCACTTGGTCACAGTGGAAATGATGAACAACTTGGAGCCTATGTTTGTAATCTCCTAAAATGAGAATTATGATAGCAGACTTATGCAAACCTGGACCCCAATGTCATTGAAATGATTATAGATGGATATAAAATATTCCAAGGGAATCCTGAGATGGTCTTGAAACTTTCCCATACTCTTTATATGGACTTGAATCTTGGTGGAGACACAAAACCCTTTAGCCTTAAACCTGCAAACTCACTATTCTTGAAAGATGCTTCTCATTTATGACCTAAAAAACCATGGATATGGTTGGATATATATTGAGAGAACTATATAATTCCTGAAATTACTTTCACAACCTTCATTCATCACCAATGAGCTCACATTTTCACTAAAAATGCCCAAAATTGAGCCTGTAAGATTTAGCTAGGGTTTTAGACCTGCTTAACTTGTTAGCAATCATTCATAAAGCATAGATTATTGAAATAAAAACTAATAAATGGAATTATTAGGGCATTAGGACCCACATATTTCCATAAGATCTCAACCTTTGACTTTTTCTCTCTTGTTCCTACCACGTAACTAAATTTGACCATTGTGAGCCTGCTAAGACTTCGATGGAGTATCTGGTGCAATTTTTGATTTTAAAGGACTTTTTAAAGATTTTAAAAACATGGTTGAACCTTATTGAATCCATTCCAATGTGACTTGGTATTTTTATCTACTCAAAACACATTTTCTCTATGTTCTTGGCTGATAACCTTCACTTATAATTGTTTGCAAGAGTAGTGATTGCACTTTCTGATTCAAACCATCTTCTCTAACTTACTTTATGAATATTTGACATTATAAAACCTATCATAGGTCTTGAAACATGCATCTATACATATCATTACCCTTTGAAACCTTCACATTAGCTTATAACTATCAAATATTATTTCAATGTTTGAATATACATTAAGACTAAAGTAGTGATATACCTTAAACTTGTCAAAACTACCTTAATATTTCCAAAACTACTTGAAAAACAATATGATCAAATTAATAGCTTGGTTTATTGGTCAATTTGGTCATCTTTGAAATATGGATATCTTGGAAAATTCACCACCTTATCTCCTTCATCATAGTTCTCCATCATCTTAATCTCACACTTAACCTTAACATTATCAAAACTACCTTAGATAATGCTAAACACAAAATGAAGAATATTAAGAGTGACCACTTGATAACAATAAACATGAATTGACTTAGCTATCAATTAAACCATGTTAAATGACCTTGAAAACTACTAAGTAAGACACACTACCTATCATTCTAGATCATTAATGACTAAAACATGACCTTCATAATGGCTATCAACCAAGTTAAGGTTGGATATATCAAATTTTTGAATGACTCCCATTCATGGTGGCCAAATTTTTGGCTAAAATATTTGGCAACCTCCTGGGGTTGAATGATTGCTATGCTCAGTAGACCTATTGCTTTGTACCTCCATTGGACTATGGAGTCACTTGTACTCTACTAAATGATATGGGACGTTGAACTTGGCTATTAGACCCTTAAACAAACAAAGATAACTTATTTACCCTCCAAAACACACACTAAAAATAAAAACATACAAAACAAGGCTAAAACAAGACAACACACCACACTTGTGCTAACAAGAATTTAGGGAAAATAAAATCAACAGCTACTATGTAAAACTAACCTTCAAAGAATCCTCCTCCAAGGTAAAAAGAAAAGCTTCTTAAGTCACTTCATGTGATGATCAAGGAAGATGTTTAGGCTAATGATCAAACTTTGTCATTGCTTGACCAACTTCTTTCTTGACCACCACCTTCTTTGTCTTAACTTTAAATGGGTCTACAACACTAAACACGTCTCTAAAAAAGACAAACTCATTATGATATTCACTTTCCACTTCATATTGTTGTCTCTTTTAGGTAATGTGAGAGACCTCCAAGTTGATCACACATTGATTTACAAAGGCAACAACCACCTAAAATTCTATTGGATTTTTAAATCCAATCTCTTGCTCATCTTGGGAAGTGTCATACTCATCATATATTGCTACATTAACTTGAACATCTTGGTGATGAATATTAGAATTTTTTGGCTTGCTAAGAACTTTGTACTCCTCATTTATAAATTCCTCTTGGTTTTCTTGAGGTGTTATCCTACCAAATCCATCAAACTCTTTGAACATGTCCAAGTAGGACTTTCTCATGTCTTCAAGGCCTCCTTGTACTTGTCCATGTGGTTCAATAAGATCATCAATCATGATACTATTTTCAAAATCTTTCTCATGCATCTCTTGATCATGCTCATTGGCCAAGGCAACAACATTCACACTCTCCTTATGAGCTATAGGTTTACCATCTAGACTAGAGTAAAAATTTTCTAGTTCTTCCCAAAAGGCAGCTTCTTCTTCATCACTTGAAAGCATACCAAGCTCAACTTCAAACTTACCATTCTCTTAAGGGACAACAAACTAGTAAAATGTTTCACATGCTTGAGTAGATTCATGACAAGGCTACAAGCTATCTTCTCTTAGTCTTATTTTCTACCCATGAAGTTCAACAAGATCAAAATCCAATGCATCCTTAATAAGGTTTATCTCATATTTAGTTGAAACCTGCTCAACTATTGCATAGTCATTTTCCTCTTCATTAAGACTCAATCTGTATACACATAATATATTCAACCTTTATCAATTACTGATGTTTTTTATCTTATAAGAATCTATCAAGTCTCAATCTCTCTGAGTGCATATCATAAGGAGTGCACTAGGAAAGGGGTGGGTATACCATTGGTGATTCGTAGCATTGTTGTCCCTTTTTTCCACTTGTTATCAATCCAATTAGCTCCTAAAACCATTTCCCTAAGCTTAGACTCTTCCTTTGCACCCTCATCTAGTATTTTAACACCTTCATTAGCCCTTTACCTAACCTAAATCCCTTTTTTATAGTTTACATTACATAGTCGGCCACATCAACCTTGTGTTCTTATTAACAAAACTTATTAGGGTCTAGGTTAGTCCCTGGCTAACCTAGTGCATGACCTAGTTTGTTTTTTTCTATTACGATACTAGGATGACTAGGTTGACCTTATCAACTTAAACTTTTAGAAGGTTTTAGGGTTAGATCCACCTATATAAACACATCCATTTCATCATTATTAGAGAGACACCAAGAGTTAATTATTCATTTGTGCTTCTTTATAATCTACTCTTCTACCATACTACTTGAGAAGTCTTAGCTTAGGGTTTCTACTTAGAGAAGAATATTGTCTTGTGGAGAAATTTGGGATGCTTGGCCTTTCTTAGTGATCCTTAAAAAACACCAAAACCTCTTGAAAATCACCTTTGGCTAAGGGAGAGATTGAGTCTCAACCGTTTCATCTTGAGGGTAAGTATCTCTAACTTTACTCCTTTCTTTAGTAGATATAAGTATCATAAGTAATGGCTTTTGAATATATTGCTCTCTCCATGCATTAGGGTCTTACCTATACATAGCTTAATTAGGATTATATTATGCATTTTTAATTTTATGTTTATTAACCCCACTTTGTGCCACAATCTTTGGTGAGCACTAGATTAGACTTTACTTTACTTGTTATTAGTTTAGTGAATATGAAAACATAGGACCTAGTTAGGTTTACTACATATTTTTTTTTGATTGGAGGATTTAAAACCCTTCCTATTAATATTATTTGTGGTAAGAGATCCCTTAGATAGGTCTAGTGGATCCATATTAGTCATGACCCCGATTATCTAATGTATCCCCAATTGGAAGTGTAAGTATGATTTACCTTCTCTGAACTAGGATTGATTTGTAGATCTATTGTATTTCCCATTGCATACATTTTGGTGAACCCAACGTGAATCTAAACCTTGTAGGTTTTTTTCATGCTTTCATTTTATTATTTTTCTATATTTGTGATACTATATTGAACTAGTTGGTATAGTTCTAACTTTATGTGCATAGGACACACAGTCACATTAAAATGACTCTATTATTTGTGTGCAAGTCTTCATTAGATATAGGTTATTGGATCGAATAGGTCAACACAATACTCTTCTTCAACCCTAGATATGAATACAAGGTTGAATAGGTCAACTCTGTCATCTTATTCACTTAGTCAACATCTAGATCAATAAATTTTGTCAAATAGGTTGACTTAGTCTTTTAGTTAGCATCTAGATTAACAAACTAGGTCATATAGGTTGACTTAGTCTTTCAGTCAGCATCCAAATCAATAAACTAGGTTAAATAGGTTGACCTAGTCATCTTATATTTCTTTAGCACATAGGGTTTTATAGAATTGGGTCAAACCAGTTGACTTAGTTTGTAGAATTTGCAAGCAACATTCAAGGCACTTTAGTATAAAATTTACAATCCTAATCATCTTCCAACCCACTAAGGTTCTTATCTTTCTCTCTCAGTCATTTTAATACTTCATTTAAATTCTATTTTATGCAAGTTAGTAGTCTTTAAATTCAAACCCTACAAGAAACTAAGTTGACCTGGTTGACTTAAAATTATAACTTATTTTTTATCTAAAAGACTAAGTCGACTTGGTCGACTGTATTCTTAAAGATTTTTGCTTACATAGAATAGTAGTGACCTAGTCATCTCTATTCTGTACCATTTGCATATAATTTCATCTAAACTAACTTTATACCATTCTAAACTTGGGAATTAACAACTATTTACTAGTAATTTGTTTACACTTTCATTTTTAGTTGTTTGCATGCTTAAAGTAGCTCACATAGTCTAATTAGATGGTTTTTCAAATTACCATTTAGTTACACTATTTTGATTTTTTTTTACACACTACCAAATCACATAATATTCAAAATGCATTTAACATTTGTCTTCCCAAGACTTACCTACTTGAATTTCATCACGAAGTAGCCGACTTGGTTTTCTGGCCAAGTATAAACATGTGGTTAATGGTATATATTAGAAAAGCACTCGACACCCTTATTATTGTGGGATTGTGAAGTGAGGGGGTAGGCCCCAATACCAAGCCAATACCATTGCCAACATAGATCCATTTATGTGTAAACATCTTGAAACCATCTATAGATTACTTTCTAATTCCCTATTTTTAGCCAACTTTCCTATCACACTTAAAACAACACTTTCTGATAATATAATAACACTCAGTATGACCACCTAGTTAGCACTTAATTTTCAATTGATTGATTTCTCTCTTATCATTGTGTGTTGTATTACAAAAACTTGCATTGGCTAGTGTTGATTCAAGGTTTTGTGCTATGTTCCCCAATTGGATCACTCACATTGGTCCAATTGTTTGTGTGTTTACTTTCATTTCAACATTCAATTATATTGTAAAATTTTAACCCATTTCAGAAAACTATTATTTTGGTCAGTACAGTCCCTTATATACTCTATATTTCTCCCTACCAATAGTATAGAGTCGACTAGCACAACTGTGTCTCTTATCTATCTATTCTGCCTTTTATTGAGTAGTACACAATCAACCTAGTTGACTTTGTACTCTTATGTCTTTTATCCAATAGTACATAATTAACCCAATCAACTCTATACTCTTCTCAACACCCTTTTTAGAAATACACAGTCAACCCAGTCTATCTTGTATTTGATTATTTCTCTTACCCTTTTATCTGGTCGATTTCATTCTTTGTCTAGCCAACTTTCTTCTCTATCTGGCTGACTTAGTTCTCTATTCTTGATTTCTCTTTTTTCTTGCTTAAAATTATGTTTTTTTCTTAAAACATCATGAAATACCCTATTAGAATCTTCCTGGACAAATTGAATCCATTTAGACACTATATGGGGTGCTATTTTCTTCTCATCTTTTCTTATATATTTTTTCCTCTTTTTAGCCTTTGGGGTATCTTGTGATGCCCATCCACATATTACTTTATCCTTTGGGGCATCTTGTGATTCCCATCCACAAGTTACTTTAACCTTTGGGGCATCTTGTGATGCCCATACCTACATCCAATTACCCATTTGGGCATCTTATGATGCCCACTCTTATTTTACATTACATGATACCAAACTAATTAAACTTCAAGAAACCTTCTGAGAAACATAGGCTTGTCTCTTACATGCTCATCCTTGCTATAAATGTTAGCATAGAATCCTTCCCTTCTTGTCATGGTTTATATATGCTATCTATCTTACACTTTTTGTAGGATACTTACATGAGTCTCATCCTCTATAACAATTATCTCTTTTCAATAACCCTATTCCTTCTTTTTTGTATTTTGATTTCCCTTTTTCCTCATGAGTTTCATTGGAAAACCATGGACAGGACCTAGTCTTCCTCCTAGTTTTTCACTTTTATCCTCTTTGTTTCTCATTTTCCAATACTTTTTGGCACCCTTGGGTTTCTCTTTTAAGAGTTATAGTGTAAGACCATAGATAGGACCTGACCTTCCTCAGAAACACCATCTTTATCTTATCTACTTTATACATGCTTTGTATACCCTGGTGGGTTTCTATTTTATGAGTTGGAGTATAAGACTATGGATAAGACATGGACTTCCTCATAAAATCATCATCTTTTCATTTATTATCTAGAATGTGTTTTTAAATGATTATAAGTTTTTTATCTTTGTTCTCAACTTTAGCTTTTGCTTCTTTTGATAGATGAAATTTGCACAATAAACTATGTTAGCATGTTTTACTCCATTTCCCTCATTCTTATGGTAAGGAATCACACTTTTCTATCATTGTATCCGTTTTTCACCCTTTGTAACAATTTTTGCAATTAGAAGTAATTCAAATTGTTTCATGTCTCATTTGTCTTGATTTCCTTTCCTTTCACTCCACATTAGATAAAACAAGGCTGAAGTCAAGATAACACTTTTATTTTACCTAAGTTTATGAGACTCTTAGACATGATGATCTCTAAGTTCTCTCTCTTAGAAACCAAGTCCCAAGTATTCAAATGAAGGTCATCTTTAGCACCCATGTTTGGTTTTCCAAATATGTATGGAGGAGGAATAGAACAAACATCAAGAAAGTTAATAGCAAAATCATTTGAAATAAAAGGCAATGATTTACAGAAGACAACATACAAGTTTCAAAATTCAAAATCACACCAAAATACATGATTATGAACACATCTCCTATCTCTAATTGAAGCTCAAACTCCATAGTTTACCTCACAATAGAATCGAGGTCCATTAGGATATGGTAGGCCAATAGATTGGTATAGGAGAATTCAACAAAATTTATGGTACTACCTACTTTCTCATGAAAGTACCCAATCTTCACAGTAGACCGATGACTCTATAAGAGGTCCATAAGAATGGGGAACATGTTTTGGAAGGTAGGTCCATTTTTTATTTTCATGCATTTAACCTTCATGGGATGATCTATATACTTCATTTGTTGACCTAAAACTTGTGTGGCTAAGAGAAGTTCTTTAGATTCCTTAAGCTTGAAAGTCCTCTTGTTTTGAAAAACCTAATTTGAGTGTCTTGACTTCGATAAAGAGTTCCTCTACCTTGGTTTTTCTTTCATTCTCCCCTCCACCCATTTCATTTCCCCCTTGACAGGCATGTGTGATTCTAAATCTATTTCCCCTTCTCTACTTCCCTCTTCTTTGCATCATAAACACATGGTAGCACTACTTTGTTTTAGTTTTATCTATCTTTAGAACAAAAACATATGTTTGAGTGATTATGGATTACTTTTTTTGTACACCATGGCTCTACATTTATAGATGTGCCTTGATTTCTTTTACCATTTGTCATTATTTTTCTACCCTTTTTGTAGATGCCTAAGTCTGTTTCTACTTTCATGTACTTTTTCCATTATTTAATGAGGTTGAATTGTTACTCCTCACTCACCAATGTTGTTTTCACTTTTATGCACCTTTTTCCATTGATGATTGAGTAAGGATTGTTACTGCTCACTCATCAATATTGTTTTACCATTTTCACTTGCCCATATTTTTTTAAGGTTTGTTACTAATTTTACATTGATGTTTGATTACCATCCTTTTTTAACATGTATCCTTGGTTTGACTTGGTGAGTTTTCATTTCTTACTTAAGGTGTACTTATTTGAGTTTTTTAGTTACCCGATTTACTCTAAATTTTGACTTGGTCATTTGGTCTAACATAACACTTGTCACCCCAACTTGTCAAATTTTCAAGTACATCCTGTCCACATAGCATTAGTTATCTTAGCTTTCCTATGTTTGTTTATTTTTTCTCTTTAATTTTGTATCTTTGTGTTTGTCGAAAGCAGTCTTTATGACCTCTATGATCAAAACTACAAACATAATAGATAACCATCCAATGATAAAGGTAAGTCAAAGTACGCATTACATTTAGTTTTTCATTTATTTCCCTTTCAGTCATTTACTTTCAGTTATTTTATGCTTTACAATATTTTAACTTTTTTTTAGCTTCAACGTTGTGTGTTACTATATTCTTTCTCGAATCACCATCTCCTATTGCACTTAAGTGACACATGATGAGCTTCGAGTGGGGCATATGTATACACATAATATTTTCAACCTTTATCAATTAATGATGCTTTCTATATTGTAGGAATCCAACGATGTCTTAATCTTTTTGAGTGCACACCCTAAGGGGTACATTGGGAAAAGGGTGGGCATACCATTGGTGCTTCACAAGATTGTTGTCCCTTTTTTCCACTTGTTATCAATCCAAATGACTCTTAAAACCATTTTCCTAAGATTGGCCTCCTCCTTTTCACCCTTCTCTAGTATTTTAACACCTTAATTAGCCCTTTCCATAGCCTAAACCCCTTTTTGACATTTTAAATTACATAGTCGGCCACATCGACCTTGTGTTCTTATTGATAACACTTATTAGGGTCTAGGTTGGCCCCTGGCCAACCTAGTCCATGACCTAGTTTGATTTTGTTAATTATGATACTAGGTCAACCGAGTCGATCTTATCAGCCTAAAATTTTGGAAGGTTTAGGTTTAGATATGCCTATACAAACACATCTATTTTTCCATTTTTAGAGAGACAATAAGAGTTAATTTTTCATTTCCACTTCTTTACAATCTGCTCTTCTGGCATTCTACTTGAAGAGTCTTAGGTTAGGATTTCTACTTGGAGAATAATTTTGTCTTACAGAGAAGTCTTGGATGATTTGGAATTTTTTAGTGATCCTTACAAACCACAAAAACTCTTGTGAAGAACCTTTGACCAAGGGAGAGATTGAGTCTTGACAGTTTCATCTTCAAGGTAAGTATCTCTAACTTTGCACATCTCTTTAGTAGATAAAAGTAACATAAGTAATGAATTTTGAATATATTTTTCTCTCCATGCATTAGGGTCTTATCTATACATAACTTAATTATGATTCTCTTATGAATGTTTAATTCTATGTTTACTAACTCCACTTTATGCCACAATATTTGGTGAGCACTAGATTAGACTTTACTTTACTTTACTTGTTATTAATTTAGTGAATATGAAAACATAGAACGTAATTAGAGATACTGTGTAGTTGTGCTTAACTTAAGGCTTTGGAACCCTCCATAGTGATATTATTTGTGGTAAGAGATCCCTTGGCTAGGTCTAGCAAATCCATATTGGTCATGACCTTGATTATCCAATGTATCCCCAATCATAAGTGTAAGTAGGATTTATCTTCTCCAAGCTAGGATTGATTTGTATATCTACTGTATTTCCCATTGCATACATCTAGTTAGTCCACATAGTCAATATTAGTAATATGAAAGAGTAGTTAATAATAACTAAGATTATCTAACTAATCACACAACTAAATGTACAAATATGAAAACTAGAAACAACACAATAGTTTGAAACAAGGTTCTAAGTTTTTAAAACAAGAATTACCATACCAAAATTTACCAAAGATTTTTAAATATAATGAAATCATCAAGCAAGAATTATAGGACTATTTCCAAAAGCAATACAATATAAGATTTTGAAACACTTTAATTCTCTTAAGCTTTATGCAAGCAAAATCCATGTGTATGTGATATCCTTTTTGTCCATTTGACCATGACCATTACTTATGAATCATTGAAAAATGGTTGATTTATTCTAGCATGACATTAATGAAGACATATTTTCATTGTATAACATTAGTGTAACATTCAATTGTTACTTGAGTCTTAATAGTTTACCTTAGAGATGGATAATACCCCATAAGAGGCCATCAAATCTACTTACAATCAACAAGAGTTAAATTTTAATTACACATTCAATATTCTCAACCAACCCATAATTCAATAAATATAGGTCTTATCTCTTTGTTTTTCCTACTTTTCCCTTGATTGTTCTTAGTAATTACATGTTTATTAAGTATGAAAATATTAGGTTAATCAAAATAAAAAATAAATGTCTCAATAACCATGCTTATATTCTATATTATAATATTTACCAATTTCTAATTCCTTTATTATCTTAACTTGGTTTAAGTTGAATAATCATTCCATTTGCATAAATTCCACATTAATATCTTCTATATGCTTCACTACATATGAATAGAAACTGATACATCGTATGCATACTTCGATGCACCTAAAAGATGCAATATACCCTTTTGCATTAACATAAGATAATATTACCATTTAATGACTCCATAAGAATAAAATCAAATAATAAGCCTCTTAATTGAATGATACAATAAAGTAAAAGCTTTCAATCTTATTTACTTGTTAGGCTATTTTAATGCTCAAATAATGCAATAATAATAATATATGTTTAGAATAAGACCAAATTCTAATTATTAAAATTAATGTACAAGATTTTCATTCATACACTAATTGAAACTTAAATATAAAATAATAGTAACACTATTTCATTTACAAAAAAACATAATATCAATGTTAACATTATCGTCTAATTGGTCATTTCGACAAAATGCTAATCATCTAATTAAACTGGCAACAATGCATTGAAACATAACTATTTTGTCAAAAAAGAATCAACATCCAATCAGACAATCAATTTAATCATGTATTCCAATGCATAAAAGCAACTAAAATCCTTATATAATTAGTTTAGATAATAAACCAAGAACTACGTAATAATTGAACTTGCATCTTGCCTACTATTCCATGTTATGATTTTGGAAATCAAGCATAACCTTAATGTCATTCTTATATGAGAGGCAAGAACATCAAGCAATAGTATCCCTGACATGACCCTATAGGGAGATATTAATTTGATCAAACATCAAAATTCATAACAAAAAAAACTACGTGCTTAATAATAAGCAAATGACATTAATGGCTTTAACCTCTAATCAGTTGGATTAAAGTTTAAACATTTAAATGTAATCCAAAATTCATAATAATTGCTTTAGGTAATAAGCACTCATGATTATCATCAAATCCTTCATTTAAACTATTTGAATGGTACATGTTATCATTATCTATCTAACTATTGATTAGTCCATATAAAAATAGACACATATATTGCTTGAACAATTATTCATTAACTTAATTAGGATATTTTGAACATAAATCATGATACCTTAACCATTGTAACCTAATAAATTATAGCTACAATATAAATAAAATAATACATAAATTTACATATTTTAATGGTTAATCTAAACATGTTACTTATATAAGTATATTGAGAAGGAATTTCATTTAAAAATTGAATTCCTAACTAATGTACATGAATCAATCACACTAAGTAATCCACACAATAATGCTCCTACACTGAGAAATTCAATTAACCCTAAACTCTAAGCATTACCAAATTAGCTCATAATGCAAACATGTGATGAAAGAACACTTTATAATGTAAACAAGCAAAGGATGATTGAATACAACCCTCCACTTATTCTAACAACTTTCATAAATATAACAAAAGCATAAGAGCATCAACATAAAAATTGTAAACACATCACCAACTTGAATCTAACTAGAAATTAAGAGTACTTCCAATAGAGGAAATCCTCATCCCTAGTCTTATGATCCCAACTAACAATGGCCCTAACCACCCAAACCATCAAATATATGGTGCAAATCAAAAATCCAGGCTTAGAGAAAGAGCATGAGCATGTGCTTTGAGATTGAAGCAATAGATCAAAAGGAGAAAAATAGTCACAAACCCCAAAAAAAGAGAAATAACACTAGGAAACCTTTCCTCAAAGAATCATTTCAAAGAAATGGACACAAACAATAATCCAACATTCTATTGGAATAGGCATGTATTAAATAAACTCCTATTAGCTTACAAGAACTAGTTGTCACCAAAGTACACCAATCCATTCAACAATTTCCATGATGCCTCACTCAAAGGGTTAATTGACATTTTAACTTAATAAAAAAATTACAAATATAATAATCTCATAATTAAGAAACATACAATCTTATAACTTGATTACAAATACCAAATCACCTCGATAGAATCTCAACACACCAAAAAGAGTCAAGAAATGAGTAAGACTATAACATCATCCAAAATCCCTATTAAAAAGTGGATTTTTTACCTGAGAAAACATAACTAAGGACATAAAATGCCATGCTAAACCATACATGTTCTCAATCATGATTTCAAAAGAACATAGTAATTATATTTAAAATAAATGTTCATCTATAGTCAAAATAAAATTTTCAAAATATAATCATACACCATTCCAACAACTACAATACCAACAAGAACAACATAAACACCAAGGTCTAATCTAGAATGGTCTTCAAGATCCAATAGGGTTTCAAATGTAATGAGACTGACTACCACTCAGACATCAAACAAATAGGAAAATAAAACCTAGTATTTAATAGACCTTACCTAACTAGGGTATAAATAAAAAAACTTAAAGTGGTACTACAAATCGAGCCCAAAAAGGCAGTAACATGATATAAAGACATTAGGTCTCAATCCTAAAAAAATAATATTTATTCTTCAACCCATGCATCATAATATTACTTAAAATGATCAAAAGTTGAATGTGGGTTTTCTATGAAGTATTTTGAATTCATGGTGAAATGAAAGTCATTTATAGGCTCAGGATTTTACCCCCAAAAAATAAAAACTAAACTTGTAGTCCTTCAGCCATGTCAAATCTTAAAGCATTACTTGGAGTCAATGTTATCTCCATAGAGAAGGAAAATGGTGAGTTCCCTTCCTTCTAATTTCAATTGCCACAAGGAAAACCAAATCCCACACTTCCTTCTCTATGGGGGCCTCAATTTCTCCTTATTTTCATTACTAGATTATGTAATGAAAGCTACCATTAGTCACTCTTACACCACCATTTTGGTCCTCAAATTATGGCCCAAATAGTTATTTCAAGTTGAAGCTCATACCTTGTGCAACACTCCATGCCATAGCTTGGTAGTTGAGTTGAGTAACCAAAACCAAAAAAAATGATCAAAACAAAAACCTAAAATCACATCGATCAATATTCTCATGATGCCAAGCGGGGTAGGTTAAAAAAGGCCCACAAGTCTCAAAACTATCATGACCACCATTCCATCCTAACAAAATAACATCATGGACCCCTCCCAAGTCAATGTATGGTTGAATATCATGATCCCCTAAGGGGTTAACAACCTTAAAATTAACTATGGATTAACAAGCCCATGATTATATTAAGCTAAGGATGCACTATAATAAATAGTCTAAAATGACATGGAACGTGCACAAGGCATAACTTCAACAAGTCAGTAAAATTAAACAATTTAACACCACCAAGAGTGTGGGAAATGAATATAAATAAACCAAGAACATAAGATCTAACATGGAAATGCATGCACATAATAAAAAACAACACTTGCAATGTAAGACATCCAACAAGATAAAACTAAAAATAATCAAATGAGGAATGAAACAAAATTGGAGAGATAATCAGATGGATTAAGATATAATTTACATTATTCTAACTATTGATGTCACTCAACCTCTCAATTCCCTTTCCTTATCACCCAAGCTATTGAAGTCCACCACTGAGCCTAGCTCATATAACTTGTTCCTATAGTCATAAAAATAGACATCAACAATATCTAAACATGTTATTGTATAAAATAACATAATCTAAACTACAAGTATGTAAGTATGATAAAATGAATCATCTATAATCATACACTATGGAATTACTCAATAGTATAATAATAAGTTGTGGATTTAGACATATTATCAGAATTATAATCACATATGTAACACATACTCTCAATAAACATCAAAATCAAGAAAGATATACTATAAAAGTATCATAACCAGTAACCAAATGTATCATAATATTAGGTCATGATATCCTCTTCCCCTTAAAGATTCTTCCCCTTAAAGATTAGTCATCCGAGTGACTACTCAAAGTAGTCAAGTCTAGTGTTGCCTTAATAGTTGTGCATCTTCCCAAGTGGTGCTTCTTTCACTCAGCTAGTCTCATTGTACCAATTTTTTTTGAATGTCTCTATTTCATAACTTAATGCTATCATGGTACAAAATTTCACTCGTTCTAGATGCATCTTTTCCTCTTCTTTGAACTAGATATTTTTCTAATCTAAGACATGAGAAAGATCAGGTATATGTTTCCTTAATAAAGTAACATGAAAAACATCATGGATTCTAGATATAGAAGGGGGCAAAGCCAACTGGTAGGTAACATGGTTGATATTACCCATAATGCCTAAAGGTTTAACAAAGTGTGAAACTAGATTAGAAGTATTTCTAAACTTAATTGAACTTTTATAAGATCTAACACGTAGAAAAATCTTATCACCAATAGCAAATTCATGAGGTGTTCTCTTTTGATTAACATAACTCTTTTGTCGATCTAATGTAGCTTTTAAATTTTGGCATATTAAATCCATTTGCTTATCATACTCTTGCAGTATCTCAGGGCCAACAATGGTTTTATTTTCTAAAATATCCCAACCAAGCAGGTTCCTACATTTTTGTCCATATAGAGCTTTAAAAGGAGCCATTTTTAGCATCAGATGGTATGAATTATTATAAACAAACGCAAATAAATGGAGATAGTCCTCCCACTTAGATTTTTAATATATAACGTACATTCACAACATATCCTCAACCACTTTATTTAGTCTTTCAGTTTAACCATCCATTGTTATGTGGTATGAGGAATTCAATTTCAATTGAATGCTAAATGTTGCACTCAAGGTTTTCCAAAACCTTGATGTGAACACCTTGTCTTGATCATAAATGATCACTTCAAGAATCCCATGAAATTAAACTACCTCTTTTACAATTTTTTTGAAAACATGGAAGTGCCATCTATTAAATTTCAAGTGATGAAGTGGCTGACCTTCATGGTTTTATTGATTACCACTAAAATAGTGTTGTGTCTAAAATAGTTTTGTGTTTGACGCAAGAATTAGGCAGCCCAACAATAAAATCAAGGGAGATTATAACCCACTTACCATTGTGTATATCATGATGATATAACAAACCCCCAGGGTGACAATGTTCAGCCTTGACATGTTGACATTCTAAGAATCTTTCCATAAAATTGGCAATATCATACCTCATGTCAGGCCAAAAGTAATACCTTTTGAGTTCATGTGCTATTTTGGTGAAACTTGGATGAGTAAAATGGGGAGTTTTATGTGATTTTTATAGTGAAAAAATCCACAAGTCACCTGAATTGGGTACAAAAATTATGTTTTTATGCCTCAAAAGGGCATATATCTCAATAGAAAAATCAACAAACTCTTTTGCCAAAGGCTCACTAGCTAGTCATGCACTTACTTCTTGGCAGTATTTATCAATAAGTTATTATTTTAGCAAAACAATTTCAAAATTTAACCAAAGTAAAAACATGGAAGCAAGGTATGTGCATCGGTTGAGTTCATCAACAACATGATTCTATTTTACCTTACATAAGATATGTCCATATCAAAGGTACTAAAAAATTCTAGCCATCTTTACTAGTGTGCATTCAAATTATCCTAGTAAATGATGTTTTTGAGTTGTGGTGATCATAATTCACCTTAAAATGCTTTCTTAATAGGAAATGCTTCTATTTTTTTAGAATGTGCACTATGGTAGAAAGATCTAAATCATGGGTAGGATAATATTGTTAGACTCCACTAGGATAACCAACAGTTACATAATTTTATTTATCATATAAAATTACTTATAAAATCATTTACAACTATTTATTTATCACTTGATAACTAAATGAATCTTAAGCAACAAATGTTTTAATAACATTAATAACCCACTAGCTAAATCAAATCCATTTGGTACTTAAGCAATAAATTAGTCTATAAGTTGAATAACTATCAATCAAGTACACTAAAATGAAACATATACAACAAATACTAATATAATCCATAGATTAGTCATAAATGTGCTTACATCCACTATTGTTTATATTTTTAGAATAATTTACAAATTACATAGCCACTATTATGTTGAATATCTATCAAATAATAAGGTACAATGTAGTGCAATGTCAAACATATAAATTAATAAGTACTTCAGTATAAATGAATGACCCAAATAGCTCCATGATCCATCTCATAGTTTGAGTATAATCCCAAAGGTTAAATCACCTGATAAAGGGAGAACATCATTCGAGTGATTCACCTCCAACCATATAACAACTATATCCCACACACCTCCCCACTGGGAGTGAACCTACCCTTCACAAAGGGGCAAATAAGAACACTGTGGATATTGAGAATCAACTAGAACCCATGTGTGTACTATCACTATTACATGTAACAATCAAATAGACCATGGAATCCATTCCTCATCTAAATGATATCAATAAACACATGTAAAATATAAGTACAATCAAATGATAATGTGTCAGCTATACCATTACTTTGGCCAAAGTTTTCCTTACAAAATTTAGATTTAGAAGTCCAAGTCATTTTCACTTACACAAAACTCTCTGCTACATAATCATGACTATCACATGACAATAGGGGATAAGTATATGAGTTACCTACTGTCATACTCATATATCTATCTTTTGTTATATATATATATATATATATATATATATATATATATATATATATATATATATATATATATATATATATATATATATATATATATAAGGATTTAAAATTAGAATAACACACACATCAACATGCACTAAATCCTATACAACATGATATGATATAAGCATACATCAATCTAGAAATCTCATAAAATAATTTCCCAAAGAGATTAATTCCCACTTTTAGAATACCTTTAGTCAAACTGAAAGACAAGTATAAATCATTCATAACTACAAAATACCATTAATTTCATTTACTAAATCATAAGGTGACATTCTAAGTTTATCACATGAATAATATTCTGCCAGGTATACCAAAAAAAGATCAAGATGAAAATCAAACATTCTAGCCCCAAAATTCATATATATTAACAAATATAACTATTATCAAAACTTAGTCAATAGTGTATTCCATATAATATATGCAAGGTTGTAAATATAATTAATCTCTACAAGTATCCTGAACTTATCTCATCTTATTTTATTGTAAAATAAGTCCATAATGGAATAATTTCACATCCTGATTATAATTTTCAAGCAAGGTTTGTTTGTTTCATACTTAACTGAAGGTATTATGTCATATAATTTGTAAATGGATAATAACATGCTTGAGTTTACCTTTTATGCTTATTATCAATTATTTCAATCAAGATTAAATCCCTTACCCCCAATTACATACACCCATCTTAATAAAAATAACATTCATTTATTTATCTATGTATACAACATAAAATTAAGGTTATCAAAAGGAGTTATACATAACTCCTTGGTTATAACATAATAGATCATGTAGACACTACTATATTTACTTTAAGATATACAAATATGAAATGTTCTCTATATACATAATAATATATTATTTATAATAAAGTCTACATTCTTAATTCTGCCCATACAACTTCATTATAATATTTAATGCTATATGAATTAGGAGGGTCTTTGATGCATGTTTGTATGAGTATACTATGCCCCCATGCACTAAATATCATTTAAAAGTTGTAAATTATGCCTAAGCTACTAATTTTTTAATTGATAATTTACATTTCCCTTACTTTCCTATCATGATCTATAGCTAGGTCTATTTTGATATTTCATACTCAGAGCACCTTTTACCAGGTGATTTTAACCCAAATTTTAAAATGCACATTTTATAAAATTCCTTTAGTCTCGCATCTAATCTAAATTATTTTTATAACCTACACCTAGTTATTAAAGGGGTTACTATGAGTCTTAATATTATTTATACTATCATATACATTTTTAAGATATCAATGAACCCTTTATTTATTATAAATGAACGATGAGATAGGGGAATAAAAACTTATTTAAAGGTATATATATATACACAAATCTATCCATATCTCTCTCTCTCTCTCTGTGAATCTATCCATATATATGTATATTTGTACATATATATATATATATATATGTATATGTATGTATGTATGTATGCATGTATGTATATAGATATATATGTGTGTGGTTGTGTATATATATATGTATAATCTATCCATATCTCTCTCTCTCTCTGTGAATATATCCATATATATGTATATTTGTACATATATATATATATATATGTATATGTATGTATATATGTATGTATGTATGTATGCATGTATGTATATAGATATATATGTGTGTGGTTGTGTATATATATATGTATATATACATATATGTATATACATACACACACACATATATATATGTATGTATATACATACATACATACATACATCTACGTGTGTGTGTGTGTGTGTGTGTGTGTGTGTGTGTGTGTGTGTGTGTGTGTGTGTGTGTGTGTGTGTGTGTCTACATACACACACACACACCCACACCCATACACACACATATGTATGTATGTATATACATACATACATGTGTGTGTGTGTGTGTGTGTGTAGACACACACACACACACACACACACACACACACACACACACACACACACACACACACACACACACACACACACACACACACACACACACAGAGATATGGACAAATTCCTGTATATATATATACTTTTAAATAAGTTTATATTCCCATATCTCATCATTCATTAATAGGCTTTAATAACCAATTAGTTTATTATAAATAAATGAAATCATAGCAAATATAAATAATGTTACCTAAATACAAGTTTTTCCAATTTATATACTTGGGTAAATCTTCTAAGCTTGGGTAGGAGCACTATGCTATTGTTCATTTATAAATAACCTTATTACAACCAAATAGTACCAGTATACAAAGATTATACTATCCAAGATAAGTCACTCAACATGATAATGGTTTGAAGGGTGTTGAAGAGGGTAAAACAATTGATAATAGTTAGATATCACCCTAGCATTAAACAATAAAAACCTACAAATCCACATAGACCTGTCCCATACTAATTATAACTTAGCCCTCAACTTTATAGACCTAATGATGAAATTAAGTTTCATAATTAGGTCTATAAACCTATCAACCTGGTGTTTTCAAGCTACATTATTTATTATCTCACTCATTCAATGAAAAAATAATATATTTTACTTTTTATCATTTCAAAATTTTAATAATAAAAAAAAAACCAACATGGATATGGAGCTTGGGTTATTGAACAAGTGAGATTTAAAACCCCCCTTTTTTTCTCTAAAATGCCAAGATTTTTCCTTATTTTATTGTTATCTGACATCATATCTCTTTTTACCTCTTTTTATTATCTTTTCCTCATCTATGTATTCCATACATGACTTCCAAAAGCCTTTACTATTTCTCTAACTAAACATCATGCAAATTCCCTTTATTAATGCACCATGCCACCACTTCTATTAAAATTGTAGTCAAATTTCCATTACTAGGCATGGTGACCAAATAATCTCTATTCCCTTGGACAATGTCAACCCTTGAAATGATAGTGATAAAAAAAGAAAACCAAAACCCTAATTCATTCTCATTTACTTTTTCCATATTGTAATTACAACATCATAATAAAAGTGTCATGAAACTCCCATGTAAATATATGAGTTTTATCTATTTACCTAAGTATGACAAAATAACACCTAATGTATATAATCTCTAAGCTATGATTAAGTAAATTTGATAAAAATGGGTCATTTTTCTTTTATATAACCTTAGGCCTTGTTATTGAAATGATAATGCTACCTAGAACCCACAAAATTAGTAATAAGACAAGTGACACTTCAACCCACTTGTAATCAAAAATTCAATCAAGGTTATATAAATATAATCAAATGAGATAATCAAATTTCCTAAACTAATCCAAGTTATATCACTAAGTATAGTTTAACTAAACATCTAAATAAGATATATAAGTAAATCAGCCAAATAAATGCATTTACAATTCTACCCAATATAATGCAGTGAAAGACATCATAACACCATAAAAGATTAACATACACATGCAAGTCAAGATTCAAACTACATTTAAAATAATAAGACTCAGTTGTAACCAAAATCTAATATAAATATCATTCATTTTACTTCAAATAATTAATTATGGTGTGTGCATGGGTTTGATGGATCTCTCTCCACCCCCATTGTCAGTATCTATACCCTCCTCTCTGATAATACTCTCCCTTTGAATTATCTATGAGGGTAGGGTAGTCATGCATCTACCTCATCAAACAAACTGATAGTTAGCTTGAATCACAATAATAATCAACATATAATCAAAAATAAATTGTTAAATGTGAGTAATCTATAAATAACATGATCATAAGCATAATAAAACATATACAACAACTATCTATCTAGATATTGATCATGAAACAAGTAATACATGTCAATCAAACAACATATACAAATCCAACTTAGAAATAAATATTAAATTTATTAATAATTTACCACATAATCCACTAATTAATGTTTTAAATAATCCATAGAGGAAACTCGACGTGATAATTATTTTCATGTTCCTTGAGTTTGCATGAATCTTAAGCCACCACTTTACCATCTTGAGTTAAGATGCCATTGAATCTCTCCTTAAGAAAATCATCCCAAATCTCAAAGTTACCATTTGGTTCAGGAATAATCAAAATTGGAGTTGTTGTCAATAACACTTTAATCTTCTATAAATCCTCTTCACACTAAGGTGTCCAAACAAATTTATTGCCTTTGTACTATAAGTAAGAGATAGGATTGGCTATGTGTAAAAAATCATCTATAAATTGATGATAGTACCTAGCCAATCCCATAAAATTATACACTTCATACACATTAGTAGGATCAAACCACTCCTAAATATCTTGAATCTTTATTGGATCTATAATAATTCCCTTATTATAAATAACATGACCCAAATAGTGTACTTCAAATTGGTAAAAATCACATTTAGACAACTTTCCATATAGTTCATGTTGCCTTAACCTTTTCATGACTATCCTTAAATTTTGATTATGTTCAGCCTCATTCGTTGAATAAATAAGGATGTCATCCAAGAATACAAGTTTAAACTTGTCTAGAAAATCCCTGAATATATTGTTCATCAGGTTTATAAATGTAACTAGTGCATTGGTTAAGACAAATGGAAAAATAGTAAACTCCTAATGGCCTACCGATTTCAAAATGTTATTTTATGAATGTCTTCATCCTTGATTCTCAGTTGATATGATAACATGATCTTAAGTCAATTTTATAAAATGTTATTATGTCTTTTATTTAATCAAATAAATCATCAATCCTCCATAATGGATAATGATTCTTAATTATTACCTTGTTGAGAATGTGGTAATCAATGCATAGTCTCAATGTTACATATTTCTTCTTCATAAAGACCACCAGAGAACCCTAAGGAGAAATTCTTGGCCTAATGCTCCCACTATCTAGAATTTCTTGCAGCTGAATGTTCAATTCTTGAAAATATAACACATTTATTTCATAAGGGGCTTTTGATGTAGAGGCAACCCCTGGCATAATATTTATAGATAATTCAAACTCATGCTTAGGTGGAAGACCAAGTGTTTTTTTTAGAAAAAAAACCATAAATTCCCTTAAAAATGGAAAATATTTGTAGGTTTATTATTTTTCCTCGGGTAATTCTTGTAACTAAACTTAATAGAGCTTAAATTACTTATTTTGAATTTGGTGTTTGGATGCCTTGTATTTCTACATGCTTTCTCAAGTTATTAGTACATTGCATTCTTTTTCCAAAACAATCAAGTGATTTTTGGCATTGTTGTAACTAGTCCATGCTAGAGATGACATCATAGGACCTCAAGGGTGTTTAAAACATATTTACCTTGGTTTTTAAAATATAAAAATCAAGTCCAACTTTTTCTAAATAATCTTGGATAGGCACCCTCTTACAAGTACCAAACTTAACTTCCCATAATCTCTTATCCAAACAGGTTTTACTTTGTATTGACTAGCAACAATGGGTGAAATAAAACTATATGTTATACCAAAATAAATCAAATTAGATACTAAAATACCATCTATAATACCTTTTATTTCAATCAGGTTAGCCTAAAAATTAGACTTCCTATTATCTATAGCTACATACACCCGATGGTCTGTTGGTTATCCCAATTTCAACTTAGGGTAATCCTTGCGGTAGTGGTTACCACCACATTCCAAATATACAATAGTCATTTATGGAGCTATAAGAATAGTATTTAAACCTATAAATGGTCTACGTTGACTATTTTGATTTTGATCTTTGTTATAGGAACTCATTTTTTGGGAGCCTTAGGACTTGAAATTTCTATTTTGACCTTAAAATTTATTCAATTTTATGTTATTTCACTATAATTTATGATTTTGATCTAATTTTTTGAAATTATTAGGTATAGGAGATATATTTTTGGCCCAATATTGTTGCCTATTCATTTTTAAATCTTGTCTCACTCTCTATCATGACTTTTCTTCCTCTTCTAACTTATGAGTAGATTCAATGGCAACTACCAAAGTTATTGGGGTTTTCATATTAACATCATGCATTGATACCTCTTTTATCCCTAGATTGAATTTGGTCACTTTTATCTCTTCCTCATGCATATATTTCACATGATGTAATATTTTCATGAACTTATTTTAATATTTAGTAACAATTATATTTTCCTATTTTAACAATTGGAAATTAGTTATTTTTTACTCTTTAAAATTGGCAGTCAAGTACCTTTATCAAAACTTTATTTCAAATTTGGTCTAGGTAAGAGTCATATTTGATATCCCTCTAAAACATGTAAGTGATTCCACCATGAATTCATAGGTCCAACTAACTGGTAATATTCCATCCCAACTTTTACATTATATTGCATATTATGTACAATGAAATACTTATATATATTTACAATCCATTCTTTAACTACATCTCTATATTATTCACCTGAAAAGGTGGGTGGTGGAATATTTTTAAGCTCCATGATGAATGGGTCAAATACATTCAAAGGTACCTCTTGGAGTACTTGCTCTTCTACTTGACCAATCTCCAAATGGGGCAATTTTTCATGAAAACCACCTTCTATATTATTTAATCCGCGTTCCTAATTTTCCATCTTGCCTTGGAGGGAATTCAATGTTGTTAGGATTCCATCAAGGAAATCTTCCTACTTATCAGTAGGGTTATCTCTAGATGCATTAAGATTATGTGACTCATTGATGTTGTTAGAATTATTGAGAGGAGATTCAACCCTAATCTGGTTGATATTTCAGGCACCACAACCCATGCCTCTTCTTCTACCCCTACCTCTTACTGGTATATCATTAAATTTATCATTCCAACATTAACATTGATAAATGTGGTTCTAACCATCTTCATGAGAAGGCACATAATTATAGCTTAGGTAGAGTACATATATAGGAAACCATATCATAGAGTTCCTTTAGAGCAATAACCTTACTCTAATACTAGTGAAGCAACCCCAAATAATGAATTAAAAAAGTATTATTAATGGAATTAATTGTATTTAGAGTACAAAAATTATTATGTGTAGGGCCTAATACACTCTTCCTAACATTTGAGTGCATCTTTTCTATTTCACAAACCAATGTGAAAGTAACCAATAACTAGATTAGGTCATTGTAGATTCTTGACTAGGGGTAAATACCATTAGATGGTTTTATATGGAAAAAAATGTTTTTGTTAGAAGCATATAGTTTAGGTTACAACAATGTGCCATCCCACACTAATAAACTCATCACTAGGATATCTTCTTGATAAGATCATCTAAGGGTATTTAGCCCTAAGTAAGTATCATGTTGTCCTTAATGATTCCAATTAATGTCTAGGTAAAATAGGTAGTTTATTCATGATTGTGGCACTGATAATATGAAATTAAAATATCCCTAATTAATCTACATAGTCAATATTAATAATCTAAAAGAGTAGTCAATAAGAATCAATATTATATAGCCAATCACATAGCTAAATGTAAAAATCTAAAAACTAGAACTAACACAATAGTTTAGATACAAGGTTCTATGTTTTCAATAGAAGAATCATCATACTAAGATTTTCTTAGACAAAGATTTGAAAATATTTTTAAATCATCAAGTAGAAATTATAGGACTATTTCCAAAATCAATAAAATATAAGCTTTTGAAACACTTTAATTCTCTTAATCTTTATGCAAGCATAAGCCATGTGTTTGTGCTATCCCTTTTTGACATTTGACCTTGAACATTATTTAGGAATCATTACACCCTAGTTGCTTTGTGATAACATGACAATAATGAAGACATGTTTTCATTATACAATGTTAATTTAACATTCAATTGTTACTTGAGTCCCAATAGTTTACCTTAGAGATGGATAATACCCCATAAGAAGACATCACAATACTTACAATCATCAAGAGTTAAATTTTAAATACACATTCAATATTCTCAACCATCTCGTAGGTCAGTATATAGAGGTCTTATCTCTATTTTTCCCTTGCTTGAACCTTTGTTGTTCTTAGTAATTGCATATTTATTAAGTATGAAAATATTAGGGTTTATCGAAACCAAAATCAAATGTCTCAAAAACCATGCTTATATTCTATATTAGAATATTTATCAAATTTCAATTCCTTTGGTATCTTAATTTGGTTTAATTTTAATAATCATTCTAGATGCATAAATTCCACATTAATATCTTTTATATTATTCACTACATATGAATAGAAACTGATACACCATATGCATACTTTGATGTTCCTAAAAGATACAATATACCCTATTTTATGAACATAAGTTAATATTACCATTTAATGACTTCATAAGAATAAAATCAAATAATAAGCCTCTTAATCAAATGATACAAGAAATTAAAAGCTTTCAGCCTTATTTAGTTGTTAGGCAATCTTAATGCCCAAATAATGTGGTAATAATAATAATTGTTTAGAATAAGACCAAATTCTGATTATTAGACTTAATGTACAAGATTTATGTTCATACGCCAGCTACAACTTAAACATCAAATAATAATAACACTATTACATTTGCAAACAACTAAATATCAATGCTAATGTTATCATCTAATTGGTCATTTGGACAAAATGCCAGTCATTTAATTGAACTAGCAATAATGTATGGAAACATAATTATTATGTACAAAAAGAATCAACATCCAATCCAATAGTCAACTGAATCATATATTCCAATGCCTCAAAGCAACTATAATCATTATACAATTAATTTTGATAATAAATCAAGAACTAAGTAATAATTGAACTTGCATCTTACTTAATATTCCGTGTTATGGTTTTAGAAATCAAGCACAACCTTAATGTCATTCTCATAAGATCGGTAAGAACAAAAAAAAAAAAAACATTATACCTGACACGACCCTATAAGGAGTTAGTCATTTTATCAAACATCAAGATCCATACTACAAAAACATACATTCATAATAATAAGCAAATGACACTGATGAATTTAATCTCTAACCTTTCATCTTAGACTTTCAACATTTAAATGTAATCCAAAATTCATACAAATTGATTTAGGCAATAAGCATTGATGAATATCATCGAATACTTCATTTAAACTATTTTAATGGTATGTGTTACCTTTATTAAGCTAAATATTGATTAGTCTATATAGAAATAGAAACATATAATGCTTGAACAATTATTCATTAACTTAATTAAGATAATTAGAACATAATTCCAAATCACTTAACCATTGTAACCTAATTAATTAAAACTACAACATGATTAAAATAATACACCAATTTACATATTTTAATGGTTAATCTAAATACATTCTTACTATAAGTACACTAAGAAGGATTTCTATTTTAAAAGTGAACGATTGACTAATGTACATGAATCAATCATACTAAGCAATCCATACAATAATACTCTTACATCGAGAAATTCAATTAACACTAAACTCTAAGCATTATCTAATTAGCTCATAATGCAAACATGTAATGAAATAACAATTTATAATGTAAACAATTAAAGAATGACAAAATACAACTCTCCACTTATTCCAACAACTTATAGAAATACAATTGAAGCATAAGAGTATCCACATAAAAATTGGAAACACATCACCAACTTGAATCCAACTAGAAATGAAGAGTACTTCTAGTAGATCAAATCCTCATGCCCAATCCTATGAGCCCAACCATCAATAGCCCTAACCACCCCAACCATCGACTCAATAGTGTAAATCAAACATATATACTTGGAGAAAGATCACGAGCATGTGATTTGAGATTAAAGACGTGGATCAAAAAGAGAATAGTAATCACAAACCCCCCTAAAAAATAAAAATAACACCAGGGAACCATTCCTCAAAAAATAATTTCAAACAAAGGGACACAAACAACATTCCAACATTCCATTGGAGATGTTTGTAGTCAATAAAATATTGACAATTTATAAGAACTATCTATCCCCAAAGTACATAAATCCATTCAACAACTCCCATGATGCCTCACTCAAAGAGTTCACTGGCATTTTAAATTAATCAATAGGTTAAAAATGCAAGAAGCTCATAATTAATCAAAAGACAATCTTATAACTTTATTGTGAATATAAAATCACCTCGTCATAATCTCAACGCACCAAAAAGAGTCAAGAAATGATTAAAACTACAAAATCCTCCAAAATGCCTATTAAAGAGTGGATTTTTCATTAAAAAAAACATAACTAAGGACACCAAATACCATGCTCAACCATACATTTTCTCAATCATTATTACAAAAGAACACAACTATATTAAAAATAAATGGCCATCTACAATCAAAATAACATTTTCATAATATAATAATACACCATTCCAATAACTATAATACCAACATAAATAACTCGAGTACTAAGGTCTAATCTAAAATGGCTTTCAAGACCTAGTAGGGTTTCAAATACAATGAGATTGAATACCACTCAGACATCAAGAAAATAGGAAACAAAAACTTAGTATTCAATATACCTTGTTTGGCTAGGGTATAAATCAAAAGATCTTATAGTGGTGCTATACTTCAAGCTTGAAATGGTAGTAACATGAAATAAAGACAATAGGTCTCAATATTATAAAACCAATATTCATTATTTAACCCATGCATCATGATATTTCTTTAAAATTAGTATAAGCTGAATGTGGGTTCTCCATGAAGTATTACAACTTCATGGTGAATTGACAATCATTTATAGGCTTAATATATTACCCTAAAAAAATAAATATTGAACTTGCAGTCCTTCAGCCATGTCAAATTTTAAAGCATTACTTACATGGAGTCAATATCATCTCCATAGATAAGGAAGATGGTGAATTACCTTCCTTCTACTTCTGACCACCATAAGGAATACCAAACCCCACACTTCCTTCTTCACATGGCCTCAATTTCTCATTACTGTTATTAATGACCTATGTAATGAAATATACTATTACTAACTCTTACACCATCATTTTGGTCCTTGGATTATGGCCTAAATAGTTAGTTCTTGATGAAGATCAAAGCTTCTTCAACACTCTATACCCCATCTTGGGTGTCGAGTTGGGCAACCAAAACCAAAAAAAATAATGATCAAAACAAAAACCTAAAATCATATCGATCGATATTCTCATGATGAAAAGGGGTAGGTCAAAAAGGCCCCATGAGGCCATATATATCATGACCATCATACCATCTTAACAAAATAACATCATGGACCCCTCCCAAGTCAATGCATGATCAAATATCATAATCCCCTAAGGGGTCAACAACCTTAAAATTAACCATGGATTAACAAGCCCATGATCATAATAAGCTAAGGATGCACTATAATAAATAATTCAAAATGACACTGAACCTTCACAAGGCAAAACTTTAACAAGTCAGTAAAAATAAACAAATGAACATCACCAATCATGTAGGAGATGAATACAAATGAATAAAGAACATAAGATCTAATTATTGTAATTAGGTTAGTCTAATTATTTTAAGCAATATGGAAACACATGCATGTAAGAAAAAACAACACTTGTAGTGCAAGATGTCCAATGAGATAAAAACTAAAAATCATAAAATTAGGACTATAATATAATTGGAGAGATAATCAAATGGCTTAATATTTCATTTCCATTATTCTAACTATCAGTTTCACTTGACTACTCAATGCCCTTTTTTTATCACCCAAGCTAGTGAAGTTTGCCACCGATCCTAGCTCATACAACCTGTTCCTAATACCATGATAATAGAAATCAACAATATTTGAACATGGTATTATATAAAATAACATAATCTAAACTATACAAAATGTAAGCATTATATAATAAATCATCTATAATCATTCACTATGGCATTAGTCAATAGTATAATAGTAGGTTATGAATTTAAACATATTGATATAATTATAGTCACATATGTAACATTATGTCTGAATAAACATCAAAATCAAGAAAGATATGTTATAAAAGTCTCTTAACCAGCAACCAAATGTATCATGAGACAGAAGGCCAAGGCATAGGATCAAGCCATGACATCTTCCTCCTATAAAAAAGGATTCATCCGAATGACTACTCAAAAAAGCTAGGGATAGTGCTACCTAAACACCCGTGCATCTTCCCAAGTGGTGTTTCTTTCTCTCATCTAGTCCCATTCTACCAAAACTTGTTGAATGTCTATATTTTGCAACTTAACACTATGGTGGTCTAGAATTTTCATTGGTTCTAGTTTCATCTTTTCCTCTTACATGATTTAGAGATTTTTCCAATCCAAAACATGAGAAAGATTAGGTATATATTTCCTTAATAAAACAATATGAAAAACATCATGGATTCTGGATAGAGAAGGGTGAAAATATAGTCAATAGAAAATAGCTTAGAACAGGGTTCGGTCTAGAGTAGACCTATATTTTCCCAAGCAGTGGGAGTTGATCTTATCAGGTGTAGCATCACGTTAATGATGTACAGGTACAGGTGTAAAAGGTTTGTGGAGCTAAATCAGTTGGTTGCAGAATTAGCTATCTTAGAAGTTTTTCTGCATGTCAAAACTTAATTAATGGGCTGTACTTTACAATAAGGTCATGGATTAACACATAGAAACCATTTATCGCCAATAAGGTCTAGCACATAGAAACCATTTATCGCCAATAGAAAATTCATGAGGTGTTATCTTCTTATTAGCATAACTTTTTTGTTGATCCAAGGCAACTTTTAAATTTTGGTGTATTAAATCCATTTGCTTATCATACTCTTACATTAACTTAGGGCTAATAATAGCTCTATTTTTAAAACTATCCTAGCTAAGTGGGGTCCTACATTTTTGCCCATATAGATATTCAAAATGAGCCATTTTTAGCATAGAATGGTATGAGTTATTACTAACAAACTCAATTTATTGGAGATAGTCCTCACACTTAGTTTGATGATCCATAACATACATTCATAACATGTCCTCAACCACTTGATTGAGTCTTTTGGTTTGACCATTCATTTCTAGGTGGTATGAGTAATTGAAGTTCAATCGAGTGCCCAATGCTACAATCAAGGTTCAAAAAAACCTTGACATGAACAACTTATCTTGATAAAAAATGACCACTTTAAGCATCCCATGAAATTAAACCACCTATTTTACAAAATGTTCCAAAAACATAAAGTGTCATTTGTTAAATTTTTAACAATGAATTGGCCAACTTTTGTGGCTTTATCAATTATCACTAAAATAGTGTCATGTTTGTTTCGAGACTTAGGCATCCCAATAATAAAATCAAGGAAGATTACAATCCACTTGCCATTGGGTATATCATGAGGATATAAAAAACCCCTGGGGTGACAATGTTCAACCTTGACATGCTAACATTCTAAGCATATTTCCACAAAATTGGTGACATTATGCCTCATGCCAAGTCAAAATTAGTGCCTTTTCAACTCATGTGTCATTTTGGTGACACCTAGATGATAAAAATGGGGAGTTGTATGAGCTTATTACATCTCAATACTCTATAATTCATTTCACTTGGGTAAAAAATTCTCTTTTTATGACTTAAAAGTCCTTATACCTTGAGATAGAATCTAAAAACTCTTTTGCTAAAGGATCATCAACTAATCCTACACTTACTTCTTAGTAATATTTATCAATAATTTATCATTTTAACTCAACATTTATTAAATATACTCATAGTTCAAAAAGGGAAGTAAGGTACATGTGTTATTTGAGTGTATCAACATGATAATTTTACTTTCCCTTAACATAAGATATGTCCATGTCAAAATTATTGACAAATCCTAGCCATATTCATTGGCATGCATTGAAATCATCTTGGAAAAATAAGTGTTATATGCTACGGTGATTGGAATTTACGTTAAAATGTTTTCTTAATAGGAAATGCTTCCATTATTTTAGAGTGTGCACTATGGAAAGAAGCTATAAATCATGGGTAGGATTATTATTTTCATGCTCTTTGAGCTTATGAGACTCATGGGCCAGCAATTTACCATCTTGAGTCAAGATGCCATGAAATCCCTCCTTATAAGCATCAACCCAAATCTCAAAGTAACCATTTAGGTTAGGAATAAATAGAATTGGAGTTGTTATCAACAACACTTTAAGCTTCTAGATAACCTCTTCACATTGAGGTGTCCAATCAAATTTATTGCCTTGTGATGTAAGGAAGTGATAGGATTGGATAGGTAGGATAAATTTTCTACAAACCAATGATAGTACCTAAATAGTTTGATAAATTTCACACTTCATGCACATTAGTAGGTGTAGGACACCCCTGAATAACTTGAATATTTGTTGGATCTTAATCAATTCCTTTCTTAGAAATAACATGACCCAAATAGTATATTTAAGATTAATAAAATCACATTTGGATATATTTCCATATAGTTTATGCTACCTTAACCTTTACAGTTCTAGCCTTAAACATCAATCATGTTCAACCTCTTCCTTTGAATAAATAAGGTTATCATCCAATAATATAAGTACAAACTTGTCTAAAAAATACTTTAATATGTTATTCATCATGTTTATTAATGTATTAGTACATTGGTTAAGCCAAATGGAAAAATAATGAACTTATAGTGGCCATACTGAGTTTAAAATATTATTTTATGAATGTCTTCATCCTTGATTATTAGCTAATGATAGCTTGATCTTAAATCAATTTTAGAAAATATTGTTGCATCTTTTATTTGATCAAAGAAATCATCAATCCTTGGTAATAGATAACAATTCTTAATTATTACCTTATTGAGCATGTGGTAATCAATGCATAACCTCAACATTCTATCTTTCTTCTTTACAAAGACCACCAGAGTACCCCAAGAAAAAACATGGCCTAATGATCCTACTACCCAAAAATTCTTGTAGTTAAACCTTCAGTTGTTACAAATCTACCACATTTATTTGATAAGGGGATTTTGATGTAGGGACAACCCTTGGCATAATATTTATAGAGAAGCCAAACTCAATTTAGGTGGAAAACCAGGTAATTTTTCATTTAAAAAAACCATAAATTCCCTTAAAATCAAATAATCTTGATAGGTTTATTATTTTTCTTTGGGTAACTCTTAAAATTGAACTGCATAGAGATTACAACCCTTTTTATATCCCTTTTTAACTACAAAGTTGAAATTACTTTTCATGCTTTTGGTCCTTAGATGCCTTGTGTTTATACATGCTTTCCTAAGTCATCAATGCATTACATTATTATTCCATAATAATCAAGTGATACTTGGTTTTGTTGTAACTAGTCCATGCCTAAGATGACATAATAGGACCCAAGGGTGTTAAAAATAGATTTACATTTATTCTAAAAATAGAAAAATCAAGCTCAGCTTATTTCAAATATTTTTGGATAGGCACCCTCTTACCAGTACCAAACTCAACTTACCATCCTTATGTTATCCAAATAAGTTTTAATTTACATTGAATGACAATAATGGGTGATATAAAATTATTTGTTGCAATAGAATAAATAAAAATAGATACTAAAATACCATCTGCAATACCTTTTATTTTAGTCAAGGTACTTTAAAAATTAGCCTTCTTATTATCTACAACTGCATACACCCAATGGTCTACTAGTTATCCTAATTTTAGATTAGTGTAATCCTTTAGGTAGTGGTTATCACCACATTCCAAACATACAATAGGCATTTTTGGAGCTACAAGAACACTATTTTCCTTGTGGCTGGTCCACATTGGTTATTCTGATTCTGATACTTACTATAAGAACTCATTTTTTAGGAGATTTAGGACTTGAAATTTTTGTTTTGACCCTAAAATCTATTATTTTTCTATTATTTCCATATAATTTGTGATTATAATATAATTTTATAAAATTATTAGGTATAGAAGAGAGATATTTGGCCTTGGATTGCTGCCTATTCATTTTGAAATCGTATCTCACCCTCTATCAAGAATTTTCTTTCTCTTCTGCCCTATGAGCAGATTTAATGAAAGTTGCCAAGGTTTTTGGGTTTGTCACATTGACATCATGCATAAATACCTCTTTCAATCCCATATTTAATTTTTTCACTTTTGTCTCTTCATCATGCATATAGTTCACATGACGTAATAAGTTCAGGAACTTATTTTCATACTCAGTAATAGTCATGTTTTCCTATTTTAAAAGCTGGAAATCAATTTTTTTTGCTCATTAAAATAGGCACATAATTACCTTTTTTAAAATGATATATAAAATGTGGTATAGGTAATAGTCATAGCTTGATATCCCTCTAAATCATAGAGTTGATTCCACCATAAGGCAACAGATCCAACTAGCTGGTAGGCTACTACCCTAACTTTTACATTAAATGGCATATTATGCAGATTGAAATACTTCTACATATTTACAAGTCATGCATCAGTTGTATCTCTAGATTATTAACCTAAAAAGGTGGGTGGTGGAATATTTTAAATATCATTAATGAATGGGTCAACCATAATCAAAGGTACCTTTTAGAGCATTTTTTCTTTTATATGACCAATCTCCAAATGGGGCACTCCTTCATGAGGAACACCTAGATTATTTAATCTACATTCCTAATTTTCCATCTTGCCTTAGAGGGCATTCAATGTTGTTAGCATCCTATTAAGGACTTATTCCTATTTATCAATAGGGATATCTATGGCTCATTAATATTAGGTGCCTCATTGATGCTATTAACATTATTGAGAGGAGGTTTAACCCTATTTTGATTGAGATTTTGGGCACCATGACCCCTACCTCTTCTTCTACCCCTTCCTCTTACTAGTATATCATTAACTTAATCATTTACAACATTGACACAACCAAATTTGGTTCCAACCATCTTCCTAAGAAGACACATAACAATGGCCTTGGCAAAATAAATTTTTAGGAAACCATCTCCCAGAGTTCCCTTAGAGTAGTAAGCCTACTCTGATATGAGGTGAAACTATTGGCTATTCTAGCCACTATAACACTTTCATTCTTGGAGAGGGCCATTTTTTTCTAGGACCAATTGAGTACAACCCTTAAAAGGGCCTTTATGATGATTATATTGATTTAAGAACAATTATGCAAAATTAATTAAGGTTCTTTGTACTTTTGATCCATTAAATGAGTCTCACAAACATTGTTGGTTTGTATTAGGCCTATTAGAGGACCCGTCAATGCAAAAAATGTACCTTAAAGTCTTGTTTAGATCTTGATTAAAATTTTTAGGCCTTATTTCATGCCTAAAAACATTCAAGTTGATGTCAATGTAATATCTTGTTGGAATTCCTAATGGTCACCGTAAGGTCATGATGTCCTAGTGAATCACATTTCATAAGTGGAGGTGTGAATTTTTTCTCAAGACAAGTGTATCCAATAGGAGTCCCAAATCATTTATGAGCATATTGTAAGTCTTGTATAGGCCTATTAAATTTATACACACCCTAACTTGGTTAAGCAAACATAAGTATTATGTATTTTGTTTCTCTTTCATATGATGGTCTTATTCATGGATGTGACTCTTGCTTGCATCGTCATTTTTAGTCTTTTTGTCTTTCTTATATCTTATTTTCCCTTTTTTTTACACCCCTAGAGGTCTTATGTCATCTTGTCTTAGTCACAGGGTCCCCTTGACCTGTTATGCCTAGTCTTTACTCAATTTTGTGACCTTAGGATGTTTGCACCATAAGTGGACACTAGTACCACAATGATAGTGTCCAAATTTGGCGCTAGTGTCCAATGATCATTTTTTCACCATGTTTTGGGTCCTAAATCTTCCTTAATCCTTCTCTTATGATTTTATCTTTTTTATGTCTGATCAACCAATGAATAAGGGTATTAAATTTAAATTAAAGTTTCTTTTATATAAAGGGCCTCACAAGAAATTTATATCTATCACTTATTATCTTGCCACATAATTACATAAAATCAATCAATAGTGCATCTCAACATACTAAATACTACTCAGATATCACACCTAGATATGTATGCTTAATCAAATAAGGTCGTAAGTGAAAGTCATTCTCTCATACTGTGCACATTTATTATGCATATTTCCTAAGGGATAACTACATGCGATCTGAGACCCTTATCATTAGGGTTAATGTAGGCACCGAAAAGGACAGTAAGAATTCTATCTTGTGCAATCATAATATCCCAAAACCTAGTTTTTTCCTTATTTTTCACATTTGATCTTATTTTTGTTTCATGTGTATAGGTGTTCATTAGGTTTTAGAGAATAATCAGTCAAAATAGGTCACAAACATAGAAGACGGGTTTATCAGCACATAAACATGATTGGTAGAGTTAGACATAGAGGATGTTAGTGCCAAAAGTGGACATTATCACCATAGAGCTACTATATAATGTATGGCACTATTGTCTAGGATATTTTTTGAAACCTAGATCATGTTTATGACACTCAAAACTAGCTCATGTACCAATTTTGATCTTCTAGATCCTTTATCTCAGGTAGTTTCTAACTAAGTATTTATTTGTGTCATTCATTAATGTTTTTAGAAATATCAAATTAGGTCAATCTTTGCATAAATTAGTGGTTGTATTTATTGCATATTCTATACCCTAATTTACTATACTCAACCCTTTAACAACCTAGGATTTACATGTACTAAGTCTTAAACAATTAAAATATTTGGTGAACACAACTTACTTCAATATTATTTAAAACCCTAATTTCATCCTAGGGTTTGCCTTCTACATTCTCATGCATTAAATTAGGTTATAAAACTCTATTTTTTTCACAACATAACTAATATAAATCAATCCTATATCAAGGTTTCATTAATTTAATACAATATAAATTTTTGCCAACAAACCCTCCAAAACCCTAGATCCACATCCTGGGTCCTTATACATCCAAACACTAGCCTTTAGGGTTTTAATTAAAATTCTATTTTTTTCCTATACATTAGGATGAATATTTCCCATGTTTTCACATACACATATGTTAGATTATATTATACCTATTGTATGCTTGTTATTCATTGTTTACATCATCTTCTTTGGCAAGTTTAAAGGAACATCCAAGAATACTCTTGCCCCTCGATTGTTGAATTTCTAACATTTTATCATAATTATAAGAATGAATGGATAAATTTTCAAGATTTCACACTAGCACATGATAATTATTTCATTTATAATTATTATGATGATTATTGTTATAATGATGGATATGATGATTACTATGATCATGACAATGAAAGTGTTGATGAGGATAGACTACATGCATCTTCTTCTCTTTCCTCTCCCTCTTCTACTTCTCAAAATCAAACTACCAATATAATGCCAAAATAAAAACTTGTTTGTAGTGCTTTGTTCCAATGTAGCCCTAGATTTTTAACCACTTTTTCAACCTCCTTATTCAAATTAAAACAATGTAAGTGCAATAAATGAAATCTAATTTCACATTATTTAAGTAATATATAAAATAACAATGCATTATCTTTCCCCTTCTTAATTAAATTTTAAAAAGCATATACAAATGATATTACACCTTTTAAAAATGCACCAACTAAATTAGATGAAATTAGTTTATCACCTTCTTTTACATTCCAAGCTCAACACAATGATTCCACACACAATGTTAATAATTCAAATATCTCTAAATCTTATACCCTTGACTCCAAGATTAAAAATAAGAATCATACATGCATTCCAGTTATAGATAGTGAAGACACGCATTGCATTACACTTAAACATGATGATATATTACATAGTAGTAAAAAGTTAAAATCTTCTACTCTCTCTTAATGAAAATGTGACAAAAAAATCTTGTACTCTTACCTCTAATAGTGAATTAAACTTTGATTTTGATGAACCATGGAATAATAATGACTATTATGATGCTAGTAATGAAGAAAGTGATTCTACTACTTTTAATTCTCTCCCTACTTCTCCCATTCCTCATATTCAAGCTGATTATTTATCAAATGCTAGTTCGAATGCTAAATAACATACACACACACTTATTCTTATGTTCATAGTTTACATAATTTACATTTACATGATAATAATGTAACTTCTAGTCCATTAGTAGCTGATACTTCTTTTCAAATTAACAAAATAAGAGATACCAATTAATCTCCCTCAACCCCCCTTACAATAGTAGAACATGTTTCTAATATTAACCTGCATGAGGGTGAAAGCCCATTTAACTCTCACTAGGTCCAATATATCACCCCTCTAAAGGTTATAGAGATCAAATCAATCCTACTTAAAAAAGGTCCTCAATGCAGTGTACCAATGGCTAAGAATAATAAGATTCAAGAGTTAAATGAACCCATTGATGATGTTAATATACCTTCACAAGAGGTAATCTCATTAATTCATGTCATGGGTGATTTAAAATAATAATTACATCTCACATTGAAAAGTAAAGCATACCATTTTGGGGCTTATTATAATGCCATCCATGGCAATCCTATTCCATGCAGAATATTCACCCAACTTTCAGATACTAGTGTTACTACAATTTGATGGGCTTGGAGACCCATAGTTTCACCTTCAAGTTTTTGGGAAAGCCATGACACATGTCACTATTAGTTTGAATCCACTACAATTATTTATAAATTCTCTATAGGTTGATTCATTAAATTGGTTTCATCATGCACTCCCTAGTGGTTCACTACATACATATGATAAGTTAGAATCAATACTTCTTAGGCACTACATACAAAATAAGGGACCTCAAGTCACATATGAGAAGTTGATTTAATAAGTACATTATAATATTCAAATAATGTATACATCAGTTGATTTACCAATCAAAAAATTTAGAGGTATATTACATCTTTGCTAGAGGCCTCCTTTTTCCTCTTAAGGAGAAATTACTAAATAAGACATCTAAATAATTATGGCATCTATGAAACACATCTATGGAATTAGAGAAAGAGTTGGGAATATTTGAGACACACTCAAAGGTAGATTTGGATTTAGATTTCCTAGAACCATAGACATCTAATATGGTACATGAACTTACTCCATTTATGATTAATAAATAAGTGGAACAAAAACAACCAATCAAGATACTCAATAAGGGACAAGAGACACTTCACATAACATATCATATAGTGAGTAGATCATACAACACCAAAAAAGGGGCTATACAATTTTTAGACAAAGATAAATATCATGATATCTTACTTACGTTATTAGATAAGAAGATGGTCACACTTCCTTCTACTCATCACCATCTAACACACCGTCTACATATGATACATAATAAACCATATTATAATTTTCATAAGATAAATGGACATTTGAAAAAAAAATATTATGCACTTAGATATCATATTGTCTAGTATGTTGACAAAGGCATATACCATTTACATAGGGGGAATCAAGATCTCATTCTCCAAACTCTCCTAGATCACACTCCTCTACAATTGAGTTATCCCAAAACATTCCTTGTAAGGAGCCATTGGTTACTCATCATACAATCCATTTTATTTCTAGGACACATACTTATGAGAGATATCATGCACCAAAGAGTCAACATAAATGGCAACCAGTTCACAAAGGTCCACCTACTTATTGTAGCATGGTATAGAAATGGAAAGTAACTCAATCACCATTTACATTTTAACAGTTGATTAAGATATTTTGTAGATATCATAGAAATTAGAGAATAGTTTAAAATACCAATTAATATATTTATAAAAGATCACATAAGTCATAGCACAATGCAATAACTGATTAAGATATTTGGTAGAGATCATAGAAATCATATCATAATTCAATAACTAATTAAGATATTTGGTAGAGATCATAAGAATGAAAGCATAGTTTAACATCCACCTAAGATATTTGGTAGAGATAATAGAAATTAGAGCACAATTCAATAGTCGATTAAGATATTTGGTAGAGATCAAAGAGATTAGATCACAATTTTAGTATGATAACTGATTAGGCTATTTAATACATAGTCTACACATATAGATACTAATAGTGTACCATGAGAAATATCAATTATAGAGTCTATTTCTATGCTGACACATCATCAGCATTATGGTCACTTGTTCACCATGCCATCTGGGTTTATATAGTGTATGTCACATTTACATGATCCACACTCAGATATCCTATGATACTCATATAACACCTAAACTAACAAGTAACATTCCCAATAAAATATACATATCTACTTAAACATTTATAAATAGATAAAAATCTAGTTACCATTACTTAGACACATAATTTTTTTCCATATCAACATGTACATAATGAATATAACCAAACACACATGCAAACACATGATGCCATAAGTCTAGATGCCGATGTATATGATACCCATGTAATAAAAAAATCCATATATATATATAACTTAATACATAGTTTCAATACAATGATACGAGTCACTCAATAATTAGAGTTTGGTCACTAGGACCAATGCCCTCACTCTCACTCTCCAATACATCCAGACTAGATCTAGATGTTGCCAATTCCCATAGATCTAGTTTGAGACTGATGTCTCCACACTCTATCATGTAAAACTGCTACCTCAACCAATAGATTTATGAGATTCAATGATAGATGTATATATTCATCCACTATCTTACTACCTGATCCACCCAAAACATTAGGTGCAGACATGGCTCATCTCTATTTCTCTAAGTGTGCCTTATCCCTATCATTAACTACTCATTTATATGACCCATTATTAATGGCTTCTTAATCAAACATGTGGGCATGAACACTGACAACATTTATGGCCCTTTTCACTAGTCCATCATCCACAACATCATAAGGGATATGTCATGTTAGTACTAAGAGTGTAAAATCAATAATATTCTCCCAATACTCATCATAACCTAGACCTACACATACTAAAATAATACATCAAACACCTACCCAAGTAAACAAGTAACAAAATACACTGAACATTTAGATATATATAACATCCCACCCTCAAATTCCCTAATGGGCTTGACATCCACCACATCCTTCATGATAACCTTAACTCTTGGAAATAATGGTGCCTATATATGATTCACCCACCATGATTTATAGGCATTGATCACTCCTACATCATGCTACATCAAGTATATCCAACACTAGATCTTGTTCTATCGATGAAATCAGAGCTAGTTCTATTGCTAATGGTTTGGGCCTACTCACTGGCCTCACTAGAGCCCAAGAACTCCTCACCCACACCCATGGTGTTGGTGGAACACCCTATGCCATACAAACCTACCATGTCACTTACTCATAGTGAAATATATCAAAAACATTAACTTAATGGTCATGTATCCAGTAACTCACTCGAACCCATATTAACTAAACACCATCCTCAAGCCACTCCTCAAATCCCCTGTAAAGTCTCCAAATAATATCTCTGACCATCAACCTATCTAACACCTATCAATAACACATCGTGCTCCTCTTAGGCATGCAAACCATAACATTCCATATATCTACATACATCTATGGGTGAGCCCACTCCCTTGTGTAAACCTTTCTAGTCTAACTATTGAAATATGCTCATAAGCTCAATAGTGAAATAATGTTGAAGATCTAATGCCACCCATGCACAAGTCCAAAGTGAAATGGTATAAATCCTAATACAAGTGGTTTAGCATAATGTGACCCCATGATTATATATCCCATGCTCCTCTATATCCTTCACTATACCATGCATCATGTATGATATAGATAACCCACTCCCATCCATAGTATTTGTTGTTCTTGATGAAGGAAGCCAATAACAGTGACAAAAACTTCCAAAACCGTAGAACATTAGCCATGACAATCAAAGACAATAATACATCACTACTACTCCCTACCCAATATTACCTATGGGCATCACTGCAAAGTACTTCATTGCCTATTTTATAGCTTAGTCTCTAATGGCCTCCTATAACACTACCCTATGACTAGTAATGGGAAATCTCATGATCTTATACACATCCTCTAGCATCATAGTAATCTCCCCACTGGGAACTAAAATGTACAAGTATCAACATTCCACCTCTCACATAATGTTATCATCATATAGCTATCCCAGAGCATCAAATCTAATGATGCCACATAGCCCAAACCCAATCTATTAACCACTACCCTCTCAACATCTATCAAGGGCAATCCCCATAAACACTCTATCATTTGGCCACTCTGGAACTCCCTCATACACACTTTTGCCTATAAAATATAATTAAATATTGTATTAGCATCCTAAAATACTAGATAAATATGTAGTAATAGTCATTAAACAAAAATAAAAATACAAAACTAGAAAATTGGGCTTAGTGGACACTGGCATTGTATCTTAGATGACAAAATTGTATACTAGCACTATGCCCAAGATAGTAGCACCATGCCTAAGACACTAGTGCCATATTTCTAAACAAGTCCCTAAACTACAATTTTTTCACAAAAAATGATAAAAATACAATAAATATACCAAAAGCAAGGAGAATAATAGATTCCTTACTAGAGTAACCTCCTCTCTGGCCTGGATAAGTGCCTCCACCTCCCAATATCAGGTCACACTCGCTCCTCATATCCTTGACATGTTTCTACACTTAGAGAAAACAATCTCTATCAAATCAAATGGTTCAAATAATTTGTCAAACCAATCAACCAGACTATTTAATCCATGTTTTAAAAATGACACCTACCTAAGGTTGACCTTACATGCCAATTTCAACAACTAATACCAAACTATTCCAAACATGATATCTTGAGAATGATAACTTATCTATTTATTATGCATGGGACTTGATCATGATACCCCTTACCCTATACTATTTATACTACTATATCAATTAATTTGATTCCATAAAATGAAAAAACCTATATTTCTTTAATAAGCTCAATATAGACCAAAGGTCTATCCCACTCATGATTTAAAAAAAAATCTATTACAATTGATAAATTAATCAAACTTATAAAAACATTACTAATGCTAACTTCTACTAACATACTAGTCATTATCACTTCTGGTTAGACACCCTTACCATAGTTTTGGCTCTCTCACCAAAAAGGAGATTATATACACTATTTACATAGACACATAGATTGGTTCATATATATATTTACACACACACACACACACACACACACACACACACACACACACACACACACACACACACACACACACACACACACACACACACACACACACACACACACACACACACACACACAACACACACACACACACACACATGCTTAGATATTTAGATACATTAGTTGACTCATATTTCTAGGGTTCCATGATCTTATCATAGATTGGTTCAGATATAGATTTACATAGATATATAGATAGGCTCATATATTGATATACATAGCTTGACTCAGATTTATAGGATTCTATGATCTTGTTAGAGATTGGTTTAGATATATATTTACATAGATATACATATAGGCTCAGATATTTAGATACATATCTTGACTAAGATTTCTAAGGTTTCATGATCTAGTTAGAGATTACTTTAAATATATATTTACATAGATATTCAAATACGATAAGATATTTAGATACATATTTTGATTTAGATTTCTTGGGTTTCATGATATTATAAGATATTTATTTGGATACATAACTACATTGCTCAAATATTAGGTTTGGCGGCATGATGTAGGTGACATATCCTCAATCCTATAAGGTTACACTAAATTTTACAGATAGAATGGCAAGTTATACCATTCTCTATGTTTAGATTACTAGATTAAACTCAGATTGCCAATAAGATGTCACCAAGATTTCACCATTTTGGGTCACATGGATATCTGTAGTGGTTGATCCATTGTTATTCACCATACCTAGATTATGTAAACCAAGTGATAGTTTCCACCTTTAATTATAGATTACATACTCATATTCAAGACAAAATATCAAAATAGGGACAAGTAGGCCTTGTTTATCCACATTTGTAGATGTCATTCTCAGATTTAGTCTAGATACCAAAATGGGGGAAAATAGGCCTTATTTCTTCACATTTATAGATTACATTCTTATATTTAGTCTAGATATTAGGGTGAGGACAAAATAGGGTTTTATTTCCCATAATTTAGTTCACTATTCATATTTAGTATAGGTGGTACCCACATTATGGATTTCCTTTTCACATACATCATTTCATCTCATGTCCACTTCTCTGGCCAAGAAGTTGGCTAGGTCTAGATTACATTTGCACATGTAAGTACAAGTACATGTTTCTCTTTTTATTTTACTCTATTACTTTCATTTCATTTCATTTATAGATTAAAATGGGGGACATTCACACACCCTAATTTGGTCAAGCAACCACAAGTACTATTTATTATGTTATTATTTCATAGGAAGGTCTTAGTGATGGATGCGACTCTTGCTCACATAGTTATTTTAAGTCTTTTGGTCTTTTTTATTTCTTGTTTTCCCTTTTTTATACACCCCTAATGGTATTATGTCATCCCCTCTTTGTAAAAAGGGCCCCTTGACCTATTTTGGATGGTCTTTACTTAGTTTTGTGACTTGAGGAAATTAACACCACAACACTAGTGTCCAACTTTGGTGATAATGTCCAACTATCACTTTCTCATAGTGTTTTGGGTCCTAACCCTTCCTTAAGTTTTACATTATGATTTTATCTCTCTTTTTCATCTTGTTAGCCACCAAACAAAGGCATTACATTCAAATTAAATTTCCTTATATATAAAGGGCCTCACAAGGCATTTTACATCTAACACTTACTATCTTAGCTCATAATTACATAAAATCAGTCACTAGTATAGCTCAACATACTACATACTACTCAGATATCATGCATAGGTATACATGCTTGATCAAAGAAGGGCCTAATAAAAATTCATTATAACATACCATGCATGTTAATTATGCATGTTCCTTAAGGGAAAACTATTTGTGATCTAAGACCCCTATCATTGGGGTTAATGTAGGTAGTGAATAGGAAATAAAGGTTATATATTATATGATTATAATGTCCCACAACCCTATTTTTCCCTTAATTTTGTATTTGATATTTTTTTTGTTTCATATGTGTAGGTGTTTATTAGGTTTTTGAAAAAAATCAATCAAAACAAGTCATAGATAGAGAAGCAGGGTTTGTCTACATATGAATAAGCTTGACAGACTCAAACATAGGTGCTCTAAAAAGCACATATCAATTATTACATGGAGGATATTAGAACAAAAATTAGACACGAGTACCACATCGCCATTGTCCAATGTATGGCACTATTGTCTAAGAGATTTTTTGACACCTAGATCCTATTTGTGACACTCAAACTAGCTCATGTACTAATTTTTATCTTTTAAATCCTTTATCTCAGGTAGTTTCCAAATAAGTATTTATTTGTATCATTCATTGATGTTTTTAGAAATATAAAATTAAGTCAATCTTTGCACAAATTAGTGTTATATTTATTTCATATTCTATACCCTAATTTACTATACTCAACCTTTTAACAACCTAGGATTTACATGTACTAAGTTCTAAATAGTTAAAACAAAAGTATTTCTTAAGATGAAATGAATAAAAACATCCTAAAAGTGTTCATAATTTATAAAGGGGTTAAAATATGTATTATGCACTCATTGATCCATATTGGGAGAGTGAAATGTTCTCTAAATGTCTCATGGGGTACATGCTCCTTACTAAGCCTTCAATCTAGATGAAATAGTCAAAAAGGGTATTTGACTTGATAATTTCCATCTATTCTTAAATTTTGGCAAAATTCAACTCTCTCAACATGGAGGAGTGCATCTAAAAATAGCCAAATCATTATGATCATGGAATTTGTATTACTCCAAAGATGTTTTATAAGTTAGATGAGGACATTATGAAGATCTAGCTACCAAGATCATTTTTTTCTTATAATTTTAAGTCTCCTCAAGGCTTCAAAATCATAAGTTTCACTCATCTTTTATAGGGTTATTCAAAGCTTCAGGGAGGAAAACACCATGGTCTTGGAGGGATTATGGTCTCAAATCCTTATATGTAAGTTCTCAAATGAAGAGGAGATTCATTCTTGGAAGAAATGACAAGTTTTAGGGGAACATATCTTAGAGACAAGCGATGAATGAGAAACAAGCCTAGACAGTTACAGGTTTGGGTATTTAAGGAACATGATTACAAGGGTTTGTGAAGGTTTATGCATGAATATAAGATTTGATGCCTTAATTAAGCACCTGGGAGATGTATTAATCCCTCCTCAATGCTTTAAAATGTAGAACAAGGAATAAAATCCCTCAAACATGAAAGTTAGAATGAAATCATAGGGTTTTGTGAGGTTTTATCAAGAGTTATAGAGATGTACGATGATTTTCAAGAAAAAAATAGGTCAATATAGTCCCCATTCATCATTATAAATTCTTAACATGCCTTCAATTATTGACAATCAAGTTGCATAACTAAAAATAAGGCAAAATTGATTCAATATCTCACTCAAGGCAACTACAACTAATTATCAAATATGTGCCATATTTGCTTGGAAGTTACATGGACCAGTATGATAATTAGAGATCATGGATGAGGTTTTGAAGGGTCATCTCTAGTTGTTAAGAGGAAGTGATAAGGAGACAAGGCTATGAATCATCCTTAATAAAATAAAATAGCCTACAAACATCCCAAAAGAAGGCACGATATAAGGTGTGAATGCATTTATCCTATTGCATGTCAAAGAGTGGATCATGGAGGAGGTTAGGAGGTCTATTAGGCATAATTATAACTCATATTTATTTATTGATGAGATTCAAGGCATGTGGATCCATTGAAAATTTTATAGGTAGTCTTAAACCCTACCAAAACCCTACAAACATGTGTATTCAGTCTACGATGTTCTAGAGCTTGGTAAGTAGGAGATATGATATTCCTAAGTCCATGATTTTAGGATATTATAAGGTCATTAAAACATAGGTTGGATGTCATGAGATCCAAGTTTAAGATCTCAATGAGGTTTCAAGCTTGAAAAACTTGAGTTATAGGTTTGTAGGTAATAAAAAAGGCTTTCAATGAGTTTTGAGTTGTTTCTCTCTAAAAGGAAGAGTCATAAGCAAACCAAATAAGTCCAAAATCATCTAGACATAGTTGCAGGCTCATAAGGATCTATTGGCAATTTCAAGCTAGGAAATGACATCTACATTATGAAAACATTATGACATACTCTTAGAGGATGTATTATAGGATTTAATATTATTCCCATGGTTTCCATTACAAACAAAGCTTTTAACTTCAAATAGCCTACCTTAAGATCTATAGACTAGATGAGAGGTTTTAAACTTGTCAAAAAGTTGTCTAGATGGTTTCAAGAATCATATGAGCTAGGTTTTGGAGTTTTAATCTTGAGTAAACCTATATGATGTCTAAAAATTAAGAATAAAAGAGATTCTATGAGAACTTAGACATGTTTCTTGATTATTTCATACTTGTAGGACTAATTGATAGTCTTTAAGAGTGCTAAAATGGATACAAGATTGGTGGATAAATTGTAAGTAAGCTATGAAGAGTTGTCACTAGTAGCATGGTCTTATAATATTGTCAATGATGATATCAAACTTGAAAGCCAAAATGCTTGAAACCATGCATGTACAGGCTTATAGGCCCCTAGAAGGTCCCAACAACTGATTACAATGATATGGTAAGTCTATATGATTTATTCAAGAGGTTTTAGGCATGGAAATGTAATGTTAAGGGTTATAACATGTAAAAAAAGCTTGTAAATCCTCAAATAGGCTCATGAAGGTGACAAACATGTTTGCAAGGGGTTTAAGAGTTACAAATAGGTTTTTGGATAACTTCAAGGTTTTCAAAATACCTACAGTCTTGTAGGTATTATAAGGGGAAATGGCAAGCCTCAAAAAGGCTTTTAACACATTATGTTGATTACATAATAGGACTAAGGTCCCCATGAGTTAAAATTATATAAAATATTGAAGGACTCTTGAGTTGTTGAAGATTTTGTAGGCCTATAAGGTGAAGATGCTAAAAAATAAATATTATAAGCAAAATTTGCTAGATATAGTATTGAAGCCCATGAAATAAAGCTCTCAAAAAAGAGGTCAAGCACCTATAGGTCTATAGGTATACCTATAATATTTAATAGAGAATTATAATGTGACCAAGATGAGAGCATGGTTCCTAGAGCCTTCAATAAGCCTGTAGACTAGGGCTTAGGAGCTTCAATCTTAAGTGGACCTACACAATGTCTACAAATGAAGAAAGTGATATATTCCATGATGGCTTAGACTAAAACTATTTTCCAAGGTCTCCATAGGGGTCTACAGTGTTCTATGACTATGAAAAAGGGAAAGGAAAGGGTCTCTATACTTTAAAGCACCATAAACATGTCTGTAACAAAGTCCTTTGATGAAACTTGCAAAGTTTCAAGCATCTCAATCATGTTGTAGTCCCATAATAAGAGGAAACATCGAGGTTTTAATACCTTTAATGATTCTATGAGATTATAGGATGACCTCATGCATTTCATGGCTAAATGGGGACTATATGTAAGATCTCTATGTGTTATAGGTAAGGAAAAGTAGAGTTGTAGGTGTTAGGATGTCAAGAGGCTTACACACATGTTCACAATAAAGTCTAGGACCCTTCAAACAAGATTACAATCTTGAATAAGGAAGAAAAAAGGTCAAAACATAGAGTGGAGGGTTATTTGAACTCTCCAAGAGGACTATTAAGCCTACAAATACCTTCAAAGGGTCAAGCATAGAGAGGCAAGTTTCTTCAAAGCCTCTATAAGAAGATTACAGGTAAATATCATTGATCCTCCACCAGATGTAAGTTATAAGGAATTTCAAATAATGATTACTAGATAATGGGATTTTTAGAGTCTTAAGGTAGATATCCCAAGTCTCTTAAAGTATATGGGCATGTATTATACATAGCCTTATGAGAGAGAAGGCCTGCGCAACAATGATAAGATCTAAGAGAAAAATTATCATAAGTTTAAGCCTACAACAAAGCTTGAAGAATATATTGATGTGATTAAGGATAGGTGGGGCTATTAAATTTCCCCTATAACTTCAAAAACTACATGAAAGAGTTTGAAAACAAGTTCTTCAAATCTTCTTATGGACAGTGTATAAGGATCCAACTTCAAATTGAGTCTTCTTATCTTGTATGCAAGCCACTTGGCACATTCAATAGGATTATGACTAGGTTGCAGGTCATTTTGATAAGTTTTAACTATTCCATAATAAAGACAAGTTATGATGATAAGTACACTTATATCAAGGAGTTCTTAAGCTTCTTGACAAGGCATGAAGCTGCATTGAAGAAGACTAGAGGCCAAAGGAAACACGAGAGCAATGACTCTAATCAGTTGGTTTTAAGTTTACAAATAGGATGAGAAATAAAAATGGGACCTTCAAAGCATGTAGATGATTTTTTATTAAATTATTATAGAGCTTTTATGAGTATAAATATCAATAATCAAAGATTAAGGCCTCAATTTCATACTTCTTCAACATGTCAATCATGACTAGAATGGAGATCAAGGGTCATTAAGAGTATGATTAAGGATGGAAGCATTAGAAAACTGATCTTATAGGTCTATAAATCCTCCAAAAGGTTCCCATCATGATAAGTCAACCTTCAAGGCTCAAAATGGCAAAGGAGGTCTATTTCCAAGTCAACCATGCAACAAGGTTTAACATGCAAATGTGAAGAGAGGGGTGAGTTAATGAAATTAATGTAGGAATTTATAAAGTGTAGCATCACTGTAAGATCATTAAAAATTCCACAAAAGGACAAAAATAGTAGTAAGTAAGATCTCCCCCTATATGCAAATGGAAATGCAACTGATCTATAAATCAATTCTAGCTTGGATAAGATAAATCCTAATTACACTTTTGATTGTTGATACATTAGATATTCAGGATCATGACCAAGATGAATCCGCTAGACCTAGCTAAGGGATATCTTACCATAATAAAATCACTAGGGAGGGTTCCAAAGCCTCATGTCAACCAAAACTATATAATAACTTGTTGAGGTCAACATACCCTAATTTTTTGAAAATTGGGACCCTTAAGATACTTTGAACCTTAACAATGAAAACATGGCATGTTTTGAACATTATTATAATTTGAAGGTCATCCACTTTGATAGAGTTGACCTACTATTTTATGGTTTTTCTTTAAAGTTACTTGATGTTTCTAATGATTGTCCCTCATGTCTTTAAGTTGTAGGTTTCATGGAGCTCTTGATGATGGATCATGCTTAGACTTTAGAGATTGACCCTACTTAGGATTTCACTAGCCTTTGTTTTGTGAAAACTCAGACCTAGATTCATATTCTGAAAGCTCCCTTCAAAAATACTAGCCTAAACCTTTAATCCAAATTTACATTTGGTGGGAATTATTTTGGTAGGAATAATTTGAATTTTGACTTAAGCCTAATTTTATGCCAAGGCTTAGTCATGTTTCACAATATGACCAAACCTTAGCCTAAAATCATGCTTGGTACCCTTTAATATTTTCCCTGCTTTTGTCTCCTTTATTTTCTAACCAGGTCTAACTTTCATATTGGCAGGGTACTTTTATTTTCCTAAGCATGGTCCCCTTTATTACCTATTTAACCTAAAGTCTTAATTATAATGCCCCATTCATGTTTATCAACACGAACGAGACCTTAATCCTAACACTTTAGGCTAATTTATTATTTCTTCTTGAGTCATAACTTAAATGCTTTTGCCTTTTGTAGATCAATGACTCTCACTTCATTGCTCCCCTTGATCAGATGGTGCGAAGGAAGCCCAAGGGTCCTAAAACCTTCACCCTTCGAACCAATCCCATGTCATCACAAGAATCATAATTAATGGCTTGCACTTAAGCAGAACTGAAGATCATATGACATGAGGGAAGCCCAAAGGTTAGATAGGCCCTAGTATTAAATATAAGCTTAAGCCTAAGTTTTATAATAAGGCCTCATTGTATATTTTAATACAATGAGACCTTAGTTTAATTTTTTTTGACTTTAATTAATCAAAAAAAACAATCATGTACGAGTGATCAAATCATGATCAATGATTCTTGGTCACTCATGGATCTAGATCCAATGGAGTGAAGATAATGTTGAAATGTCAAAGGCCAAAAGGAGTCCTAAGAGGATGAAAAGTGTTATCACCTAGAAGACTCGAATAGAGATCAATGACCTATAGGTCTTCCCTAGGGTCAATAAGGTCAAAGCTTGGGAGCCTAAAAAAACTACCATATGGCACTCCTACAATCATCAAGACTGAATAAACCAATGGTGTGCATTCACTTGGATTGTAATCAGATGGCTCTCACTTCATTTCACCTCTTGATCGGATGGAATGAATTGAATCCAAGATCTATTGAGTACACTTCATAAGGTTAAATTTGACATTATCATAATATCATTTTATGTCTACGAGGTCATCATTGAAATTCGTGAGTCCATTAAATTCAAATATCTTTAAACATTTTACCTAGATAAAAGGGGCATGTTTTATGTCATTTAAAGGGTCTTTTGAAATTATGCTTCAAAACTTAGCATAAAATATATTGACCTAAGTCTATAGCATGTTTATTGACATGAAATAAACTTAGCTTAAAATATTTTAGCCTAAGTCCTTTCTATAACCATGCACTTATTGAAGTTTATACATATTATAGGATCAACGACTCATACTTCATCGAGATTGGATGATCTAATGGCATGAAATCATCGACAAATTTTCAATAGAGCTTTGAGAGCCTATGGGATTGACATGTGGTAGACACTCATTCAATATATGACTGGTACAAGAAACTAAGCTTAGAAATCCTATGGAGGTACCAAGTGGCACAACCATGATGCTTGATACAAATATGGCTAATGACATGAAAAGGCTCAAATCATGATCAAAGGCCCATGTTGATCCTTAGATCTTGATCGAATGATGCAAAGTAAAAGGAAATTTTTAAATAACAATGACTAGTGATTTGAAGGCATTTATGAAAAATGCCATGAAAATTGATAGATAGACACCAAATAAGTGCCATGCAAACACAAAATAGCAAAAATAAAGATCTTGTGTGCTCAAAAATTCAAATGTATAAAGGCAAAAGTCAAAATCAAATATAAGGCACATATGAAGCCAAAGTCCAAGTAATCCATCACCATTAAAGCTTCAGGAGAACCCAAAACTTACATAAAATACTCTAAGTTAAACTCATATTGATCACAATCAAGCTGGAAAGAGTCTAATTTCAATTTGAGCACAAAAGAATTGACTTAGAAACCATTTAAAACATATTAATAAATAATTTTCAAAGTTTAGAAGCCATGGTAGCTTGGAGGCAATAATACAGGGATGAGACAGAGTTATATTTGTCTACAGATAATGAAGGGAGGGTCTTCAAGGACATAGACCTGGACACTATTGTATTGAGCATGGGTAATAATAATTGGTTTGAGCTCTTTTAGAACATTGAAGACATACAACCCATCATGAAAGAAAAGTAAAATATTGCCATCATGACCAAAAGGTACTATGACCTAGTTGTAGTCTAGATGGCTAGTCTCCACCATATTACTACCAAACTAGAGGTAATCCATTGTATTGAAATCCTTGCTCCCATTTTTGAGGATTGTAGAATTGAACAAGGTTGGATTATTCATGAAAGGACCTTTAAGATAATTCCATTCATTTACCCATTGGCATTCAAGAGCTATTACAAACTTTAGAAACCCCAAGTAGATTTTCCCACTATTAAGGAATGGACTGGTAAGAATGACTTAGACACCATACTTAGGCCTAGTTTTTCCAAGGGAATCATGTGATCTAGGACCCTAAAAGAAACATACCAGTTACCCAATTTAGAGAAGGGATTACGGTAATTATGACTCTATTTAATAGAATATCTAGAGCCCCTTGAACTACTTATGTCAATAAGAGCTGGGTATCTTATTTCTACTTCATGGTAGAAAAGGAGATCATTCCCCCAATTGGAGAGATGATCAACATCTATCTAGAATGAAAATTTGTGGCCATAAAGAAAAACATATGTACCTAATTCTTCATGATGTCCTGTCTATTGAATGCATTATTAGCCTCCACCCAAATCCCTTATATAAAAAATTGGTCACCAGAGGGAAGAATTACAATCTCTCACCATTATTCCAAACTACACATTTTCAAATATAGACACAACATGTAATTCATTTATGATTATGTCTATCATAATTTAGTAGAATCTATTAAAAGGATTCCCATGCCCAAGATTAACCCTCTATCAAGAAGTATATGGAGATAATGGGAGATATCTAGTTGTATTCAGATTGTATAGTGATTAGAATTGAAGGGATTCTGATCTAGCCTTATAAGTTGTCTATTTATGTTCCCATCAAGCTGGTAGAGCAAGAAATTGCATATCAACTTCTTCATGGCATTGATGGCATGTGTAAGGAGAAAACAAAAGGCCCCTCTATCCATTTCCTTTGACCATTGGTAGAATAATGCTATAGAATTGGGATCAGGTAAATACTATGGCTAGGCATAGGGAATCTTTCAAATTACAACTTGATGAGATAAAACTATGGGACCCTAATGGCATAGTTTCCACACATTTGAAATATAAGAAATTTACCAAGATAATGTATGTGCACCAACTCAGTGTCCATAACACTTTATATATCAAAGCAAATAATTTTGAAGAAATATTGGCTAGGCTCAAGGGACATACCATTAGACTTAAGCATAGATTGACTAGTGATCAGAAGCCCCCAGGTGACATATGGAAAATGAGATCTCTAAAATGTCATTGCTACTTGGACCTTCAAGGCTCCCTCAAGATCAACCACAAGTGGGAGGGAAACAACCCCAAACATAGATTACATAGGGTCCTAGTGAGGAAAAGTTGGAGGATATACTTGATGAGGGCCCATCATCCTTGACCCTAACTCAAAGACCAACATCTCTAATTGAATTCTTAGACATGATTGCCCTAGATCCTGATGAAATAGTGGAGGATGCCCTCAAGGTCCTTGTTGAGGCATATGGATTTGATGAAGAAGAAGAACATGTTAAAGAAGCACAAGCCTAAATAAAGGAGGTTGAGAAATAAATAGGGAAAGGAGTTACCCTAGACCTAGTCCTAGTGGCACCATTGAAGAAGAGAAAAGAAGAATTGACAATGGTCCCGATTGGACAAAATAATCCCAAGTTGACTTTCACTCACCCTAAAAGTGAAATCAAATTATCTAGTGAGGAATACCCCATTCATGGACCAATCATCCTTGATTAGTTTATCTATGGAAAAATGTAGAAGATCCCCTCCTATCACCACTCATGGGCCTTGACCAAGATTGTTAATATTGATGTACATGATGATATCAAGCCATGGATAAGGGACTTGATGAAGGAGGAAGAAGAATAATGGCCACTATAGGGTCATATAATAAGAAAATAGATGATATATGAGCATCAAGTAGTACCTAAATGGAGGCTCTTAAACCTCCAAAGTACACAAAACCAACTACCAAGGTCCAATTCAATCTTGAGACTATTGGGTTAGAGAGAGTGATAACTAGAAAGGCCATGGTGGGGATTAGAGAGTTCACATTCTAAAAGGTCAAGCCATTTATTGGCCTAAATCTAGTTGGAGGTCAGAAACCTAGTGATCACCTCATCCATGTAGAGGACATTAAAGAACTAAGGCTCACTCAGCTCAGGTTAGAGTATATATTAGAGTTATGAAACAAAGGATATATAACTTAGAAAAGGAAAAGGAGAATTTGGAGACACAAGTTATCTTATCAGTGCTTAAATTAATGATTAAAATGATTGATGAATCCTTTAATGAAATATTTGATGTATTAAAAATAATGAAGCTAAGGCAGAGTCTATTGACACAATAGAATATAGTGGCTACGGGTCTAATAACCTAATGACAAGATTTAGAGGATCAAATAACAAGGTTAGTCAACATCAAAGTTGAAAGGTTGATTCTTGGATTCAAAACAATAAGTTTGGGACATTGAATGTAATTCTAGGAATTGTTGTTGACAAGGTCCAAGGTTTAAGTGCATTGTCCCAGGATCTAGAAATACTCTTGAAGGATGATGAGGAACTAATAGAAAGGATTGAAAACATATTTAGGACAATTCTTAAAGACCCTACACAACCTACTATCCTAGGCATCATTAAGGATGATGAATTCAAGTATAGGGCTACTTTGGTGACACAAGAAATAAAAAGTAAAAATCAAGGCCAATCTGGGGTAGATAATAGAAAGATCTTGGACATGATCTTCAATGTAGGTGAGAGAATAACTAAGGCCAAAATCATCAAAGAAGCTATGAATAGAAATGATAGAGAATTGAATGAGTTAGATAACAAGGAGGAAGAGTGTCTCTTGAAATTGGCTGTGGACTTAGAGTTAGTCAATGAACAAAAACAGAAGGCTATGAACATCCTTCAATAACAACAAGAAAGTTATTCAGATTAGGGCCCACCAACCAGCTAAATAATATTCCATTTTGTAAATCTTTGTAATATTTTTAAAGAGGAATATTATTTTGTAAAGGAATATGCTAGTTTGTTAGCATATTGCCTCTCGATTAGTCTATTTTAGAAATGCAACTGTATTTTAGAACTTTGTAGAAAATGGATAACTATCCTTACTTCTTGTACATTTATATCTTATAACTAACTGATATACTACCTTGTCCTCTTATAAAAGGCAATACTACCATTTTGTAAAGAGAGAGAATTTTGAGCAAAATTTGTATATTTTGAGCAATTAATACAATCAAGGAATTCTACAAATATTGTCCAAATTTGTTGTATCAATTTTTAATGTAGCTTTTCTCTCAATTGTTGGTTATAAAGATTGAATTTGAATGGTTTCATGAACTCTAAATTTGCATCTATGATACAAGGTTGCTAATTTGTGTCTATGCTGATTAGTTGAAGGATCTTGAAATTGCTTCATTTCATTTGTTCTGTATTTAGATGTGCTATTGCTAATTAAATGTGGTAGCAAATCTTTAAAGTAAATTCAGTTCTTACTTTTACTTTTTTATATCACCCTCAAAAGTTTGCCTGGTGTGTAGTGAGATATGAGCTTATGCTATTTTGCACTATATATTGGTTAAATGCATATTCAGTTGTAATTGAAACTTTGTCATAATGTTTGAGGCTAAGATCATCAATCACTTATTCTCCTTCTACCTTACCCTTCTCTTTTACTCATTTTTTAACTAAATTACTTTAGTTTAGATTTCATTATAAATGTCCATTTTGATTAGCCTTTAGTTTAGGATTTGATCATAATTTACTAGTATTAGCATAGATACTTATACTTTCCAAAGATTTGATCCATGGTGGTTCCAAACCATGACTTAGTATAAATTTTATGGGACAATTAAACATTGATCTATCACTATTTCACCATAGTTAACATAAGTTGTTAAAACTTGCTACTCATGCTCTAAATTCCTAGAATTTTAAAATGAGAAGTGTTATTTAAACACTAAGGACACCTATGATACATTTAGAGGCCTCAACTTAACCATAACTAGGTCCTATGTTTTCATATTTATAAGAATAAATGACAAGAGTAAAGTTAATGTCTTATATAGTGCTCACCAAAGCTTGTGGCACAAAGTGTTGGTAATAAACATAAAAATTATACATGAATAGAATATATATACTCAAATCAATGTATATAAAATAATAATGTATGGGAGAGAAGTATAAATTCAAATCTATTTGATTTTATAAAGGATGAACATAAATTCAAATCTATTTAATTTTATAAAGGATGAACAAAGTTAGGAATACTTACCTTTAAAGACAAATCCACAGAGACTGAATCTCTCTATTGGTTAAGGTGCTTCACATGTGTATGTAAGGATGATAGGGATAAATCATCTCTAGTCTACAAAACCTATCTATGCATCCAAAAGACTTATCTCCAAGACAAGATCTGTATCACCAAAAAAATTATGAAACCCTAAGATATGCTCCTCAAGTAGAATGGTGGATAAGTAGATGCACAATATAATACTCTTCTTCTTCTTATCATCTTATTTTTAATAAATTATAGAAATGGATGTGTATATATATTTGAATCTAACCCTAAACCTTTTCTAAAGTTTAGCCAATAGGGTCAACCCAATCGACTCTGTATTGTAAACTATCAAACTCTCTGAACAGAGTTAACCTAGTCTAACTTAGTATTATAAATTGTAAAAGAATGTTGTTGACTTAGGTAAGGGCTAAAACTAGGTAGTATAAATATAAAATAAAAATTTAAGTATAAGTTGACATTTAGACATGGACATCTAATTTATTATACTTTAATTTATATTTTATATTTATACTTTCAAGATATTTGAGAGTGGTTTTGGACCTATAGGAGCTATACTGCAAATTATAGATTTTGGAGGGTCCTATTGGATTTTAGTCTTAGCCATATTTTAGGGTTCTAGGATTTTAGACTTAGCCATATTTAAAGATTATAGGATTTTATGGAGGCATCATAGGAGGAAAATGGATAGACATTGTAAGGAAGTTGGACAAATTGTAAGAATTATACAAAGCCACAACAATATTATGAAGCACCAATGGTCTTCCCACCCCTTTCTTGGTGCACCCTTTAAGACTTGCACTTACAGAGATTGAAACTCAACAAATTCTTGCAAGAGAGAAAGTGTTAGTAAGTGGTAAAGTTAATAAAAATATTTTTTGTATATATGCCCCATTTGAATCTCATCATGTGTCACATGAGTGTAATAGGGGATGGTGATTCAAGAAAGAACATGGAAACACATGAAAATGAGTTAACTAAAAATGAAATACTAAAATTAATGCTGAAATTAAATGAAATTAATTTAAATTAACATATACACATTTTAACTTACCTTTCCACTGAATGAATACATGTAACCATCCTAGTATTGATCATAGAGGGTATAGTACCTACATTTAAGAAACCCTATGGATATAAGACTAATAATAGAAGCAATACATGTGTACATAGGATGGTTAAATTAGTAATGAATAACTCACAAAAATAATTAAATTACTTAGAAAAATTGGAAAACTAGAATTGTTAAGGCAAGGTTAGAATTAAAAGTTCAAGTATGTAAGTGATAAAATGATGACAACTGATTGTAGAACACACTAAATCACATTGGGAAGCATGTAAAACAAAATTGACAAAAAGAAATGTAGAACATATTGAGTCACATTAGGAATCATGTAAAACATAAATGAAAAATAAAATATCAATGCAATAAAACTCTAACAAATATATTTAAGAAAATGAAAGGTAACCCCATGTAAGATAAGCATGCCAAATCAAACATAAAGAAAATAGAGATGATTAAAAATGAAATGTAAATAAATATGTAAGACAAGTATGTCAAATGAAGATGAAGAAAGTGTTGTTCCCCAAAAGTAACAGTCATTTTTGGGACAACATTTAAACTATTCTGGTCATACAGACCAAAATTGTATCTTCCATTTTCAAAATTTGTCTTAGACATTCAAATTCCTTATTTTCAAAGTTTCTCAGAAAATTTACAGACTTTGCAAGTCAAGTTCATGGATTTTACATATTGATTTCTACAGACTTTGTTTCTATAGACTCTACAAGCAAGTTCATTTATACAGGTTCAAAGGCTTCAACAAACGGTTTCAGTCAAAAGAATTGGTTTTCAACACTTGGTCATTTTACGGGGGAGTAGGATTCATCACATTTTGTTTTTGAGGTGTGATATTATCCTTGTTTGATTACCTAATCTTGTAGGTTGTACACTTGAGGAAGCAATTGATTGAGGTTGGGGTGTAGAAACTCCTATTCCCTGGTATGATGATCTACTCATGGGGTTCAAAGTTTCAATTCAATCGCTTCAATTGGTTCAATAGGTTCAATAATAGGTTCAACCAAAGGAACATATCAAATGGCTCAGTTCAACTAAGTGGTTCAATGCCTTATTTTTACTCAGTTGGTTCATTCATTTAGTTCATCCTTTGGTTCAACGTCTACAAGTTCAACGTCTATAGGTTCAATGAACAGGTTCAACAGCAGGTTCATTCATTTAGTTCATTGGCTTGAACCATTTTGGTTCAACACCTTGGTTCAACCAATTGGTTCAATGAGATAGTTCAAAGGCAAGTTCAAAGGCAAGTTCAATGCTTAGTTTATCAGCTTATTTCATTCATTGAACCATCGGCTTGAACCATTTTTGGTTCAATCGATTGGTTCAATCGACAGGTTCAACATCAAAGTTCAAAGGGGAAGTTCAATGCAAAAGGCAACCTCTCAAAAGGACAAGTGCCCTTGCAAAGGACACTTAATCAATTAAAGCACCCTTTCAAAGGGTCATTTTTCAAAGAAACAGTTAAATAAATTTCTTCAGATTTGTTTAAGGCATTTAAAATTGGCCTAGCAGAATTCTTTCAGATTTTTGTCTAAAGGAATTCCTTTAGACGAAAAGTCTAAAATAATTCCAAGTGGCCACAGACCCTGAAGGAATTTTCAAAGAAACAAATGCGGGCTCAAAAGATCCGAAAGCTAACTCAAAAGACTTTGCGGAACAAATTTCCGTAGACTTTTTGGCCGCGGGAATTTTTTTTGAACTTTTTGTCCGCGGGAATTTTTTGCATGACAAATGTCTATGGGAATTACCTGCGAGAGATAAACACCCAAGAAAATATCCATAGGGAACTTTCAAAAACAAACACTCAGGGATTTGTCTGCAGGGGTTGACAAAGCAAAGGGTTGCCAAAGGATCCTGAAGGGCAGGTGCCCTTGCAGGGGACTCTTGGCGGCCAAAATAAAGGACTATTCAACTCAAGTCATTTCTCAAGCCCGAAAGGGTAAGTTGAAGCTGAAAGGGTAAAGCTAAAAGCTGAAAGAAGACCAAGGGGTGATGCTCCCAAAGATGTCAAATTCAGGATAGTGAACTAACCATTGAGATCACATTGACGGGCATGTAAACGTCAATTTCAAAGACAGTGAAATAGCCGTTGATCCTTTGAATTCACAGACTCGAATGCATTCCCAAAATTCAAGAACAAAACTAGTGGAAAGTGAGGAAAGACAGAATAATGGATGAATTCATGGCCCAATTCAATTAATCTGGAAAGGAGGAATGATGAAGATGAGATCAAACCGCTAGCTAAACATTGGAAGTTGCAATCTTTCAAATGCAATACTTGTTTATCTACATTGAAAAGATCAAATGGGTAAAAGACCCCAAAGTTCTAGCTTGTCTTCCTAACATTTCCCAATGCATCATGATGCATTACTGTTCTTGAGTCCTTCTTCAAGTGGCTATATAAGGAACTTTCTTTCATTGTAAAATCATCTTCTTTTTGACAATCTGAAGGAAACTCTGCCCAAATTGAGAGGCATCATTGAGACTTTGTGCTCAGTCTGTTGATCATATTTTGTTAATGGAATAAGAAAGCAAGGGACTTTTTTAGACTTGGTGCTATGATATATTTTGTTGTTGAGGAAACTATTCTTATGTTTATTTCCTTGATTTATTTTCTGTTCCATTGATTTAACAAGTAGGATTAGTAAAATTAGTCAGGAAGGTGTCCTAAAGAATCAATTATGGAGAGACTTTGCACCTCCATAGCTGCCTTCAATGTGTTTTCTTTTTCATTGCTATGTAAAGGACTTTGAAAAGACTTTGAGCTTTCATTGCCATTCGTATATTACTCTTGAGCATTTCAGATAGAGACTTTGTGTTCTGTCTCGATTTCTTGGTTACCATACTCCCAGTTACATTCTAATTTAATTTCTAAGAGTATTCTTGTGGCTGGCTGAATAGTTTTTCCTAAAAGAAGAGGAGAGCTATCTATCATTCCCTTGAGTTTTTCCTTTGTTTTGTATACATCATCTCTGAGGAAAGAGAGATGGATGTCTGGTCCTATCCTTGAGTATTATTTTCTGTTTATACATATACATAACATGTCCATAGGGAACCTCCCCTTGATGAGAGGAGAGAGCAGTCTCCTTATGATGTGATAAACTTACACATTAGAATGACTAATCTTCTTGCTTTGGCTGATAAGACCTATTTTGTTTACCAGTACGCTGATAGACAAAATATTCAACCAACAGTTTTTGGTGACTCCGCTGGGGAAATACCCATTATCCATTTATAGTCTATCCATTCCATTCATCTCCACACCAACCAAGAAAGAATGCATAGTTTAAAGCCTCAAGCTTTAACTAAAACAAAGTCAAATCTTTTCCACTTTTGTTTTACAATCTGGCAGATCCAAGGTATACATGAAGCCAAAGGGCTAAAGGTATCATTGATCCTATGTTTGAGCTGATACAACAAAGTGATTTTGATCTATTTCCTTCACCATCTCATCTACAACAAACCAAAAGCTTCCCTCCTACTAAAGCCAGATCCCCATTACCAGATGAAGTATCTACTTTTGCTATTGATAAAGCTGTACCTATAATTACCCCTTTGAGATTTGTTATCCCTCTTTTTTAGAATCCTATAATGGAAGTTCAAGGCCCTTGGGGTAATGATTTTGGTCCTCTCAATCTTTCTCCTCCTTTACATGAGATTCCACGTAGTTCTAGGAAGAATTTCCCTAAATTCTATGGTGATGGCAAAGTTCATCCTGATGAACACATTGCAGCATTCAATATAGCTTGTGGAGTAATCGGAGTAGAGTTTGAAGATGTATCAGTCAGGATTTTTGTTGAAACACTACAAGGTCCCACTACATATTGGTTTTACCATTTACAGGCTCGATTTGTGACTGATTGGAACACCCTTAAAGCTAAGTTTGAGGCCAGATTCAAACCTGTAGAAGATGCACATACACTTTTGGCTCAACTTACAAAGATGAAAAAAGCCTCATGAGCCTATGAGAGACTTCATAGCTAAATTTGACAAGTTGAGAAATAGAATCCCTGTCATTGCTAGACCCATAGCTGAATGCTTTTTCATTAATTCTCAGCTACCTGAAGTCAGTTTCCTCTTAAGGCATGTTGGCCAAATAGATCTTGATGTATCTCAACTTTTGGCCACTGAAGTAGAAGATGATCTCATCTTAGCAAGAGAAATAAGAAGAGATCCAAATATAAATAGAGCTTCATCATCTTCTAAATTTGCATCTACAAGCACCATAGATCCAATGGTACAAAAATTAGCAAATGAGCTCCTTGCCCTCAAAAAGCAAATGGCTCAAGAAATTTTTTCTACTCTTACATACAGAAGGACATTCCCAAATTAGTCATATCAGGGCAATGTTGCCAAAAACCAAGGACAACAAAATCTCCTTCCTCCTCCACAAGGGAAACTTGCCCTAGAAGCTCCTCTAACTAATTCAACAATGGGATATCTTGAAATAGAATCAAAATTCTCTTAATAGCCTAAATTAAATCAAGAAAATGATGCTGACATCATTGAAGACAGTCAAGATGAACCTGAAATTGGCTTCCTGAATTACCAGGATGAACCTAAAAGCAAAGGAGAAGCTTCAGATGGATCATATGCAGTGTTTACCATGTCTAAGAACCAATCAATCTAGCAGGCTGATAAAGAGAAGACATAAGAGCAACCACAACCAACAGTCACAATTGTTAAGCGTGGGACAAATCTATCTTTTCAACTAAAAGATTCGGTCATTACTCAAAAGGTAAATACATCTATTGTACCTTCTCCTTCTACTTCTAATTCACAAACTAGCCCACCTCCCATCCCTCCTAAAACTCAAAAAGCTGAAGTACCTTTCTCTGTACCTAGCTCAATTCAGCCATTTGACATAATTGATCATGTCAAAAAGACAAAAATATAGATGTCTAAATTTGAATACTTGCAGTCTAATCTGGATCAACTGAATAAGCTGGTTCAATATGTTAAAAATTAGACCATCTCTGTAGGATAAAAGAAGTAATTCTTGATTCTCCAAAGAATACGCCTATTCCAAATAATTTGATTATTACTCCTCCAGTTGCTTCTAAAAAAATAGAACCCTTTTATGTTTCTCTGTTAATCAATGGCCACAAGCTGAGTAACTGTATAATAGACTCAAGCACATCTGACAATGTCATGCCTACTAAAGTCACTGAATCTCTTGGTCTCACATTGACCAAGACATTTGGGAGATGTTTCTCCATGGAGAACAAGCAAGTACCATTGCTAGGGCAAATCAAAGATGCCCAATTTGCATTTACAACCTTTCCAGATAAGAGGATTAAGATGATTGTCCTAGTGGCTGATGTCCCAACATCTTATGGCATTTTACTTGGATGGAATTTCTATATAGATGTGGGAGGAGAACTAAATATGGATCTATCTAAAGCAAGGATCCCTATCCAAGGCGTGATGAAAAGATTACTTCCTGAAAAAGAAGCAAACTATGTAGTTACCAAGACGTCAGCGCCTGAAGCTCAAATCCTTTTTGAATCTATAGGTATGGGTAATTACTTTTTATATATAGATCATGAAGAAAGACCCTCCATCTCTGATGAGGGAAAGTCTGAAGTAAAGTCAGTGTCTGATGAGATTTGGACTCTAGAATTTGATGGTAGTAGTTCCTCTACTGGTTCTGGAGTTAGAATTGTTTTGATATCCCCTCAAGGAGATTTGTTTCCTTCATCCTATAAATTACAATTTAGCAACACAAACAATATAGTTGAATATGAATCGCTATTGTTGGGCATGAAAGCTGCTCAAGAAAGAGGCGTCAAGTTTCTTCATGCTAAAGGGGATGCTGAATTAGTGGTCTGTCAAGTGAGAAATCTATATTAGACCAAGAATGAGAGGTTACGTCACTACCGTAACTTGATTTGGGACCAAATTGAAAGCTTTGATGCTTTCAATATTTATGCCATTCCAAGAGAGTCCAATGATAGAGCTGATGCACTTGCTATTTTAGGAACTCTTTTAATTCCTCATTCTAATTTTAAAGAAGACAAATATACCATTGAGCTGGTCTATAGGCTGAGTGTTCTTGACAATGCTGATCATTGAGAAATTTTCAATGATGATCATCAGATCATTGCTTTCTTAGAATGAAAAGACAATTTTGAATAACTGTATTTTGAAGGCAACGAATCTCAAAAGTTTGAATCTTTTTCTAAATCTAGTTCAGATGTAAATGAAGAGTTCCTACAGCTGAAAGGAAACAAAATTCCTAAAGGCCTAGTTTCTCTTGAGAAGCTGTTTGACAAGCATGATAGATTCATCAAAGAATAATAGACAGATTCGAATCTCTCTCAGGGATTTGATCAAGTGAATCTGACCAACAAAGAAAATTCCAAGATGGTCAACATTGGTAAGTACTGTACACCTAAAGAAAGATTCAAATTCACTTCTTTGCTCTGTCAATACATTGATGTCTTGGCATATTCATATGAAGACCTGAAGTCTCTTAGACCTGATGAAATCTATCATCACATTCCTCTCAAGGCCGATTCAACACCCTACAAGCAGAAATATAGACAATACAATTCAAAAATTTTAGATACTATTATGTCTGAAATACAAAAAATGTTAAATACTAGAATTATTTTCCCAATCCATCATTCTACATGGATTGCGAACATAGTGCTTGTAAGGAAGAAAAATGGCAAAATCTGCATTTGTGTAGATTTTCAAAATCTAAATCAATCATCTCTGAAATACAATTACCCTTTGCCAATCATGGACCAAGTGCTTCAAATAGTAATAGGATCAGAAATGTTATCAATGCTGGATGGCTTCTTAGGTTATAATCAAGTTGAAGTTGCTGAAGCTGACCAACATAAAACTACATTCATCACACCTTGGGGTACATTTGCATATAATAGAATGCCTTTTGGCTTAATAAATGCTGGTGCTACCTTTTAGAGAGCTATGGACATGCCTTTCAAAGATGAGATTGGCAAATTCATAGTAGTATATCTTGATGACTTAACTGTCTTTTCAAAGTGTCGATCTGATCATGTATGCCACTTATAACAAGTGCTGGAGCGTTGCCACCTGAATGGTATTTATTTGAATCCTAAAAAGTCTATTTTTGGAGTGATAGAGGGGAAACTCCTTAGACACATTGTGTCCAAAGAAGGCATAAAGATTGACTCAGACAAAGTCAAGTCTATTCAAGAGCTGAATTTGCCTGCAAGTAAAAATGTTGTTCACTCTTTCTTCAGAAAAGTGAATTTATTACGGAGATTTATTCCTGAATTTGCTGAGAAGACAAGACACATTGTGAACATGATGAAAGGGAAAACTACCTTCAGCTGGAATAAAGAAGGTAAATCAGCATTTCAAGATATTAAGGTCGCTATTGCTCATGCCCCTACCTTGGTTTGTCTAGATTGCCACAAGGATTTCATCATTTACAGCTATGCATCTGAGCATACTCTTTCAATGATTCTTGTCAAAAAGGAAAAGGAAGGTATGGAATCCCCCATTTCTTTCATGATTTTCCCTCTTAAAACCCATGAAATGAAGTATTCGAATATAGAGAAGCATGCCTATGCCTTGGTAAAAGCAGTCAAACATATCCGCTTCTATATTCTGAATTCACATACTATTGTTTTAGTTCCTGATGCTACAGTCAAGTCTATATTAACTCAGTAGGAGTTTGGCACAAAGAGAGGTAATTAGATTGCAAAGATCCAATAATTTGATCTAGATATCAGGGTAATAAAACTGGTCAGAGGTAAAGGCCTTTGCCTGTTAATGGCTGACAATAAGCCAGAAGATACACATCTTGAAGAAGCTGAAGCGAAAGATGCGCCAATAGTCCTTTTTGTCTCCACTACCAATGAATGGTACTTAGATATTGCCTATTTTCTAACTTATGGTGAATGTCTTTCTCATTTGTCTTACAAAGAAAGGAGAACTATCAAGTTGAAAGCTGCCAATTTTTTCCTTTGGGATAACGGCCTGTAGAAGAGAAGCATAGATGGAGTTTTCCTTTACTGTGTAGACAAAGAACAACAGACCCAACTCTTGAAATATTTCCACAATCTAGCTTGTGGAGGACATTTTTTTGCCCCTGTGACTGCTCACAAAATTCAGTGAGCCAGGTATTATTGGCTGACTTTTTTCCAAGATGCACATAAATGGGTGAGAAAATGTGAACTTTGCCAACAATTTGTTGGAAGACCCAAGTTGGCTGCCCTGCCTCTAAAGCCAGTAATCATAGAGGAACCTTCTAGTAATGGGGACTTGATTTTATTGGAACAATAAACCCATCTTCAAGTGATGGACATGATTATGTCCTTACAGCAACTAATTATTTCACCAAGTGGGTAGAAGCAATCCCGACTAAGCATGCTACTTCAAAAGTTATATGCAACTTCCTAAAAGAGAATATCATTTCTAGGTTTGGAGTTCCTCTCAAAATTGTTACTGATAATGCAGCTTGTTTCACCTCTCAAGAGATTATGCAATTCTATTTTCATTATGGAATTACACTTTCTCTTTCTTATAATTATTTTCCACAAAGGAATGGACAAGCTGAGTCCAACAATAAAAATTTGGTAATAATTATAAAAAAACTAACAGATGATAATCAAAGGACATGGCACAAAGCATTGGTTGATGCTCTGTGGGCTGACATGATCACGCCAAAGAGGGCAATTGGTATGTCTCCTTTTCAACTTCTTTATGGTATTAATGCTGAGATGCCAATCACTTTAGAGTTACCAGCCTTGAAATTGGTAAAGGCCATTGAAGATTAGACATATGAGAGCTCTCTTGACAAAAGAATCATGTGCCTAACTCACCTAGAAGAACAAAGAACCATGGTGGTGGATAGAATTGCTGCACATCAAAGTCTGGTAAAGAAACTTTTTGATCAGAAGGCCAAAAATCATGATTTTTAGATTGGGGATCAAGTCCTACTGTGGGAAAAAAGAAGAGAACCAAAGGGGATGCATAGAAAGTTTGACTCCCTTTGGAGAGGCCCATTCATAATTCATCAGCACATGGGTGAAAACAACTTTCTCTTGAAATATCAAGATGGCACACTCTTTTCTCTACCCCACAATGAGCAACACCTGAAGCACTTCAACTCTTGAAGTATCAGATCATTGGCTCTGTATATATGTATATTTGTATAATTTTAATTTTGTTTTGTTTTGTTTATTTTCTTTTTGATTCCTTTCATGACTCTGAAGCCCAATGGTACACTTAAAGATTCTGAATTCTACTCCTTTCAATTCATTTTGTAATTGACAGAAGTTCCCCAACTGGAGCCAGCTGTTGTTCTCCAAAAGTAACAGTCATTTTTGGGACAACATTTGAACTATTCTGGTCATACAAACCAAAATTGTATCTTCCATTTTAAAAATTTGTCTTAGACATTCAAATTCCTTATTTTCAAAGTTTCTCAAAAAATCTATAGACTTTGCAAGTCAAGTTCATGGATTTTACATATTGATTTCTACGGACTTTGTTTCTATAGAATCTATAGGAAAGTTCATTTATACATGTTCAAAGGCTTCAACAAATGGTTTTAGTCAAAAGAATTGGTTTTCAACACTTGGTCATTTTACAGAATTAGTTCAAAGTTTCAGTTTAATCGCTTCAATTGGTTCAAGAGGTTTAAGGTTCAATAGCAGGTTCAACCAAAGGAACAGATCAAATGGCTCAGTTCAACTAAGTGGTTCAACACCTTATTTTTACTTAGTTGGTTCATTCATTCAGTTCATCCTTTGGTTCAATGTCTACAGGTGCAACATCTATAGGTTCAATGAATAGGTTCAACAACAAGTTCATTCATTCAGTTCATTGGCTTGAACCATTTTGGTTCAATGCCTTGGTTCAACCAATTGGTTCAATGAGATAGTTCAAAGGCAATTTCAAAGGCAATCTCAATGCTTAGTTTATCGACTTGTTTCATTCATTGAACCATCGTCTTGAACCATTTTTTGTTCAACTGATTGGTTCAACCGACAGGTTCAACATCAAAGTTCAAAGGGGCAGTTCAATGCAAAAGGCGACCTCTCAAAAGGACAAGTGCCCTCGCGGAGGACACTTAATCAATTAAATCACCCTTTCGAAGGGTCATTTTTAAAAGAAACTATTAAGTAAATTTCTTTGGATTTGTTTAAGGCATTTAAAATTGGCTTGGCATAATTCTTTTAGTTTTTTGTCCGAAGGAATTCCTTTGGATAAAAAGTCTGAAATAATTCCAAGTGGCCATAGACCCCAAAGGAATTTTCAAAGAAATAAATGTGGGCTCAAAATATCTAAAAGCTAACTCAAAATACTTTGTGGAACAAATTTCTACAGACTTTTTGTCCATGGGAATTTTCCCCAGACTTTTTATCTGCGGGAATTTTCCGCAGGACAAATGTCTGCGGGAATTACCCGTGGGAGATAAACACCTGGGAAAATGTCTGTAGGGAACTTTCAAAAACAAACACTCGGGGATTTATCTGCTGGGGTTGACAAAGCAAAGGGCTTCCAAAGGACCTCGAAGGGTAGGTGCCCTTGCGGGGGACTCTTGGTGGCCAAAATAAAGGACTATTCGACACAGGTCATTTCTCAAAGCCTGAAAGGGTAAGTCCAAGATGAAAGGGTAAAGCCGAAAGCCAAAAGAATACTAAGGGGTGATGCTCCCAAAGACGTCAAATTTAGGATAGTGAACTAACCGTTGAGATCACATTGATGGGCATGTAAACGTCAATTTCAAAGATAGTGAAATAGCCGTTGATCCTTTGAATTCATAGACTCGAATGCATTCCCAAAATTTAAGAAAAAAACCAGCAAAAAGTGAGGAAAGATAGAATAATGGATGAATTCATGGCTTGATTCAATTAATCTAAAAAGGAGGAATGATGAAGATGGGATCAGACTGCCAACTAAACATTGAAAGTTGCAATCTTTCAAATGCACGACTTGTTTATCTACATTGAAAAGATCAAATGGGTAAAAGACCCCAAAGTTCCAGCTTGTCTTCCTAACATTTCCCAATGCATCATGATGCATTACTATTCTCGAGTCCTTCTTCAAGTGGCTATATAAGGAACTTTCTTTCATTGTAAAATCATCTTCTTTTTGACAATCTGAATGAAACTCTGCCCAAATTGAGAGGCATCATTGAGACTTCGTGCTCAGTCTATTGATCATATTCTGTTAATGGAATAAGAAAGCAAGGAACTTTTTCAGACTTGGTGCTGTGATATCTTTTGTTGTTGAGGAAACTATTCTTATGTTTATTTCCTTGATTTATTTTTTGTCCATTGATTTACCAAGCAGGATTAGTAAAATTAGTCAGGAAGGAGTCCTGAAGAATCAATTGTGGAGAGACTTTACGCCCCCATAACTGCCTTCAGTGTGTTTTCTTTTTCATTGCTATGTAAAGGACTTTGAGCTTTCATTGCCCTTCGTATATTACTCTTGAGCATTTCAGATAGAGACTTTGTGTTCTATCTCAATTTGCTGGTTACCATACTCCTAGTTACATTTTGCTTTAATTTCCAGGAGTATTCTTGTGGCTGGTTGAATAGTTTTTCTTGAAAGAAGAGGAGAGCTATTTATCATTCCCTTGAGTTTTTCCTTTGTTTTGTATACATCATCTCTGAGGAAAGAGAGATGGATCTTTGGTCCTATCCTTAAGTATTATTTTTTGTTTATACATATACATAACATATCCACAGGGAACTTCCCCTTGATGAACTTACACATTAGGATGACTAATCTTCTTGCTTTGGCTGATAAGACCTATTTTGTTTACCAGTATGCTGATAGACAAAATATTCAACCAACAGAAAGCATAAATAAATGAAAATGAAATGTAATTCAATATGTAAAATGAACACGTTAAGTCATACATAAATAAAAACATGTAAGAATGTCAAATGTGATATGTAAGATATGTGAATTCCACAAAAATCAAACATGAACATGATGTATAAATGAAAATCAAAATCTCTATAGGATGAAAACTCAAACTTAGTGCATGTTCTAAGATACAATGTATGAAAGCACAACCACCTAATGACATGACTAGTATGATAATGAGATGGTGTGGTAAGCAAATAGTGTAATGGTGTTTGTGAGGAATGCCTATTCCTATCCAAGGTCTCACAATGTAAATCACAAACTAAGCAAAGATGCATAAAAAGGAAGATGTGATCAACTAAAAATAATATCCAACAAGGGGAATATAAGTAAAATATGATGTAAATAATGAATGTGAGGTACCACATGGGTGATGTGAACATCCTTAGAAAGAATGAGACATAATAGGCAAGTGAGAAAGTCTAAGAACTATCAAAAACAAGGACTTAGGACACTTTGAATAATGAACACAAATCTTGGAATAAAAAGTGAAGTACATAAATCATCCCATGAAGGCTATATGCATGAAAATTAAAATAGACATACCTTCCCAAAATATGTTCCCCATTCTTGAGGACCCCTTACAAAGTCATTGGTCTACTATGAAGATTGGGTACTTGTATGAAAAAGTAGGTGGCACTTGAATTATATGATATAATGACACCTCCTACCCCAGTCTAATGGCCTACTAGACCCCAATAGACCTCAACTCTATCATGAGGCCAACTATGGAGTTTGAGATTCAACTAAAATAGGAGATGTGACAAATATAGATCACTTTTTTTGGGGTGATATGACTTTTAAGATTATTTTTTCCTTTTAATCATTTCCTTTTATTTCTTTTATGATTTGGATTTTAATTTTTTTTTCTATTTCTCCTCCATATGGATTTGGAGAACCAACCATGTGTGAAATAGGTAAAAAACACAAGAGAGCTTACACTTGGTTACTATAGAAAAGGACCTAAAGACCAAGGTTTCTAAAGATTCCTAGAATTTCCCAAAAGTAAGTGTGCAATCTCAAAATTAATTGATGTGAGCTTCAAATGAAAATAAATAAGGGAAATATGGGGATCATGAGAGATCTGTCTATGTAATAAGTGATACAATGATGAATATGCTCATAGATAATCACAAGGAGGTAAAATATTTCTATGTAAGGGATGGGGATATGCTTATGCTAGTCATGTCACTAATCAGTCATAATAACCTAAAAATGATATATCACAAGCACTAAAAAAAGTAGTCATCCCAAAAGAGGGGAAAGGTAAATAAGGTTCAAATAATGCTAAATCTACTAAGGCAAATAATGACATAAATGGTTAAAATTATAGTAATGAAAGAGATATCTAAGAGCCAAAATGGAAACAAATTCCAAATGTAATGTGAAATAAAACCAAAGAACATAAAGGAAAATAATGATGTGAGTAAAGTGTGTTTATGAAGAAGACCTGGTCCTATCCAAGGTATTACATTGTAACTCACAAACTATAAAGTGAAATAAAACTAAATGATCCAAAGGAAATAATGGTGTAAGTAAAACATGTTTAAATGAGATAAAGTGCATAAGAATTAAAAAACATGAGACAAAAATAACAAGTAAAAACTATGTTAACATCTATATCAAAGATAACCATATGCAATACAAGTTTATATGTCTTAGAAAGTTTCTTAAAGATAAATTTATTCATTATTATGCATTTTAGAATAAGAGAGGGCATCGTAATATGCCTCAATGGGTAATTAGATGTAGGTATGGGCATCCAAGATGCCCCAAGGTTTGAAGTGATATGTGGATGGGCATCACAAGATGCCCCAACATGTGAGATGGTTTGAGGTGAAATTGAACCATTGGAATGATTTGAATTGGGTTGGTAGGTGCATTTGGAGATAGGTAAATGTGTTGGTTTATTATATTTTAAGGGTTTTAAAATTTAAATAGGATTTTAAAGAGAGGTAGAAGAGTTCTATAAGGCAAAGGAGGACCATGTATGATGCACTTTGGAGTAGGCATTTGAATTAGGTGCTCCATTGGTTTATGTGATCTAATAGGTTGTGTTGTCACTTTTATTTTCACCCTTTGAGGAGATGCCTAAGGTATCCTCATCAAATTGGCACAATGTAAACACCTCTAGGCTTGTGGGTAGCCTAAAGATGAGGTGAATCTCTAGATAGGGATAGCTCCCTTGATGCACCATTTTGGATTGCAACTACACCTAAACTTTTGGGGTGAAAAAGGAGAGATAAAAATGAAAGAAAACTATCATAAGGGAAGTGACACACAAAATTAGATGATGAATTCCAACCATCAATATGTTACACTTGAAACCAAGAGACAAAATGAACATACACTTCTCTAATCTGCATCCTCTCACATCAATGTTACATTATGAGGTTATGGATGAATGTGCAAAACTAGGACTAGACAAAAGGCCTTAAATGGCACTAGTGAATATAATAACTCACTCAATCCTTGAAATTTTCTAAAACACTTCACATGCTCTGCAAGAATAAACTTTCAAACATAAAATAGGATGAAATAATGAAACAATATGCTAAGGAATCCATAGTCTTAACTTATGCAAAACTAAACATTTAAAATGAACACAGTAAGAAAAATCATGGAAGAGGTAAAAATAAATATTATTATTGATCAAGAGGTATGAAAATGAGTATGGATTTGCCATACTCAGGTGGAGCATCCATTATAATGGCCAAAATGGCTAGTCCTTATAGAACTTGAGAGAGAGAGGAGAAGAGAGAAGTTCAAGGGTCAAAAGGACCTTGTTAGGCTGATAAAATAAGTTAATTTTTAATGGGAAGAGGATATGGGATGAAACATTCAATTTCAAAAGATACAAGTGTCCATCCAAGTCATAAAACTCATGAAAAGTGGCATGAAATTCCTCATTTTGGCTCAGAAAAACTACCTTCATGATTTTGACCTATTTTAATGTCACATAAATAATTAGGGATAGGTCTAATGATTTAAAAAAAGGGGAAGTATGTTATACATGCCTCTCCATTCATTAGTTGTAGGCTTGGACATCTAAAACCTTCCCAAAATGAGCTATCATCATCTACAGTAAAAAAAAAAACTCCTCCTTCATGCACCCTACACATTTGTCTTCAAATTTGGCTTTAGTTTCCCATTAAAATACATGGGAGGGATTTAATGACAATTTTTAAGACCCTCCGTGGCCTTATAATTATTAAACACACCTTAAAATCACCTCAGAGTTTTTCATCCTTCTCACTAGCTTGTCCACTATGCCAATTTTGACTGGCTGAGATGAGATATATTGTTTGGACACTTAGGATTTTTTAATTAGAATTAAATGACCATAAGGTGTTATTAAAAGTCCTAATATTCCCTCAAATCTTGATTCCATCTTTAGAATCTTATTGTAGCCTACATAATACACAAAACTTTAATAAAATCCTATTTTGTACCCTATTCATACAAGTTAGTACAACTAAAAAGTATGGGAGGTATCTTGAGTGATTCATATGAAAGGTATAATAAATTTAATTATAAAAATATTCCATTAGAGTATCTATCCAACTCCATTTCTCCAAACTGGTCTCAACTGAGGGTTTGTAAGGGTTTTATGCTTATTTGACCTCTTAAGGTTCATTCATAAAAACTTAACATTGAAATTTCTAAAAAATTATAAAAGAATGATCCTTGGGACCCCTGATAACACCTCCAAACTCCTTTAGTATCCATGAAATGCCTCATGAAAGATATGCACATTAAAAATTGACCTATCGAGCTTGTTTTCCTCTTTTCCTACATGCTTGAGTTATCTTTAAGCCAAAAATGGATTCCTTAGGGTTTATTTTACATATAAATAGTTTTAAAACATATATTATGTCCCCTTAAACATTAATTTATAGGTTATAATTATCACCTCATGTCATAATTGGAATTGATCCTCCATTTGGTCTCTAGGCCGAAACCTTGTTCAATACGCTTGCCTACAACTTTGGAGGTTTAGAGCATCCTATTTAGTTTTTGTATTATGTGATTATTTTTTAATGATACCTTATATGTGACTCAACCTAATACATATCTTTAAAAGTTTCAAATAACTCTTAATACGATCCATTTACATCTTGTTCACTAAAATAGGTAGTTTGTATTCAAGGGGAAGTACCCTCTATTTGAGACAAAATAGAGGGTACTTCCCCTATTATCCTAGAAAAACTCGATATTTAATGGGATTTATAATTTATTATAGAGGATATATACCAAATCATATCCCTTTGTCTTAATCTTATACCCTCCATTCAACAAAACCTCAAGATAGACTTGTGTAAAATAGACTGTGTGTAGGAAATTTTGAAATGGACCATATGATGTAGGTTTAGATTCCTTTGCTCATTTTCCATGATATGGGGAGTTATATGAGACCATTCATTCATTTTTAATGTTTTTTATCTTGAGAAATCACTCTAATTCCTCATATGCTCCCTTCCATACCTGACTTCTCAAACTGTGTATCAAACCCTAACTGTGCTTTTTTATGCATGAGATGGGCACTTGTAGGTAGCCTTCCATGATTCCAAATTAAAATAATGTTTAAATACCCATTTAAATTTCCTTTGGGTTAATTTCTACATGTTTTAAGTCATTTATTCACTTGGCCTAGTCTAAACTATCACCTAGAAACCTATCTCAATCTCCTGTCTACCTACAGTTGACTAAACTGACTGTATTCTAGCCATTTGGACTTGTAGGTGTTGTTTCGTCTTGAACTATGTGTCATGATTCATCTATAGAACCTTTATGATATTTTGGAGTCATCTTACTATTTATCTTACATGTTCACTCCATATGCTTGTAATGCCAACTTCAAAGGTATCAACCCTTTACTCACTATCCTAGTTAACTATTTTACTACAGTTACCTACAGGTGATTGCAGGGGACTCCATAGATAGATTAAATCCATAAGACCTATACCAAACATCATTTTAAACCCTTTAGAAGACTTAAAATAACCCCTTAAGGGAGATATTCATGTCTAAAGGTCTATCTCTTCTCAAAGTATCTAGTTTAAGCTCCATGACAACCTACAACTAGCTTGTAGGGTTACACTTGTGAGGAAAATGAATCCTATAAGTGTATTTAGACATTTAGAATCTATGTGTAACATTTAATATCCTATTAATGGTTTTCATTATCACACCAAGCCATAGCTAACCTAACACTCACACTCATGTCATTCAATCACCTTAAATGGATTCACTGTTACATCAATCAACTGTAGGTGAACATTGTGTGGTAGGACACACCTGTAGGTGTATTTGGAACCTACCAACCTGCTCTTCAATCCTTTCTATCACTTATTTGAGAAACAAACATCTTCCTCAGCCATGTGAAACAATTTTCACAATTTTTCATAGTCTAGTCTTTCAATTTGGGGAGGAAGGTCTCATTTGGGTCACAGTCCTATAGACAACAATGACTGAAATTAGTGTTTTTATGAGCAACTTTATACCTATCTATCATCATCCTCTACATGATTTATATCCTTAAAACTTTTGATAGGTATTTTCCCTACCATAGGCTTTAAGACAAAACCATTTGGGTGTATCAAAAGTCTCCACATCCCTATTTTATGATCTTTTCAAAAGGCCCAGGTCCTTTATTTTGCATTTTTAGGGGAGAGAGTCCTGAAACACAATCATCATGTTTTGAGAGTTTCCCCACTTCAAAAAACTAAATTGACACCTAAAATTAGGTATTACATACTCATAAATTCATGCTAAAACTCCAAAAAGGACTCACCATTCTCCCACTCTTGCATTCAAGTACCTTTACATCTCTATGATCCCACCTATAGGTGGTTGCATTCCATGTGCAGTCAGTGAGTACAATTTGGGTAGTATGCATTGCATTACCCACCAATGGATTATAGATTTATTCTATTGCCTCAAACTGTAATTCTGACACATCATAAGGTCTGAAATAAATATAAACACACCTTATTCAACATGGAATTATTTTCCAAGCACCTAAAAATGCTCACTAATGGCAGATCATGCATAAAAATTACCCATGACTACAACAATTCCCTTTTCCTACATCATATGGAAAATTAGTCACTTTCCCATGTTTCAAAGAGATATATAAACATTTTAAAACTCCATATGGCTCTATGTACATGATTTAGAACTGTGCATAGCTCTAAACTGACTGTGTATGATAATTTTTAAGCAAACTAGCAACATGATGTTTTATGACTGCACCTTCAAGGTGATTTCTTGGAGAATGAACCTGAGATGTCATGAGATCATTTTACCACATTGTAATCATGAAAAATAACCTATAACAACTCCTTTAAGTCATTTTATAATCATGAAGATATGGAAATGGCGAAAACCTAGCCTGTCATCCTAAATGAGAGCAGTCTACAAATTTAAGATGATTTTCCCATAAAAACATCTTGAAACATGAAGCCAAGTATGGGGAGCATTGGAGAAGGAAGTCAACATGATGTGAAACCAATATCAATAATTGGTTCATACATAATTTCTCAAACTAATGCAAAACCTATTGGGTGCATGAAACAACAGGCAAAAATGTATAATCAACTTCATGAGGATGCTTCATGAAGTAAAATCCACCATTATTCAGATTTTTTATATGGAAATTAAGGTCTCTAAGTTTAATCTAAACTCCCCAAGGAATTTGATATGAAATCTCCTCTGTTGTCTATATCAAGTACATATCTGAAGACTACTTTTGCTTGTCTAGAAGGGTGAAAAGGGAGAAAAATAGTTTTGGGCCAACATAGAACTAAGCTTCAGGAAGCTGAAAAGACATATTATGATCTTCCATGTGGCACACTTCCAAATGAGTTGTACAAGTGCCAAACTCTCCTTCTTTCTCAATAAAACTACCCTTTCTACTAAAGAACCTACCACTTTTTATTTATGTCAGTTGATTAAGACCTATTAAGAACATGGTATGTGACATCATATGTTGTAACCTTCACACTTCCCAAGAAATCTATATAACTCATTAAATATACTTTTTTTGACCTCAAAACGACCCAAAATGACTAAAAAGACTAAAATGACTAAGGACCAAGGCTAGTATAACATTAAATGACATTAATTAGCCTATTAAACACCTTATGACATATATATTAGACCTATAAAATATCTAAAAGTCATGTTTTTACCTAGGGGTGCCCCAATTTGACCTAAAAGTCAAATTTGGTCAACAAATTGGTGATTCATAAGGGTAGTATGATTGCTATACTAAACAAACTAGTAGCCTTATCAGTCCATTGGGCTTAGGGAGTCATATTAAGTCTATGACAAATGAAATGACTTTGACCATTGGATTTGATCAAGACAAGACTACTTAATTACCTTAACCACATAAAGCAAGGACACACACACAATGAGATAACAAACTAATAAGACACACACACATGTGATCAAGGCACTTAGGGGAATCAGAAAATAAAATATTATGAAAAAATAGAAACTAAACATACTTCCTTTCTAGGATCAAAAGGAAAAAATTCTTGAATCATCCTCTTGATGAGATGGATCATAGTGCCAAACATGTTTCTCTTTGAATTTGATGCTTTATAAATCAGAGCTATTCCTTGGCACTTCACTTGAAATGATCTCAAGTAAATCATCTTCAAATAGGTCTCCAATGTAGATATATTCCTCTTGAACATGTTCATATACCTCATACTACTGCCCACTCTTCATCTCATAGTCAACTTGCATCTTGTTTGTAGGCATAGCTTCAAGAAGATTGGTTTCTTGTTCCTTAGAAGATTGAGGCCAATAGGAGCTTGTTCCATCTTTAAAGAGATTATGTGTTTCTCCCAAATTATTGAGAGGATGATATCCCATATTGATGACTTAAAACATGTCATCATGGAATGCATATGCTTCTTAAAAGGATATATTTGAAAGGTTGTTTTTCTTTTGCATAATTACTTGAGTGCCAAAGCTACCTTCTTCATTATTTATTAGATCATAGTCTCTTTGAAGAGGAGTATAACTTGATCCAATTATTTCAAACATGTCATCCAAAGGATGATTAATAACTTGTCTTTTCCCATCCATGGTATCTTGTAAAGTGATGGAAGAGCTAATGAAGGTTTCTTCTTCATTGGCAAAAGGAGAACATTCTTCCTCATCAACCCAATCAAAAATATCCTCACAAGGATTCACCTCTTATTCATCATTTAGGATCCCTTGAGGGATCTCAAGTTGCATCTCAACTACCACATCATGACTTTTATCCTCAAGGGCAGCAAGATCCTCCATCTCCTTCTTTGTGATTCCAAGACTAGGCATTTTGAAGTCATGTGACTTAGTCCATTGAGGTTGCTAATGAACTAGGATTTATTCAAGGAAGATTTATGATTTTTTTTCAACCAACTGATCCTCTTTAGGTTTTCATTATATGCACCTAAAATTTCTCACTTCATTACAACCGACTAATATTCTTATTAGTCGACACTAATTCTGCTTAACTATTTTATTTTGCTAATTAATCCTATTTTCTAATTATTCATCTAATGTCTCTCTTATACTATTATACATCCATTAACCTTTATTCATTCCATCCCTTCATTAATTTTTCCTAATATCCCATTATCCTAATCTAATTTGACTTATCCAATATATAGGAATTTAAAATTCCTATAACCACACCTACCCACCTACTAACCTACTCCTTAGCTATTCCTACATCCCTAGGAATCCTAATCCTCATTTAACCACTAATAAACCCCCATCATGTACTAACCCACTCCCTAATCCTAGTATCTAATTCAAAAATCATATTTATTCACCTAAAACCCTAGCTATCCTATCGTCTTAGCTATTCTTACAACCCTATGAGCCCTAATATTCATTAATAACTAACTAACCTCCCTCATTATCTCTTAAAACATATTTAGAAACCTCTATAATTAGAGAGGTTTATATAACTCTCTAGAAGTCTCCAATTCTAGAGATTTCTACTAATTTGAAAATATTTCTAAATTTCCCTCCAATCTCTAGATTTCTAGAGGTTTCCCCCAACATAATATAATATTCCTAAAACAATTCCTAGCCATTGATCTATCTTAACCCAAGTTCAAATCCTAGCCCTTGATATTCCATCTCTCCATCTATAAAACCAAATCTCTTCCTCCTTGAATGCCATCTAGAAAACTTGTAAAAAAAACTATGCCAAAATCATTTTAAAAATCCTATTGCATATCCATAAATCAAGTCATCAAACATCAACTATCCAAAATAAAGCTATCACTTGGTCAATGTGAGTCTAAATCATCTATTTGAAAATCTTGGAAGGAGGTAATGTAGAGAAAGGGAATTTGTTAAGATCATTATCATTTTGATTTGCTTTATAAATCCTTCTTATTGAGTAGTTTATGTTTTGAGTTTAGATTTATCTTATTTAAATTCATAGTGAGCTCAAAAATATTCTACATATTGGTGACCACGGTGGGATGAAGCATACTCCCAATTTAATATTTTTGCATTCTAGAAGTATTTTTGGTAACTTACAGATCAAATCAAGGAAGAATTTGTGGCTACAAAATTCTTAGGTAAATTTTCATTTCTATTAAAATGCGCTGTGTTTTTCTAAACTGCTCCTTATTCATTTATAATTTTATAAAAAAAATTTGGGTTATGAGCATATAATTCTCACCTTTCTAAAACAATTTATGGTTTTTGATTTCATTAAGAATTGAGTAAGTTATGATTGTTTTTATATCACTATTTTAAGTGTTTTTCTACATAGTTATACACTTAAAAAAAGTTGCAAATATAGGGATTCATGGTTCTCTTAAATTGACATTTCTTGCTTAGGAAGTGTTTTCTTAAAATATGCAAATGAAATTTGGCCCAAAATATTTTAAATTATCTATCCATGTGAATTTCAAGTTTTGAAATGTGAATCTACCCCAGGTAACCACAAGGTTTTGTGATATAGGTAAAACAAATGTTTTAATTATTTTAATCAAAAAGCACAGGTTAGGATTTGACTTCTATAATGACATCTATTTAAAATAGCTTATTGAACTTACCATTAGTTATGATTTTTCTTAAAAAAACTATTTTGTAAGCAATAAAATCATGTAACCTGTGTCTTAGATTAGAATCCCTCAATAATCAGTTAAAATAAGAATCCATTAAGGAAATAAAGTTTATTGAACCAGTTTTAGATTTTTCATTAGGAAAAATCAAAGGGATAGAACATAGTTAAATTTTATGAATGCACAGATTGATTAATCCCATCAAAGTCTTCCCAAAATAGGCTTCAAGTTTGCGTATTAAAACAAAAAACCTATCTTGTTGGAGCTCAAAATCGACACCCATCTTTGTAGGCTTTCACATTTTGTGTACATGTCTACTAGGTCACTCAAAAAATCTGACAAAAGTCCACTTTTAGTGAATTCCCATGTCCTATTTTAAAGTTCCCATTTTGGCACAAGTGGGGAGAATGATGGTAAAGGTCAAATGATTTGGCTTTACACATGCCAAATGCATTTGCTTAGAAAGTCACCTAAAAACAAAAAGCCTAATTTGTGCAAACCCTGTAGTCATGGCATTCCATGAGACTCTCTGATTGCATCTCTTATAAAATCCTTAAAACTTGGTTAATAGCACTATCTTAGGCATATCTTGCAACCCGATAATCACTTATTATCCTTTTTTTGTGATAATAATATTTTGCATCAAGGTTAAGGAAAAATCAATGGATCCTAGATTTTTTGGTAAAGGAAATATGTAAAACTTTCCACACCACTTGGATGCTTCTAAACCCCCAGATCATTGAACCATTATTAAAAAATCTTTGCTTTTAATTAAAAAGGGGTTATAAGTGTATATTTGTTATGCGTGGAAAATTTTGTTTTAAAATGGGTCAAAGGCCTAAAAATCATCCTTACGAAATCTTTTGTTTTAATTTATAATTTTAATTTTCAAAAAGGATTAACTTTTTTTTGCCATATCATTATGACATGATAATTTAATTCTCCATTCATTATAAATCATCATTACCCTAAATAGGTCTTAGCTTAGTAATACAATTTGAATGTTTTTATTATTCTTTTGTGGAATTTTGGAATGTATAAGATTGAATTTCATTTTTTGGTATGATTTGGTTAAATAAAAAAATATAAATAAATAAAATAATAATTGGTAATAACTTTTTTTAGAAAGTCTTACCGATAAATATAGTTTTGTATGTATAATAGTTGATCCAAAGAGTTAAGTTATTTTGTATTTTTTATAAAAATAATTTATTTTAATAAGTAGAGGTAAATTTTATTTCTAATTTATAGGTAATACGTAGGCTTATCAAAACTACTAACATATTTTCTCACATTACCTATTCCTTCAAGTGCCACCTATCAAACTACTAAGCCGTGTGCTTGCTAGCCACTAGTCAAAGACCCATTCTTGGCACTTTTAACATAAATTTTGTATTATATATATCATTTTTAATTATCTTATTATGTGTGTCAAATTTATCCTTGTATATACTTGATTGATTGTGTGTACACAATTTTTCATATTGTGTGAAGCTTACATAGGTAATTAGGAGGGTTAATTCACTATATCGTGAGCTTGCTTATCTATATAAGCCTTCCATTAATATAACACAAGACGTGGATTTCATCACCACACTCATGGCTTAGTCTTTAGGGGATAGTATCATGCATTTCACCACCATGTGCTAACCACACTCCATGTTCTGATAGAGTATAAAAATTAGGAGAACATTATTGTTACGGCCGAAACAAAATTCCCCATCAAGGGTTCTATGGAGTGAGAATGATTAAGTTCATATATCTAGGGCAATCAGACAACCTCCTATATGGACTTGGGACCCATCATACCTTTGCATATATAGGGGACTCCCTTAGATCCTTGTGTTAACCTTAGAATATGAGTCTATAGCCATAATAGGTGTTCCACTATCGCCATCTGTATCAATGCCCAAGTGACCATCAAGAAAAAGCAAGGTCAACAGGGATTGATTGATTCTATAATGGGTCACCAACCTATAGCCTCACTTGTGTAGATGTTATATGGTGTGGAAATCAAGTTACACTCTCATATGGTTTACTAATTAGGGATATATATGTGCATGATTCATTTATGTGTTGTGATAAGGCCCATTTTTTTTGTTAGCTGAGTCAGCCACACCCTTGAAATTTTTGTGTGAATACCTTAGAAAAACTATAAGATCACTTCCATTACCCCACCATTATTTCTTCATCTCATTCCTTCATCCCATAATCATCTCATCTTGACTATCCATATCACATCATATCTCTTTTTCACTCCATAACATTTACCTTAGTCCATATTCTTTTCATTTGCTATCACTTTCCACACTCATCCTAATATTATTCTTCTTTCTTAATAATTTGTATATTTTGACCAATATTTTGACCATCATATACCCCACCACCCCCATGATCACACTATATCATTCCATCATTCTACACTTAGTTAATAGTGCCTCTTGTGTTTAAATCCATCCCATAACACTTAGTATCCACTACCTTTTGTCATATCTCTTTTGACCATCACACTTCCCCATATCCTTCTATCCATATCATTTTCACTTTTTTATCCTACCCACAACTCATAGGATCCATCTCACTTAGCACCATCATATTTTCACATCCTTGTGCATTTTAATTAAATCCTTATCATACTTCCATCCATCCTAAAAGCATTCTCTCATTATCCCCTCTCCTATCTTAAATTAGTCACACCTTTTCATAAGACCACCTCATCCATAATCAATCACACCTCACTTTGACCTTGATTTATCCATTAATCACATCATGGTAATGATCATTCCCATATCATTTTTATTGACATCACCCCTTGTACATAGACATCCACATCCCCCACATAGTCAATACCTTGACATATTACATATCTTAGTACCACTTGTATATCACTTATAGAGGTCCATTACCCTCATGAATATCATCCATCTTTTTTAGAGTATATTTAATCATCCACTCTTATTTTTCATCCATTTATTATATCATAACCTTAACACCTAGTCCATAGTCCATATATTAAAATCATATACCATATATTATCCTTCACTTACCATTATCGCTTTTCTATTAATCATCCCTTGTCCATGTCTATTATTGGATCAAGAGTCATCCTTTTAATAGATTAGAATCAGTCTCATTTATCCATCCTACATTGCCCATTTGCAAGAATCACTTGTGTCTACCTATTATTCCCCCAACCCCTTATTAAGAGTGGTCATAATATTGGCATCACCCCCATCCATTTATCTTGATTAGTGGTCCTTATCTATTCACATTTTTAATCACATCCCATCATCACCCATTTTCTCCTCATCCCTCTTTTGAATATTGGTTGAGGACAAAATATCAAACTATTGGTGGTCATTTCCTTTCTACGCATCAACATCATCCTATCCCAACTTGAAATTACTATTGAACATAGCCTTATAAGACACCAAGCTAGCACTCATCATTATCTTTTATCCTTATCAAGTGTCTTTTGTCTCTAGCACCCATCAACTTTTCCACTTGTTAGTTGACAAAATTATTTAATCCTATCATCCCCTTTTTTTTTATTCTTGCTAGTTTGATCTCTTAAAAGAACTATTGTTCTCTTGATAATTTCTAGTTATCCTATCCATCAAAATTTTATCTTGACCAATATTAGTCTCATTTTTTGGAAAACAATTTAACAGTAAAAAATCCTTGAATAACACCTCATCCCACCTCATCTTCTTTCATCATGGTCATCCAAACTCAAGCCCAATTCTACCAAGGATAAGGTTCCAATCAAGAAGACCATACTAGGGGAAACTCATAGACCCCACTCAGGAATATGAGGATTTCCATAGTGACATCCCTACACCTCGAGAGGAAAATGATAACACTAACCTTCTCAATAACTTCCTTAATCATGAGGGTGTTTGACAACTCCTGGAATAATATATACAACAAAACTAGAATATGGAAATTGGGGGCACCTTCTTAAATAACATTGACCATCCATCAACCCTGTGACATAATGATCACCAAGAAGTGGACCATGGATTCTTAAATGAAGATGACCAACAACCACCCCTCATTAATTGACATACTGAGGCTAACAAGAGACAAGCTAATATTGAGGATTGCTTAGACAAGCTTACGTAACAACTTAATCTCCTCCTCTAGAATTAATGTACATCATCCCCACCCCAAGACAATAGCAATAATGTACATAATAATAGTCATACAAATCATACCACTCATAAAAACTACCATACCCATATCTCACAAGGAAGTAAAAATCAAACTATCAATCCTCTTAGGGATCCTACCTTTGCCTAAGAATGGAAGACGATGGAATAAACCCTCTAATAGGTGGACCCCAGATCATAGGCCCTTAAATAAAAATATGAGGATATTTGTTCATAACCTTTAGACAATGGCATTTTATAGATTCCATTCCCTTCATATTTTAAAATTTCAAAGTTTGAAAAATATAGGGGAAAAGGAGACCTGAGGGATCACGTGTGAGAATTTTTCATTACTTGCCATGAAGTATCTCAGGAGGATGCCCACCTTAATTTATAAAAAATTAATAGGACCAACATTAGAGTGGTTCATTTACCTTCCCAAGGGGTCAATTTTCAGCTTTGGAGAATTGTCAAAACAATTTTTAAAGTATTTCTCCTTTAACATAGAGCATGATGTGTCTATTATTGACCTCTATAACATAAAACAAAGAGCTACTGAAAGTCTAGTTTATTTCTTGAAATGGTGGTATGAATTGGCAAGTCAATTGAGATGCACCATACCTAGAAAAGAGATGGTAAAAATATTCATGAACAATCTTAATATAAAATTGAAATATCAGTTAAAATTATAGTGTACAAAGACTTTTGATGAGATTATAGAAAAGGGGATGCAAATTAAAAAATCCCTCATAGAAAAAGGAATCATCAAGCCATTCTCTCATAATGAGACCACTATGAATTCAAGATATTCCTTTTCAAATAATCCAAAGGTATTCAATAAAAACAAGAATGTTGTTGGATATGGAGTGACAGATTCCAAACCACAAGCATAACATGTCGAAAATATCTAGAGAAAAGGGCCCCCACTACAACCACACATATCTTCTATCAAGGTTCTTAGGGGAAAGCCAAGACCTGGTATAGGTAGGTGACCTCTTACAAGTTTGGGTATCCCTTTGGTGATTGTATTAGAGCATCTTGTTGTAGCCAACATGATTAATTTACCTGAGATTCGACCTATCGATGATCATCAACCCAAACTAGATTGGTATCATGATAATGAATATTGTAAGTTCCATAGGGTAAAAAGCCATGATATCAAGAATTGCATGTAATTCAAATACTATGTGCAAGACTTGATTGAAAGAGGTGACATCAAGTTGGAAGGGGAGCCTACTTCTACTCATTTAAGAAATGGATAATTGGGAATTTTTAAAGATCCTCTTCCCAAGCATGAGCAAAGAAATCAAAAACCACAAAGAGACCAAGGATAGACATCCTCTTCTAATTGTACTAATTATCATAATGTGTTATATCATTATATTAATACCACCAAGGTTTCCACATCCCCACCTTCGAGGAGCCTCCCTCTCTAGTTTTAAAAATAAATTTGGCCACATCTCATTGTACCATTACTACCAAGCATAAAAAAATCACCATCCCAGTAGTACCTTACCAACAACCATCTACTTCTTCCATTATATCAAGGGGGAATACCTATAAAAAAGTCACAAATAGGACTGATAAGTCCTATGACATTATTCAGTAGCTAGAAAAGACCCTTTCCCAGATTTTCCTTATGGAGCTTCTAAAAACATCCACTTTACACATGGAAATATTAAATCAAGTGCTTAATGACCTACAAGTATCTAGTAATTTGGACACCAATCAGTTTTAAGCACTAGTGGCTCATTTATCCCCCTCCCCATAACTCACCTTTAGCACTCAATATCTACCACTAGAAGGCCCTCATCATAACTACCCATTGTACATTGAAGTTTCCATTGCCCATCAACGTGTCTCCCATGTATTTATAAATGGAAGATAGATACTTAACCTATGTAATGTGGACTTTCTAAAGAAGTTGGGGTACTCTAAATCATCATTGGGGCCCATATCATCATGATCAAAGTGTATGCCAATAATGAGCGGCCATTCATTGGGTCTATTTATCTTCTCATTGTTGTGGGGCTCATAATCCATCAAATATTGGTGCATGTGGTCAACATAGACTTCTTATTTAATATTCTTCTTGGGAGAGATTAGATTCATGAAATGCAAGCCATCCCATCCACTCTTCATCAGTGCCTTAAATTCCCCCATTTAGGGATGGAAGTTACCATCCCAGGGATTATTGAACATCATAGATATCAAATGGATCAAACCCCTTCTCCATCATTATCTTAAGGCACTAAGAATTCCATCCTCATTCCTACAACTACCAAATATGTCTCTCCTAATCAATTAGCCCCCACATCTACCCTAACACTATAACTTACCAAGTTAAAAATCACATCTACGGGTTGTGGTGAATATGAGTATAAAACCCTTTACATTGGCCATCTCCCATTGTCTCCTTGAAGCTACAAGTCCCCTGAGATGAAGGAAGTCTAGACCGTCAAGTATCAATTTGGGCCCATGACTTTTGAAAGTACAAGATTTTTATCAAATGAAAACATTAAAGGTGGTGATGATTCATGGTTCTTCCCTGATGATGATACCTTCATCTCACCCCAGCAAAAATATCCTACTATCCACTGCATCATGGAAAACATGAACTATAGAGGAAAGGACTAGATAGGTAAGAACAGGGTCAAATAGAGCCTATTGATGTTCAAGATATCTCATCCTATTATGGTCTAGGGTAAAAACCATATGGATATGACCCTCTCGATGTCAATGTGGATACTATCTTGACCAAAGAGTAAACTCTCCCCAACACAGATACTGAAATAAGGTCTATTTGTAGTCAATTTGAAGAGATGGTTACCACTAACCTCTTTTTTGACACCTCCATCTTCACCATTGACATATCCCTCCATTATCCCTCCCTCATAGATTGGGATGCCAAACAAGAGCCCACCTTTGACACATTTCAAAATGATGAGGCTATTCTTGAGTACCTAGGGGTAAGGTCTTTCATGCCATCTGGAGACCATAAGAAAGGATTCTTAATCAATTTATGTGAATCAACATATTTTAGAGAACAAGAGTCACTAAGCACCCAAAACAATAATGAAACATCTAAAGTAGAAGGGGAATAATCTATAGAACCTGATGACATTCTAGATAGCCCCATTTAATTAGAAGATTATCTAGATATAAATAATAACCTGCCAGGAATTATTGCCTTTGACATGCCAAAAATAAAATACCCCCCTTATCTATCAGAACAATCTCCCTCACTCATTGAATAAGTCATTGAAATAAATATTATAACTGAAGAAAAACCCAAGATCATGAAATTGGGGGCATCTCTTATGCAATCAGAGCATGAAATTCTCACTGCCTTGCTCATAGAATTTATTGATGTCTTCACTTGGAGATACAAAGATATGCCTGGGTTAGATCTTTCACTAGTAGTCCATCATCTTGATGTCCATCCTAATGCTAAACCAGTAAAATAAAAATTATGAAAGATGCATCCAAAGGTGGCATTGCTAGTTAAGAAGGAACTAAAAAAATTCTTGGACATAAGATTCATTCATCCTATTGACTATTCTGATTAGATATCTAATATAGTCCCTATCTCAAAACCACATGATAGGATTTAGATATGTAACAATTTCCATGACATCAACAAGGCATGCCCCAAAGATGATTTTCCACTTCCTAATATTGATATGATTTTAGATTCAACTACTGGTTATGAGATGTTGTCTCTCATAGATGGCTTTTCAAGATACAACCAAATCAAAATCATTCCCAAAGACCAGTACAAAACAACATTTATCACCCCATGGGGCATGTTTTTCTATTAAGGCATACCTTTTGGCCTAAAAAATGTAGGGTCAACATATCAATGCATGATGACTATTATCTTCCATGACATGATGCATGATATTGTGGAAGATTATGTTGATGATATCTTGGGAAAGTCTCACTCACAATCTGAGCATCTTGTAGTCTTTCATAATATCTTTGAAAGACTATGAAAATATAAGGTGAAATTAAACCCCAAAAAGTGTGTCTTTGGTGTAAAATTAGGAAAGTTTCTAAGTTTCATTATCTCCAAGAGGGGTATTGAGGTAGATCCAAAAAAGTTTGAGCAATCACTGAGATGACACCTCTCTAAACACTTAAGTAGCTTCATAGTCTTCAAGGTAAGCTCCAGGTGATTAGGTGTTTTATATCACAACTTGCTGATAAGTGTCATCCATTCACTCACTTGCTTAAGAAAGGAGCAACCTTTTAGTGGGATGAAAATTGTCAAAAGGCTTTCAAGAATCTTAAGCAATACTTGACAAATCCACCTATCTTATCTCCACTAGTTCTAGGCAAACCATTGTTTCTATATATATCTACCACTCCCTATGCCATTAGATCCTTACTCATGTAGCATAATGATCAAGGAAAGGAATGATCCATTTATTATCTTAGCCATACCTTAATAGCTATGAGTTAAAATATACGCTAGTTGAATGGGCATGTTTAGCTGTGGTCTTTGCCTCCCAGAAACTTTGACATTATAAGCTCAATAATCAAGTACACTTAATTGCAAAAATAAATCCTTTAAAGTATCTACTATCTAAAGTAACATTAATAGGTTTTATGGCTAAATGGGTCATGTTGCTTAGCGAGTTTGATATTGAATATGTCCATCAAAAAACAATCAAAGGATAGGTCATAGCAGATCAACTAGTAGAAGCTCCACTAGATTAAACCTAGCTGCTTACCTCTCCCTTTCTAGATGAAACCATTATGGGCACCTCACGGGTGGAAAGATAGAAGTTATTTTTTTATGGCTCCTTTACCACTCATGGGTCAGGGGTAGGAATCCTATTGGTCACCCCACAAGGTGATCTCATTCCCAAAGCATTTCATCTCATGTTCCCCTATACTAACAATATCTTAGAATATGAGGCCCTCATAACAAGACTTCATCTTGCCATAAAGTGGAACATCCAACATTTAAAAGTATTCAAGGACTCTCAACTAATCATAAAATAGGTAAATGAAGAGTTATAAATAAAGGATGACACATTGCTCTCGTACAAGTGATTGGTTGACTAATTAAAACTAGTTTTCAATATATCATATTTGAATAAGTGCCAGGAGCCAATAATAATGTAGTTGACTCTATGGCTACTCTAGGCTCCCTCATTGATCTTCTTGAAGATGTCTTAGAGGGAAATTTTTTGATTGAACAATTGATCACCCTAGCTCATCACTATTTGGCTCCTATATAAATTTATACCATTAATAATCCCATTCCCCCTTGGTATCACACCATCTACCAATACCTCCATGACAATACCATACCTCCTAATCTTACTCACCATCAATGAAAATCCTTTCTCCATCAAGCTACCCATTATACCATTTTTAGGCAACACACTTTATCAAAGGGGTTATGATGGAACCCTGTTAAGGTAACTAACCTAAAATGAGGTAGCTCAAGCGGTTTAGGAATTCCATGTTAGCATTTGTGGAGGGCACATCAGTGGGATGGCCTTAGCCAAGAAGCTCCTCTAAATTGGATACTATTGGCCAACCATAGAACATGATGTTTGTCAATATGTGTAAAAATGTGAAGCCTATCAAAGGCATGGAAACCTTATCCATGCACTGGCACAAGAATTGCATCTTATCATGAGCGTATGGCCTTTCTCTATATGGAGCCTTAATCTAGTCAAATAATTAATCCTACTTCCTCGAATGGGCACAAATTTATTATCATAGCTACAAAATATTTCACAAAATGGGTAGAGGCAATGTTGTTGACTTACACAACTAGCCTATAAATATCTAAATTCATCCTCAATCAAATCATATACTACTTTGGCATCCCTTCCAATATAATCTCAGACAATGACAAGTATTTCATAAATTAGGATGTTAAGGCCCTTTGTCAAAAGTACCACATCATGCAACATTTCTCTTCCCCATATTATCCCCAAGGCAACAAATAATCAAAACCAACCAATAAAACCCTAATCAAAATCTTGAAGAAGACAATCAATCAAGCCCAGTGTGATTGACATATTCAATTATATCCAACATTATGGGCATATCATACTAATGTTTTCACACTCATAGGGGCTACCCCCTATGCCTTGGTATATAGAGCTAAAAAAATATTACCCATGGAAGTAGAGCTCTCTTCTCTTCATCTCTCATTATGAGGCATAATTACTGATCATAATCACCAACAAGAGCACCTACAAGAGTTGGAAATCCTCAATGAAAAATGATAACATACCCTAAATCACTTGAGTGCATATCAAAATAATCTCAAGAATCAATATCACAAGAAGATTAAAGCTTGGTAGTTTGAAACAAGTGACTTGGTCCTCAAGGAAAATCAAAAGAACACTAATGCAAAAAGAGACAAGAAGGGAAAATTTGAAGCCAATTGGTTGGGTCCATACATCATTATTGCCAAATTTGGATCAAGAGCATACAAATTAGCCATGCTTGAGGGAAAAAAATTGGATGATCCTATGAACATCATGCATCTCAAGCAGTTCTAGCCTAGTCCATATATCCTCCATATATAGGACCCATCCATCCCATCTTTCTATATACAAAAAAAATTTGTCCAATGGTGAAAACTAGTTCGCTGGCACCTTGGGCAAGTACCATGGTGAAAACTGGTTCTTCATGCCATGGTAAGGATAGCCTGGCCTTGATCTCAATAAGTGGGAATACACAACAAGGAATCAATGTCTTCATCACATAAGCAAGAAGGGATACCTCTAGGATAGTTGTTGGAGGGACCTTCCCAAATCATCTACCTATCTTTGGAGACATTATCCATATCCCCAAGCTCCTTTATCACCCCATCAATATCTATCCACTCTTTAAGATAAGATTCCTATGATAGATATGTCTCCTCTTAACCCTAGCCACATCATGCTGAATCTTTTCCATCCATGCAACCATCCACTCCCACTATCACTAACAAAGGTCAACATAATAATGGGGTTACTATGATTATGATTCCTTTTGGAATAGTCCAAACCCCTTTATTTTGGGTTTTACAATTTAAACCTTATCCATATGTCATCTGTACTACATCCTCATATCACCTTCAATCTATTATCTATCGCTCCATCATTATCATCTATTTTCTTAGTCATCATCATCATCATCATCAACCCCCTTTTTAGCTATAACTACATTGGCTTGAGGTCTTTTAGACTATGTAGGCAACACTTGGTCACATTTCTGTGCCCAAGGATAGCTCGGCCACTATCCTTTATCATCTCATCCATCATCCCTCCATCCTTCTCTTGGTTTCTAGGTTTGGTATTCCCTTTGCTAGTAACCCCATTTATACAGTGTATATACATATCGTAAAAATACTTAAAAATTGAAAAATCTCAAAAACCCTAAAACAGTCATAAATTTTGAAAAAGCCAAAAATAATTTCATTGTGTCTTGTCTTATCCCCAATCCCATAGTCATGTCCATTTGCATCCATCTCTTATCTTCCTATCCATCCCATCCTTTGGATACCACATTTTGTCTTGGAGCCACTTCTAGGTGGTCACCCATCATATCTTCATCATCCTATTGGCTAAGTGTTGTCAACATACATCACCTTGTCAAGACTTTAATTTGGCACCCATTAATTCCTATCAAGGTCTTTTCATATCTGGCACCCATCCAACTACCATTTGCCAGTATGAAAGGTACTTGGTCGCATTAGTATCCTTATCATTTCCTCTTCATGTCTAGCACCCATCTAATAACTTTTGCTAGTATGAAAGGTATTTGATCATATCATCATATCCTAGTCTCCTTGTTAGATTGGATCCTTGCAGGGCCTTGTCTATTAATAATCCTTGGTCATCACTTATCTAATCACCATCTTTGGACACTTTTTGATCTAATTTCAAGACCAAATTAGTATTCAAAGATTTTATCACCCTTATCATGTCATCCATCCTTCCCTCATAAACTAGGGGTAACATCTAGTCTATTCATATCATCCAATCCAAGTCTATCCTAAGTACACAATCACTTCATGATCATCCAACCCATCATCTAATCACTCATTCTATCATTAGCCAAGACATTATGACACTACATGTAGATACTCATGTGAGTGTTACTTATTTATTCTATTTATCTTGTTTGCATATCATGTACATATCTTGTTTGTCTCATGTTTATCATCTCTCTTTTTGTCTATTAGGAAATGAACAAGGATGCTATGAGGATGCCAAAAGTGCCCTCAAGGATGCAAAGTTCACTATTTGCCCATGCACTTTGGTACAATGTCCTCTTGGTCATATTTATATCATAAGAAATCTTGTCAAGTGATACATTTTTGGATTACTTAGACTATGATGAGTTTTATGGCACTTGTGATGGCTTGATCACCATATCCTCATCATTTCTCTAATCATCTAACCATCCTTGTTTTGATAACTAATCTAGTCCTCTCAATCCATCTAACTAACATTCAATCTTTCATTGCCATCTCATCATTTGAATCATATCATTCAATCATTAACAATACTAATCACCTTTATTATAATCATTTTTCTAATCAATAATAATAATAATAATAATAATAATAATAATAATAATAATAATAATAATAATAATAATAATCATCTCCTAGTCAAAACTACATCAGCTTGAGGTATTTTCAGACTATGTAAGCAACACTTGGCCATGTTTCAATGACCAAGAATAACTTGACCACTATCTCTATCATCTATCCTCATCCCCAAATCATTTGTTCACTTGATCACATCATTTAATCTCTCTTATCATCATCATATTGATCAATTTTAGATTTGAGTTACACCCATCATATCTTATCAAATCATCTTATCCTAACCTATAGCTCTCCCTTGCATGTGTCCTTGCTTAGGATACATCTAAATCTTATGGAATTATATCCTATCATCATCATGTTACAGTTGATTCCCATGTATGTGTCCTTGCTTGGGATGTGTCTACAATTATAACAACCATCATCTCTATTTCATGTACATGTGTCCTTATCAGGGGCATCGTTATAAATTTGTAGCTTATTACTCAAGATAAAACACTCATCTTCTTCATCTTCCATCCCACATCTAACATCCCATCCCCTCATCTCTCCACCTTACCCCACCCATCATTTCTTCTTTCGAGTGGTCATTCAGCCCATTCTTCCCCACATGTCCCCTCGAGGGGGAATCATATCCCCTAACATCATCTACTAACATTCATCCTTGACATAGTTTTTATTTGAAATACCATTACTCCTTCCACTTTTTTCCACTCATAATTCCCTTTCAAATAGGGGCAAAATGTATGCACCTAAAATTTCTCACTCCATTACAGTCGACTAATATTCCTATTAGTCGACACTAATTTTATTTAACTATTTTATTATACTAATTAAACCTATTTTCTAACTATTCATCTAATGTCTCTCTTCTACTATTATACATCCATTAACCTTTATTCATCCCATCCCTTCATTAATTCTTCCTAATATCTCATTATCCTAATCTAATTTGACTTATCTAATATATATAGGAATTTAAAATTCCTATAACCCCACCTACCCACCTACTAACCTACTCCTTATCCATTCTTACATCCCTAGGAATCATAATCCTTATTTAACCACTAAGAAACCCCCATCACCTACTAACCCACTCCCTAATCCTACTAGCCAATTTATGATTCATATTTATTCACCTAACACCCTAGTTATCCTATCATCTTAGCTATTCTTATAGCCCTATGAGCCCTAATCTTCATTAATCACTAACTAACCTTCCTAATTATCTCTTAAAACCTATTTAGAAACATATATAATTAGAGAGGCTTCTCTAACTCTCTAGAATTATCCAATTCTAGAGACTTCTACTAATTTAAAAATATTTCTAAATTTCCCTCCAATCTCTAAAAACCTCTATTTCTAGAGGTTTTCCCCAAAGGAATTTAATATTCCTAAAATAATTCCTAGCTATTGATCTATCTTTACCCAAGTTCAAATCCTAGCCCTTGATCTTCCCTCCCTCCATCTATAAAACCAAAGTTCTTCCTCCATGAAAGCCATCTAAAAAACTTGTAGAAAAAACTATGCCAAAATCATTCTAAAAATCCTATTGCATATCCATAAATCAAGTAATCAAGAATCAACCATAAAAAATCAAGCTATCACTTGGTCAATCTAAGTCTAAATAATATATTTGAAAATATTGGAAGGAGGTAACATAGAGAAAGGGAATTTTTTAAGCTCATTATCATTATGATTTACTTTATAAATCCTTCCTATTGAGTAGTTTATGTTTTGAGTTTGGATTTATCTTGTTTAAATTCATAGTGAGGTCAAAAATATTATACACCCATACTATAGGTCCATCAAGGAAAAGGGTGATGGGGTGAGGACAAGATGAATTAGTTGGTGAAGGTGACACATAGAACTCAAAATCATATTGGGAATGGAACATAGGGGATTCTTTTGGAAGCTCTTTAGGAAGGGGAGGCAAACATTGGGATAAAACAGCTTGGTTTTCTTCCTTCCACTTGGCAACCACTTCATTCACATATAATTTAACTTGAGGAATATCTCGAGGAAGGGTGTATGGGGTGTGTTTATACATAGGATCATCTAAACTTTCCATCACACCTTGACTCAACAATATCATCGTTGACTCTAACTCTTCAATTTGCTTGGCTAGGTTCTCTTGGAAAAGTCTTTATTGAATTTCATAGGAAATCATTATGAGCATAAGAAGTAAATGAGGGATGACATGAAACATAAGAATATTCTTGAGGAAGGTTGGGATGGAATTTCAAAGGCTCAATTTAATTCTCAACTTCACACTCAATAATCTTTCTATCTTCTTTCTTTCCCCATGATTCCACTATCTTATTCTAGATTAGAATGTTAGGATTAAAAATATCTTTTTGAGGTGGTGGGGATGTAATGTGAGAGGGGAATGAAGTCTTGAATTACACTTTATTTTATACTAACATGCATTTCTTATTATTTATATTATCCAACTCAATTTTCCTTTCAAGATTAGCTTCAAAAATAAAGTTTCTCCCTTCAACTCTCTCTTCTAACTAATTGGGAAAAGGATGACTTTGATATCCTTGATTGGACTCATGAGTAGGGATAAAATATGGATGATAGGAAACTTGGGGATGTGGATATGAAGGCTGATAGGTTTGGTGAGGTTTCCTTTCATGAACTCCTAGAATATCCTCTAAGGAAGAAACTAGGCCACTCATATCAAACATCTCATTTGTGAGCCTTTGCCAATTGGCTCTCTCAATAGGTACCCACTCTCTTTTGACTAGCTCAAATGCATCTCTAACCTTATGAATAATATGACTAGGAACCTCTTTAACACATCCCGTTAAATTATCAAGCTCTAACATGTACCTCTCATATCCCAAAAGTATTTGTTTGAAGGTGGAGATGGGTTGACTTGAGAAGTGACTAGGTTGACTAGGAGCAAGATATTGAGAAGGCTTGTTATAGGACTGATAAACTTCATGATAAGGTTAAAAATGATCATATTAGGGTTAAAAATAACCATATTGGGGCTGGTACACTTCATGAAAGGGATGATTAAGAACTTGCTCTTATTGATAGGGAATGGCACAAGCTTGAAATGTCTCACCAACTTGTGTAAAATTTTACTCAACACCATAATTAGTCATTAAACATCATTGAAAGAAATAACACAAATAAATATATTACCAAAATCTTAAAAATGAAATTTGGGCTACTTGACCAGCTGATATATCTTTTGAGTCACCATTAATGCTTTGATAGATGCCTCCAAAGGCTGATTATTAAAAGATAAAACCAAAACTCTTTCAACCTCTTGGACTAAGAGTCCCACCAAGTATGCCAATTTTTTTGTCACTTAGATTTTCACCCTTTGAGGAGATGCCTAAGCTCTCCTCATCCAAGTGGCATAATGGAAACACCTCTAGGATTGTGGGTAGCCTAAGGATGAGGTGAATCTCTAGATAGAGCTATCTCCCTTGATGTACCATTTTGGATTGTAACTACACTTAAAATTTGGGGGTGAAAAGGGAGAGATAAAATTGAAAACAAACTATCTTAAGGGGGTGATACAAAAAATTAGATGATGAATTCCAACCATCAACATGTTACACTTAAAACCAAGAGACAAACTCAACATACACTTCTCCAATCTACATCCTCTGACATCAATGTTACAACTCACTCAATCCTTGACATTTCCTAAAATACTTCACATGCCCTGCAAGAATAAACTTTCCAACTGTAAATAAGATGAAATAATGAAACAACATGGTAAGGAATCCATAGTCTTGACTTATGAAACATCAAAAATTCAAAATGAAAACAATAAGAATATTCATGAAAGAGGTAAAAATTAGTGTATTTATTTATCAATAGGTATTCAAATGATCAGGGATTTGCCATACTTAGGTGGATCATCTGTTATAATGGCCAAAATGGCTAGTTCTTATAGAACTTGAGAGAGAGAGGAGAAGAGAGAAGTTAATGGGTCATAAGGAAACTCATAAATATAAGAGAATAATTTAATTATGCATGAGAAGAGGATATTGGATGAACCATACAAGGTTAAAATATACAAGTGTCCATCAATGTCAAAAACTCATGAAAAATGGTATGATACTCCTCATTCTAGCTCATAAAAATGCCTTCATGATTTGGACCTATTTGAACATCCTATAACAAATTATGGATTGGTATGATGAATGGAAATAAGGTTAATTCTATAAAACATTCATCTCCATGTATTGGTTGTAGGTTTAGACATCTGGAACCTTCCCAAAATGAGCTATCATCATCTACAGTGCAAAAAACTCCTCCTTCATGCACCCTACACATTTGTCCTCAAATTTAGATTCATTTTACCATGAAAATCCATGGAATTTATTGGATTAATAGTTTAAATACCTTCCATGGCATTATAATCATTAGACACACCTTAAAATAACCTCACTTGGAGTTTTCCATCTTTCTTACTAGCTTGTCCACTATGCCAATTTTGATTGGCTAAGATGAGATATATTTTTTGGAAAATTATGAGTTTTTACTTGGAATAAAATGACCATAAGGAGTTATTTAAATTACTAATATTCCATCCAAACTTTATTTCATCTTTAAACTCTTCTTGTAGCCTACACAATGCATAAAACTATTTAGAAAAGCTTATTTTATACCCTATCCATACAATTATATACAACTAAAAAGTATGGGAGGTAGCCTAAATGAGTCATATATAAATTAAAATAAATTTCATGAGCATAATATTCAATTAGAGTAGCTGTTCAACTCCATTTCTCAAAACTAGTTTTGACTGAGGGTTTGCAAGGGTTTTAGGCCTATATGACCTCTTAACGCTCATTCATAAAAAATTGAAATTGAATTTGCCAAAAAAATACACAATAATTATCCTTATGACCTATTATAACACCTAAAAACTCCTTTGATATCCATTCAATGCCTCATGAAATATATGAGCATTAAAACTTGACCTATCGAGCTTGTTTTCCTCTTTTCCTGCATGCCTGAGTTGTCTTTGAGCCAAAAATGGATTATTTAGGGTTTAATTTTCATATAAATAGTTTTAAAACATATATTATGTCCCCATAAACATTAATCTATAGGTTATAATGATCACCTCATGTCATAATTAGATTTGACCCTCCATTTGGCCTCTAGGCCTAAACCTTGTTCTATAGGCCTGCATGCATCTTTAGAGGTTTAGAGCATCCCATTTATTTTATCTCTTATGTGATTGATTTTTAATTATTAATTATATTTTATTCAACCTCCTACATATATTTATAAGGTTAAAACAACTCCTAAGACCATCCATTTACATCTTGTTCACTAAAATAAGTAATTTCGATTCAAGGGGAAGTACCCTCTATTTGAGACAAAACAAAGGGTACTTCCCTTATTATCCAAAAAAAATATATATATTTGATGGGATTTATAATGTATTATATAGGTTATTTTACAAATTATATCCCTTGTTATTAATCATAGACCCTCCAACTTCAACAAAACCTCAAGACAAACTTGTGTAAAATAGACTATGTGCATGAAATTCTAAAATGGACTATATGTTGTAGGTTTAGATTCATCCTTTGATTATTTTAAATGATATTAGGAGTTCCATGAGACAATTAATTCATTGTGATTTTTTTTTTATCCTGATAAATCACTCTAATTCCTCATATACTCCCTTCAATATTTGACTTCTCAAATTGTGTCAAACCTTGATTGTATTTGTTTATGCATGAGATGGGAACTTGTACGTAACTTTCCATGATTAAAAATTTAAATAATGTTTAAATACAAATTTAAATTTCCTTTGGGTTACCTGGTAAATTTTTTAATTCCTTTATTCACTTGGCATAGTCTAAACTATCACCTAGAACCATGTCTCAGTCTCCTATCTGTCTACAGTTGACTAAACTGACAATATTCTAGCCATTTGGACCTTGTACACAGTTTCATCTTGAATTATGTGTCTTGATTCCTTTATAAAAAATTTGGGATATTTTGGATTCATCTTCCCATTTTTCTTACATGTTCACTCCATATTCCCGCAATGCCAACTTCAAAGGCATCAACCCTTTGCTCACTATCCCAATTAACTATTTTACTACAATTACCTATAGGTGACTGTAAGGGACTCCATATATAGCTTAAATCAATGATAATTATACCACACATCCTTTAAAACCCATTTTAAGACTTAAAATAACCCCTCAAGTGAGATATTTATGACTAAAAGTTTGTCTCTTCTCAAGGTATCTAGTTCAAGCTCCATGACAACCTACAACCAGCCTGTAGGGTTACACTTGTGAGGAAAAGGAACCCTGTAGGTGTATTTATATGTTTGGAATATAGGTGTAAATTTTAATATACCATTAATGGTGTTCATTATCGCACCAAGCCATATCTAACCTATCACTCATCTTGATGGCATTCAATCACATTAAATGGATTTACTATCACATCAATCAACTATAGGTGAACATTATGTGATAGGACACACATGTAGGTGTATTTAAAACCTACAAACATGATTTTAAATCCTTTATATCACATATTTGAGACAAAATCATCTTCATCAACCATGTGAAACCATTTCAAAAAGTTTTCATAGTCTATTCTTTCAATTTGGGGATGAAGGTATCATTTGGGTCACAGTCCTATAGACAATAATGACTGAAATCAATGTTTTTATGAGTAGCTTTATACCTATAAATCATTATCCTCCACTTGATTTATATCATTAAAAATTTTCATAGGTATTTTACCTACCATAATATTCAATAAAAATCCATTTTGATGTATCAAAAGTCTCCATAGCCCTATTTTATGATCTTTACAAAAGGTCCAGGTCCTCTATTTTACATTTTTAGGGGAGAGAGTACTGAAATACATAGTCATTGTGTTTTGATGGTATCCTCACTTCAAAAAACTAACTTGACACGTAAAATTAGGTTTTATATACTCAAACATTCATGATAAAACTGAAAAAGGACTCACCATGCTCCCACTCTTCCATTCAGGTACATTTACATCTCTATGATCCCACCTATAGGTGGTTGCATTCAATGTGCAATTAGTGAGTACAAATTGGGCAGTATGCATTGAATTTCCCACTAATGGATTATATATTCATTAAAATTCCTCAAAATTGACTCCTCACATATCAAAAGTTCTGAAATAAATGTAAACACACCTTATTCAACATGGAATTCTTTTTCAAGCACCTGAAAATGCTCACAAATGGTAGACTGTGTATAAAAATTGCCCATGACTGCAATAATTCCCTTTTCCTACATCATATGGAAACTTAGTAACTTTTACATGTTTAAAATATATATATTAATATTTTAAAACTTCTTATGGCTCCATGGACATGATTTAGAACTGTGTATATCTCTAAACTGACTGTGTATGATAGCCTTTAAGCAAACTGGCAACATGATGTTTTATGATTGCACCTTCAAGGAGATTGCTTGGATAATGAACTTGAGATGTCATGAGATATTTTTAACACATTTGAAGCATAATAAATAACCTATCATAACTCCTTGAAGTTATTTTCAAAGCATAAATATCTAGAAATAGTGGAAACTTGGCCTATCATTCCAAATGAGAGTAGTCTACAAATTTGAGATTATTTGCCCATAAAAAAAACTTGAAACATGAAACTAAGTATGGGGATAATTTTATAATGAATTAAACATGATATGGAACCAATATCAACAACTAGTTCATATGAAATTGCTTAAACTAAGGCAAAACCTATAAGGTGCATGGAATAATAGGCATAAAAGTATAATCAACTTCATGAGGATAGTTCATCAAGAAAAATCCACAATTATTCAAAATATTTATATGAAAATTAAGGTATATAATTTTAATTTAACTTACACAAGGTGTTTAATCTAAAACCTCATCTATTGGCTGTACTAAGTACAAACTTGAAGACTGCTTTTGCTTACCAAGAAGGGTGAAAAAGGAGCAGAATGGTTTTGGGCCAAAAATTAAACTTCTAAATAATTTAAAATGTGTAACTTAGCTTATATAATATAAAGAGACCTACCATGATCTTATCCTATGTGGCACACTTCCCAATGTGTCATACAAGTTCCAAACTCTCCTTCTTTCTCAAGAAAACTACCCTTTAGAACCTACCACTTTTTAGTTATGTCAGTTGATTAAGACCTATTGGGACACATGGGATGTGACATCATATTTTTAACCTTCACACTTTCCAATAAATCCATACAACTCATTCAATGCACCTTTTTGACCTCAAAATGACCCAAAATAACTAAAAAGACTAAAATGACTAAGGACCAAGGCTAGTATAACATTAGATGACATTAATTAACCTATAAAAATCCTTGTGACATATATATTAGACTTTTAAAACATATAAAAGTCAAGTTTTTACCTAGGGGTGCCCTAGTTTAACCTAAAATTCAAATTTGGTCAATAGGTTGAGGTTGGATGAATTTAAATACCCATTTAAAGTTGTTCATGTTATCTATCCTTTACTTATTGGTGTAGGAATAAGGATGAATTGTGGTTTGGACAACATTAGTAGATGAGGTGGAGGTATGAGATAATTTTTGTTGATCATTAGGTAGTTGATGTTGATGTGATTTTGGTTCTTTAAATTGGAGTTTTTAGGCTTGAAGATAGTCTTGATAGTGTTTTTTTATTAGAGTATCAAGATTGAAATGTGGACCAAACAAGGAAGAAAGAATAAATTGGTGAATATAATGACAAGCCTCATGAGAATGACCTATCATAGCATGCCACCAACAAAACTTATCAAGATTGTACCATTTTAGAGGAGGTTTGGAAGGATCAAAGCTCATGAGTTTAGAGGGTGGAAATTTATTCGTAAGTGCTTCTAGACTCAAGGGAGGGTGATTTGGGTTAAAATTGGTTGAAATGGATGCTCTATTTTAAGCTTGGGGAGGCTTGGATGAATCAATGTTTTGAGGTTTTTCAAATTAAGTCATCAAAAAGTCTTGACTTTTTGCTTGGTCTAAGGCTTCTTCTAAAGTTTTAGGGGAAGAGATCCAAAATTTATATTGAAGGGGAAATTCAAGAGCAGTAACAAATAGTTTTAAAATAATATCATCATTCATGTTATGGTCCACTTTGTGAGATAGATACTACCATCATTTGATGAAAGTGTGAGCCGATTATTTAGGAAGTTGCTTGGTATTGATGAAATGGTTGAGGTAATTTTTAAGAAGGTCATGAGGTTGGAATTCCTTTCATTAGAGAATTAAATAAATTCTCTATTTTTGAGATGGAATGTCTAGGAAGTTGGTTGTACCATTCAAGTGCATCACCAATAAATGTCTTAGATAAGAGCTTGGTGGTAACAAAGGCATTAGTTTGGACCCATTCATTATAGAGATTACCAAAATACTTAAGAAAGATAGTAGGCTCCTTAGTCCCATCATATGTGATATTTGGATAAATATTTCCAATATCTATGGATGCAATGAATGGAGCTAAAGGTTAATTTTGAAGATGTTGAAGCATTTTGTTATGCATTGGAGGTTGAGGGATGATATTGCCATTGCCATCTCTAAGAGGAGGAAGGAATTTTTTTTGATTTGGTTGAGACATGATGACTTGAGGTGGTTGACTAGTCATGTGTAATAAATGTTGTTACATTTCTATCATTTGGGAATAGTTAGTTGTTTGAATAATGTTCATTTGTTGAATAATTTGAGCAAGAATTTGAGTTGTCTTAATTTGTGTATTAGTATTTGAAGGTGGGGTATTATTATTGTTATGAGGGGGATTATTAGTGTTGGTAGGAGGAGGGTTATTAGTGTTGGTGGGATGAGGGGTATTATGTGGAGGATTACCAACATTGCTATTGGGAAGAATATTCCAAACATTAATGTTAGTTGTCCTACGTGTGGTAAAAGAAGAAATAATATTGATAAAGCCATCATTATTATTAGGAGTGTAGATGGTATTATCATCAAGGTTTTTGAAGAATTGGGAATCATCTAGGTCATTAGTTTGATTGATTTAAACCATGATAATTTGTGAAGAGATGATGCTAAGTGTTTTTGTTATGGGTGTAACAAGAGGTCATGAGCATTAGTTGTATTAGGTGGAATATAATGTGTAGTTATAACTTGTGAAGTGGATGTGTTGATGAGTATATGACTTCAAGGTTTAGAATGTGTAAAAGTGATATAAGGTGTATAATTTCCATGGTTTGGGATTTGTCTTTGAGGATTTTATGGATAAACTATATGGTATGGGGTAGATCAAGATTAAGAAGATTTAGAGTGATTTGATGAAAAGTTGCACCAAGAGTGAGCATCCTCTTGGATACCCAAGGTAAGAAGGAAATAATATCCCATATATCATATAAATGGATTAAGGTTTTCCAAAAAGATTATGATAGGATATTTCATGATGTTTGAAGGAAGAATTTGAGATCAAAAAGTAAAAAGTAAAAATAGGGACAAAGTTAGCCACATAAAGAACAATATCAACCAATAAGTATTAATTCGATGGGGTCAATAGAGTATGTGAGAAAAATCCACTAAACAAAATGAAAAAGACACAATGGAATAGGTTAATTTTGAGATATTGGTTAGAAGAATACACATTCATATGGGTTGATTATGTAATGTAAATGGTGATACTGAGATAGGTTATAATGATACATAGTCATATGGGTTGATTGTGTATTACAAATGATGAAAATGAGATAGGCTAGAAGGATACATAGTCATATGGGTCAATTTTGTATTACAAGTGATAAAACTAAGATAGGATAAAAGTATACATAGTCGTATGGGTTGACTATGTATTATAAATGATGAAACTAAGATAGCCTATAAGGATACACAGTCATATGGGTCGACTGTGTATTAAAATGATGAAACTGAGATAGCCTGGAAAGATAAATAGTTGTATGGGTTGACTGTGTATTGTAAATGATGAAACTGAGTAGGATGAACCAATTGGATTAATGTGATTAATCCAATTAGAGAACATAACATAACCCTTACACCAATGTTGGCTAATACAAGTTTTGTAATACAAAATACAATGATTAAAGAGTAAGAAACAACTTGAATGTAAATGATAATTAATTGGTCATTCCTTAATGTTATTAAGCTATATTTGAAATTAATGTGATGAGGAGTTTGATGTAAGAAGAAAATAGAAAGGCAATCTATGGATGGTTTTAGGTAGTTTAGGTTGAAAGGGATCTACATTGGTGATGGTACTGGCTTTGTATTGGGGCCTACCCCCTTACTTTATAATCCTATAGTGATAAGGGTGTTAGGTGATTTTAAAATATACACCATCAACCACATATTTATACTTAAATAGAAAACCAAGTCAGCTTCCCCATTGGTGATGAAATCCAAGTAGGTAGTCCTTGGGAAGAAAAATATTTAATTCTTTTTTAGTGTAAAGTTATTCAAAAGTGTGTGTAAAATAGAAAATAGTGTGACTAATTCAGTAAATTGAAAACCTACCTAGTTAGTCTATGTTTGTTACTCTAAGCATGCAAATAATTGGAAATGGAAAGTGAATAAATAAGACTATAAATGAATAACATAAATGACTAATAGGGTTAGTATATTTTTAAGATGCTTAATTTTCTTTTTTTTTACACTGAAAATCTACTAATAGAGTTGATTGTGCTGATTGTGTTTATAAAATATGCTAATAGAGTTGACTATCTTTATAAAATATGCTAATAGAGTCAACCATATTGAATTTTTTTGTAAAACTTAATAATAAATTTGATTATGCTGAATGTGTTTGTAAAACTTGTATTTTAAGAAGACCTACACAAAGAAGAAATAGAGTTGATCTAATCAACTATGTGTTAAACCTGTGCATCAGCTGTTAAACTAAATTGATAGAATCGATATAGTACTATAGAAATAAAAATATATAATAAATATTAATAAATAAATGCATGAAATAAAACCTATAAGGGTTAGATTCACATCAGGTTCACTAGAATATATGCAAAGGGAAATGCAATTGATCTATAAATCAATCCTAGCTCAGAGAAGATAAATCCCACTTACACTTCTGATTGTTGATACATTAGATATTCAGGTTCACAACCAAGATGGATCTGATAGACCAAGCCAAGGGATATCTTAATATAATCAAATCATGAAGGAGGGTTCCAAAGTCTTTAGTCAAGAAAAACTATGCAATAACCCTAACTAGGTCCTATGTTTTCATATTCACAAGTATAAATGATAAGAATAAAGTAAAATTCTAATCTAGTGCTCACCAAAGCTTGTGGTATAAAGTATTAGTAATAAACATAAAAATTAAACATGCATAGAAGATATATACTCAAATAAATGTATATGAAATCCTAATGCATGGGAGAGAATTATAAATTCTAATCTATCTACTCTTACAAAGGAGGAATAAAGTTAGGAATACTTACCTTTGAAGACAAAGATGTTGAGCCTCAATCTCTCCCTTGGTTAAGGTGATTCATTAGAGGTTATTGTGGTATATAAGGATGATAAGGATAAATCAAATCTAGGATACACAAACTATAAATTCATCCAAAAGACTTCTCCATAAGACAAGATCTGTATCTCTAAATACAGTATGCAACCCTAAGCTATGCTACTCAAGTAGAATGGTGGATAAGTAGATGCACAATATAATACTCTTCTTATTCTTCTCTTATTTTTAATAAATGATGGAAATGGATGTGTATATATAGTTGAATCTAACCCTAAGTCTTTTCAAAAGTTTATATAATAGGGTCATCCCAATTGACTCTGTATTGTAAACTATCAAACTTTTAGAATAGAGTTGACCTAGTCTGACTTAGTACTGTAAATGGTAAAAGAATGTTTTGGATTAGGTAGGGCCTAAAACTATGATGTATAAATATAAAATAAATATTTAAGCTTAAGTTTACACAATTTAAGTTATATTTTACATTTATACTTTTAGGATGTTTGAGAGTGGTTTTAGACCTCTAGGATCTATAATGCAAATTATAGATTTTAGAGGGTATTGGATTTCAGACTTAGACATATTTTAGGGTTTTAGGATTTTAGACTTAGCCATATTTTAATATTATAGGATTTCAAGAAGGAATCATAGGAGGCAAATGGATAGACACTATAAGGAAGTTGGATAAATGGTAGGAATGATACAAAGCCACAACAATGTTTCAAAGCACCAACGGTCTGCCCACCCCTTTCTCGGTGTACCCTTTAAGGCATGCACTCATAGAGATTGAAACTTGACATGTTCCAAAAGAGAGAAAGCTTTATTAAGTGGTAATTTTAATAAAAATATTATGTGTATACACCCCCACTCCTATGCCAACTTTCATTAAATATCATCGTCATTTAAAGACTAGTGCATTGAAGAAGACCTAATGGCCTCATTTCCATTGGTTTTATCTCTTGAATGGGTTGGACTTATCATGTAATAGTTTATGTAGTTTAGTAGTGTTTTTATTTTATTTCTTAGCTGTCATTTATTATATATTGGGTTGAAAATACTTTATTTTAAAATCCCTCCTCTTGGGTATGACAAGACTCTACTCTTTTAGAAATCTGTAATACTGACTTAGGCCTTGAACTATCAATAAAATACAAAATTTGCCTCTCTTTCCTTACTATATCACTATGTATTTTATAATTTCAATTGCATTTTGTGGTTTTTAGTCTCTTTTTCTTAGTCTGAAATCATTTGTAGATGCACAATAGTATCTTATGGATCATTTGTAAGGAAATTATAGACATTACAACCCTTATGCAAGATAATTTCTTCATCATACCTCTATTATAATCTATTTTTGAGAGTGTGTTACTAAAATTAGACTTTTAAATGTTTTTCTTGTGCTATTCGAGAGAGTGGAGGACATTCTTGAACTTTGGTGCATCACATTTTGTATTTTAGTTTATCTTTCTCCCTTTTACACGACCAAAGATAGTTAGTCCTAAGTGTAGATAGGTCTCTTTAGCATATTTTTAGGTCTATAACTGATATTAAAGTAGGTTCATCTTAATTTAGGATGAAGTTATCCCTCTCCATAGGTTCTGTTGTAACCAAATCTTGCACGTTAGAAGAAGTTGTTTAGGCTTCTTCTAGATTTGGGTAACATGGGAACATTTCCAGGTATGTGGGTGTATCTATATTGGAAATGAGCCTCTAGATTTAAGGGCTAACTCCCTAAATATATCATGTAATGTTTATCACATAAAATACTACTTACTTATGAGGAAAAGAGTTAGAAGAATTCATAATTGAACCTACTCTAAAGAAGGTGATGCACCAAAATGTCTTCCATGTGACCATCATATTTATACCATGATGAAACAAAGCCTACAAGCTAGTCTCTAAGCCTTAGTGGGTTGTAACATGAGCATTTAAATATAGAGGTGAAATGTGAGCAACAACACATGACCAATGAACTAGAGGGAAAATTTCACACTCCAAGGATAATTTTATGCTTGAAAAAGCTTTACACACTAGACTAAACTCTATATGACCTATTAAAATAGGAACTCTTGCTCAAACATGAAAGGATAAGGGAAGGAAGGATAGAGAATTATCAATTATCATCACCATACATCACTTGAAGACTTAAACAATTGTTCAAAACTTAGAAACATTCTTTCATTAATGTTTAAAGGCAAAATATGACATTCCTTCAGTAGGGATTCACCATACATGGTATGGTCTCACTTTTTCAATAGATCAAAAGCTATACTTATAGAAGAAAGGCAACAAAAAAAAGGGAGCTTTGGCTCTCAAAAGGGGAATCAATCAGTTCAAACATTTGAATCATAGTTGAAATTACTTCTTCAAATTATGCTCATTCAGACCTTTTGATTGATCTAGGTCACTTCAAGTGGTTGTAAAAGTTCATTATTCCTTCACTCATGATTCATACAGTTAAAATGATGGGATCAAGTGGTTTTGAGATAAGTTCTGGCATCCATGTAGTTTCAATAATTGGATCCATCTTTTATAAATTTGTCTTGGTGATAACTACTCCAAACAAGTTTATCATGGCATACATAGTTGAGAGAAGGGGTCCCTTTCATGTAGTTGGTCCTAGAGATGAAACCATTGGGGTCTACATATATTCCTTCATGAAATCCTTTGTAATGATAGATCTTGTTCCAATTGGATCATGCCTGAACTTGCCCCCATGCTCATGGGTCCATTATAGACAAAAAACTAATATCAGACTATTGGTTTTCTTATAGTTGTATTATGACACTCTACTCAATGCTTGGTTCCTATTAAGTCCACATAGATCCATTGGGCTATGGAGGCATAAGTATATAGGATGGACATAAAAATACCTTAAAAAACACTCAAAACATAAGAAAATAATAGGAAAAAAACACAAAGTAAGGAACCAAGCAAAAATACACTTGTGCTTAAGAGCACTTATTGTAACACAACACACACAACAAAGGAAACACACACCTATTCTAATATTTGCAAAATAAACCTTTAGCTCTAAATAGCAAGGTTTTAAATGTACCCCATTCACAAGGATGGGCATCTCTTCTCCATTCATCCTTGCTAATTGAAAAGAGTTACTTTGATTGTACTTGATGATGATATTAATCCACTCTATAGGGTATCAAATTTGGTATGCCTCCCTAGTTTTGATCTATCTTCATTCCATTTCAAGACTATTTCACCCTCTTAAAATGATATTGGAGTTGTCTTATTGTCAAAATACCTATTAATTAGTACTTGGTAATGCTCCATAGCTTGATGAGATTTATCTCTAGTTTCTTGAAACTCCATTAATTATGTCAATCTCACCTTTATTGGAGTGTTCTCAAGCAACTCTAATTGATGTGCTAATTCTAAGGTAGGTATCTCTTGAGAGATAGAAAAATTGAATTCCCTTCCATAGACAAAAACAAAAGGAGAATTCCCTATTGACCTCTTGGGAGTTATCTTATCAACCCATAAGGTTGTCTTCAATTTGGTGTGCCAAGCTCTTTGGTTATGCTCCAAGGTTTTCTTAATGATTTTGATCAGGTTCTTGTTAGTAGATTCAACCAATCCATTACCTTGAGGGTAATAGTTGGATAAAGTGCTCAAGAATATGCCATTTCTATTTGCTTAATCAACTATCCTAGCACCCATAAAATCAAGAGCATTATCTGAAATAATAGTAGGAGTGCCATACCTTGTTATGATGTTCTCATATAACTCCAAGATAGCACTCTCATTAGCTTTTTTAAATTCTACTACATCAACCCATCTTGTAAAATAGTCAGTTATTGTGAGTATCCATTTGTGACCAACAATTGATGGGGGATTTATCATGCCAATGAAATCAAGACCCCATTGCATGAAAGGTTGATCAACTTGGATATACTTCAATGGGAAAAATTCAAGCTTTTGCTTTCATGCAAAGAAAGCACATTGTTCATACCTTATCACCCAAGCATGGTAATACTTGAAGAGGCTTGGATAATATTAGCCTACCCTCATGATCTTGGTAGCTATGGTTCTTGGAGAGAAATGACCTCCTACTATCCCATCATGAAACTTCTCAAGAAATACTCCAAACAAGTCATTATCAATGTATATCAATAGCACACCATTGATGTCCCTCATAAATAGTACACCATCCATAATATAAAATGGAATATATTTCAATCTAAAATATCTCCTTTGTGATCTACTCATATTATTAGGATACTCATCATTTTAGAGAAATTTGATCACATCTTATGTCCAACTTTGTGGAGGCAATGAACCCGTTGGTTGGAGATAATCATGGTTGAAGATATAAATCTAGATGTTCACAAAGGCCTTTACCCCTTACCAACTTGGTCACTTTGATATCAACATCATACTCAATTATCTTAGTGATCCACCCTACCCTCTTTTCACTAAGATCTTTGCTAAAAAAAACTCTTTGGCACTAGGATGAGAGACCATAATATGTATCTTGTTATTTGAAACCATATGTCTGAGCTTCTTTAGTCCTCTTACAATAATAAAGACCTATTTTTCCACAAAGGTGTACTTGAATTCATAATCTTTTAAACCTTGACTAAAGAATGTAATTGGCTACTCCACACCCTCATCATTCTTTTACAATAGCATGGCTGAGATAGTATCAAGGATAGTAAAAAAATACAACATGAATTATTTAGTAAAATCAAGATTTACAAGAGTAGGAGCTTATAAAATTGCTTTCTCTATGGATTCAAAACTACTCTTACCCTCTTTGGTCCAAGAAAAGACTTGGTTCTTCCTAAACATAGTTGTGATAGGTTTTACTAAAGATAGAAAACCATGTATGAATATCCTTACAAAATTTATCTTTCCTAAGAAACTTTGAAGACATTTTTTATGCAAGGGAAATGATAAGTCTATAATAACTTCTATTCTCTTAGGTTCAATAGTTAAACCATCTTTGGAAACAATATATCCTAAGAGCTTACCTTTATGAACAACAAAGATGCACTTCTTTGGGTTAAGAGATACTGCATATTTCTTGCATATTTAAAACACTTGTCTCAAGTGTTGCATGTGTTCATTAGCATCTTTAGAAAATACTGTTATATCATCTAGATAAACCAATAGCATTTGATTGATCAAACCTTTCAAGGCCATGTCTATTGCTCTTTGAAATGTGGCACCAACATTAGACAGACCAAAAGGCATCTTTTTATAAGCAAAAGTCCCCCACTTAGTAGTGAAGGCTGTCTTAAAATGATCATCTTCACTGACTAAAATTTGATTGTAGCCTGAATATCCATTTAGAAGAGAAAAACATTGATAACCTAAAACTATTTGAAAAATCTACTCCATTGAGGGTAGAGGATAGTGATATTTGAGTGACACTCTATTAAGATCTCTAAAGTCTACACAAAGTCTTATCTCCCCTTTCTTATTTATAATAGGCACAAGGTTAGTTACCCATATTGAATGCTTGATGGGAAATATTATCTAAGATTCAATGAGTTTGGTAAGCTCTAACCCCATAATTTGCTCAACCTTGGGGTTGATGGGTCTTTGCTTCTGTCTAACTAGTTTAAATCTAGGTTCCAACTCAATGGTATGGTGTGATAGGACAGGGTCAAATCATTTGAGGTAATTATATTCCCAAGAAAATATAATTTGAAACTCTCTACACAACTCATTGAATTCTTGCTTCTCTAATGTAGAACATATCTTGCCTAGTTTGAGGAGTTTATCCTTAAAGATCAAGACCCTTTCATAATTCTTCTCTTTTATAGACATAATCACTTTCTCCTTCTTCTTATGATCATTATCATTGAAGATAATTTCTAAGGTCACCAAAACCTTAGGTATGTTATTGGTTTGTATTTATACAATCTGATCACTCAATTGTTCTTGGAGCCTCCTTTGATTTCTTGAAGAAAACTCAGCCTCATTTTGCAAAATACATGCAATGTGTTTATCATTGTCAAACACTTGACAAATCCACTTCATTATCAAGTATAGAATTTTTGATAATGACTTTAATATGATACTATTTTCCCTCCTTTATGGCAATTGGAGTGTCAAATTGAGTTCCTATAGTAGCTAGTCTATCAACATGACTATTTTGCTCCCTTGGTACTGATTGTATATTGAATGCATTAAAGTCTTAAAAAAATACCATACCTTATGCCTGTATGACTTAAGCTAAGGTTTATTGGAATAAATCACATTCCTTACCTGATACCTAACCAATTCACTATATCCATACACTTGCAAGTTATTGATTCCTTTTCTCCTTGCTCATTGAAGGCCATGAATCAAATCTTCATACTTAGCCACATTACAAGTGAAACTCAAATGAAATATTTATGAAGAATAATACTATTATTTTGATGGAGAGACCAACATAACACCAGACCTTGCACCAACTTTACTTCTTGAACCATAAAAAAAAAACCCATCATCTTCACCCTCTTCCTTGAAAACTAGAGGTGTCGGTACTCCTTCATGTGTACAATATACTCCTAAATCAGTTTCCTCTATGAGATCATAAGGATCATGATCATAAGTGTTAGTAACATATTCATCAATAAAAAAATATGTAATTCCATAGAGATTGGAGGAAGTGCCATCATTTAGAATAAAATCATTTTCTTCATTAACAACACAATTCAAATTATAACTTGTCTCAATGTAAGGTTCAATATGAAATTTTTCAAGAGGTTGTGTACTAATTGTCACCTTATCCCCGTATCTTATTCTAAAAGTCATGAAATGCCTAAATCAATTGAGAGATAGCCACACATCTTGGTTGTGAAGTCCCTTGATAGGCAGTTTCCAAAGTGGGTTGGGAGATCAACCATAACTATGTCTTACAAGAAAGGAAAACTAAGATAATCATGAAAAAAAACTTCAAGCATTTTATCAACCCTACTATCTTGGTAGGTGTAACATATATTTAAAGCACCCCTTTACTATGTGGCTTATATTTCAAACCTAGCTTATTAGCTACAACTTTGGGAATGATAAAAGTAGAAGCCCCACTATCGAATATGTAATTATGTACCAATTTGTCACCTATAATGAGGGTGAGGTAAAATGGTGGAGGTTTATTAGCCCTAGTGGAAGGTTCAATTATTTTAATAGGATAATTTTCAAGAGTAACATGGCCATGAATTTGATTTGAGGGTGAGACACTAGTAGGGATAGTAGATAATTGCCTCTGTAGGAGTTTTTTTTGACCAGACATATGAAAGACATCCTAAAGAGAAATGGATGTTTTAGTATTCTTTAAAGAATATAAAATATTTAAAGAAGCCATACCTACTTTTTGTTATGATTTTTTAGGTATATAATTACTTGTAACTTGAGGAATAGTAGACTTTACACTATTTTGACTTGTTGGAGATGTAGAAGCCTTTGGAATTGTAACACTTGAAGCTATGTCTTGTTGCCTTATAGAAGGATTGGATAAGCTTGTGGGCATGCTAATGCCTCCTCCTAGAGAATTCATCTTGGCATTTGTATTGTATACAATAAAGGCTCCTTTATTTATCACAAAAGTGTCTTCAACCAAAAAGTTGAAGATCTCTCTTTGAGGTTGCCAATCCTCATTAACTTGCATCTTAATTTGATAGGAGGGGAGTAACTACCTATTAATCCACCAGAGATTTCTCTCCATTCTCATTGGTATCTTTGAATTTGTCTTGCTAATAATCTTCTCTTTACACCAAATTGTTATAAACTAGTACCATCTCCCTTGCATTGGTGGTAGAGTCAAGATTTTATGCATTAGCAGGCTTATTGGGATTAAGCTTTCATTAGCCCCTTCCTCTTCTATATTTCTAAACATAATGTTACTGATAGGGGTAAGGATTATGATGAGCACCTTATTGCATATTAGATTATCTATTTTGAAAATAATTTTGATTGGAAAGCTAGGAACTTTGCTTTCCAATCAACATTATTTTATTCTTACCTAGGAACAACCTTAGCTCTGGTATTGTCATTAGGAACTTGGGCTACATATAGAGTATTAGTAGAATTATGAGACAAAGGAGTCATAGACACCTTAGGTGGTAATATTATAGCTTGGTTGAAATTGTTTTAAGCTTTGATAGCCAGTTCATATGCCTCAAGGAGGGTGGAATCTCCCATAAATTAAAGCATGACAATAATTTCAGGCCAAATGGATTTCAAGTAAGTAGGGAACACATAAATAACAGGTGGTCTCATGGGAGGAGGGAATCTATGCCAAGTCTTTTGAAACATTTTGTTTAAGTTATGCATTATTTCTTTGGGTCCTCTTTTTATCACTTTGAGCTGACATATGAGAGAAGCATGGTCACTTTCATTTCCAAATATGGAAGTCAACAACACTCCAAACTTATAGATTCTTATACCAATCAAGAGCCTTCCTTTTAAGGGACATGGAAAGGAGTCTAATGGAAATGTTTTCTCAAATAATATTATGGAAACTATAAAAGTTAAAAACATCTCTAATGTGCTCACTAGGTGTGATATGACTCTCACCATTGAATGTGGGCACACCTTTTATGGCATTACAAGGAATTGCATCATATGCATGAAGTTGAATTAGATTATCAATATTGAAGGTAGTGAAAGCATAAGGTCTATCCATATATTCTTGTTTAATATATTCAACTTATTCAACCTCTTCAACCTCTTCCTCCCTAGTAAAGTCTACTCATTCTTCAAAGGGAAGATTAGGATGTGGATACTGAATTGAAAGAGAGATTTTAAGTTGAATGGGTGGCCTATAGGACTGGATGTTCTAGAAGAGGATGACCTAGTCAGGACCATGAATTATGGGGGCAAGTTTATAATAAAATAATGGTATAGAACTAGATTTACCTTAAAAGAGTTATCAAATGCTGAGTAACACACTAGTTTACAGCTAGTGTTTTTCAAGACCAACATTCACCTTGACAATTTTTCTTGAAGACTATGTGTCCCACCAGACATGCTAAAAATATTGTCACCAAATATTGTAACCTAGATGAATTTGTGTAGGATTATTATAGATTTGGGAAATATGGGAACATTTAAAGGTATGTGGGTTTACCTATATTGGAAATGAGCCTCTATATTTAAGGGCTAGCTCCCTACATATATCATGCAATGTTTATCACTTAAACTACTACTTACTTATCAGGAAAAGAGTTAGAAGAATGCATAAATTGAACCTAATCTAAAAGAGGTGATGCACCAAAATGTCTTTCATGTGACCATCATATTTATACCATGATGAAACAAAGCCTACAATCTAGTTTCTAAGTCTAAATGGGTTCTAACATGAGCATTTCAATATAGAGGTGAGATGTGAGAAGTAATACAAGGTCAATGAACTAAAAAAAAAATTGCACTCTCCAAGGATAATTTTATGCTTGAAAAATGTTTACACACTAGAATACACTCTATATGACTTATTATACTAGGAAATCTTGCTCAAACATGAAAGGATAAGGGAAAGAATGATAGATAATTAACACTTCTCATCACCATATATCATTTTTAGAGTTAGATAATTGTTCAAAACTAAAAAATAGACTTGCATTAATGTTCAAAGGAAAAATATGACATTAGTTTAGCAGGGATTCACCATAGATGGTGTGGTATCACTTTTACAATATCTTAAAAGCTATACTTATGGAAGAAAAACAACAAGAGAAAGGGAGCCTTGACATTCAAAAGGGGAATCAATTAGTTCAAAAATTTGAACCATAGTTACAGTTGATTCTTCAAATTATGCTCATTTAGACCTTTTGATTGATCCAGGTCAATTTAAGTGGTTGTCATATTTAAGTATTCCTTCACTCATGCTCTATATAGTTGTAATGATGGGATCAAATAGTTTCAAGATAAGTTTCAACATCAATATAGTTAGAACAATCAGATCCATTTGTTATAAATTTATCCTAGTGATAACTACTCCAAATATATTTATCATGGCATGTACATTGGAGAGAAGGGATCACTTTCATATAGTTGGTTTTGGAGATGAAACCATTAGGGTCTATGTATATTCATTCATATAATCTTTCAAAATTCTAGATCTTGTTCCAACTGGATCATGCTCAAACTTGCCCCCATGCTCATGGGTCCACTATAGATGGAAAACTAATATTAGACTAATGGTTCTCCTATAGTCATTATATTATGACACTCTACTTGATGCCTAGTTGATATTAAGTCCACATATATCTATAATGTGACTGCCAAAACTAAGAATTTATAGATGCATAGACCCTTATTTTAAGAGTGGTGAGTACAGACACCAAACAACACTGTAACCCTCAAATCTTTAAACTAGAGGTCCATATTAAGCTTTGATGGTGGTCCTTTATGTTATTTGTAATTTACTACATCATTGTGTCCACTTCATGGTGTTTGATCAAGCTTTAATGGTGGAATATCCCCTTTAGAAAGTTTTCCTTGGTTTAACCTTGGTCATGTTTTCAATTTCCATGAAGTTCCTTATCTTTTTGACCTTTAATTTCATTAGTCATTGATATCTGACTCAACTTGTTGACATATTGACCTTTTTCTCACACTGTCGATCCTACTTGGTACGAATGATCATGAGTCATTGATCTTGCCCTTGATTTATTAACTTTGTCCAAGCTTACACCACATGGTAGCCTCATATTTGATTTTAGGATCTTGATGTCAATCTATCAACTCACACACTTATGACACATGTCAATCTCTTAATTTATTTGACTATTTGACTCATCTCACACCATTGGATTAAGATGTATGATGAAATGTGGACTATTAGATCTAATAGGACCCACTGTTTGAAATTCAACTATTTTATGAGCTTAAAATTGATGTCCATGCTCCTGTCAAATGATGTTCATGTGATCATCATTGACATTTTCATGACCATCAAATTTAAGATCAAAAGGATTTATTTTTCTTGAGATTAACTTGATGTTAGTATAATGTCTTATGTTGCATGTCCATCTTTAAAAGCTTATAACTTGAGCTATACATCTCATGTAGACTTGAAACTTTGAAAGCATGATCTCAGTATGAATAAACACATAGTGATATAATCCTTTGGCTTACAGGGGATTCCTAAGTGAAGATAAAAAATGCAGAAGCAATCTACTCCATTTAGGTTTTCATGTGACCTCCTAATGATGGTCTGGATACACAAAGCTTGTTCTTGAGCTATTACTTAATCTTTGAAAGTTCAGATGAATTCATTGAGGCATAAGCAAACTTGTTTCATGCTCTAACTACATTGATCACCATGAAGACCTACCACTTGCATATATAACCCTAAAAAGACCCTTAAGACACAAAATGGCATAAAGATTGAACCAAACCATGACTAAGACTAGAATGGCATATGAAATGACATCAAATGAGATACAACATACCCCATGACATTATAAAAACCCCCTATACAAGATTCTAACTATAGGGGGGTTGACCCATTTTGGCCTATAGTAAAAATAGTCAATAGGTTCATCTGTAAAGAACTAATGTCCCACACCTTGGGTATGATCCTATTTTTGCCATTGTATAAACTATTTGATTAAATGAGTGCATAATCTAAGTGACAATAGAAACAACCCTAAATAATGAATTATAACATTATTAATATTAGAATTAATTGTATTTATAGTATGAAATTAACTATATATAGGTCCCATTACACACTTTCTGATGCGTGAGTGTGTCATTTCTATTTTGCACACCAATTTATAAGCAACTAACAACTATATTAGGTCACTACAAATTATTAACTAGGGGTAAACACCATTAGAGAGTTATATATGGAAGAAAATGTTATCATTATAATCATAAAGTTCATAGTACATAAGTGTGTGTGTCTAAATTGATAAACTCATAACTCTATATCACCAAGTTGTCTTTAAGATAGGATCATTTAAGGGTCCTTAAACCTAATTAAACATCTCATTATCCCTCATGCTCATCCAATTAATGGTTAGGGAAAATATGTAAATTATTCATGATTCTGGCACTGATAATATGACAAGAAAATATCCCTAGTTAATCCACAGTCAATTCTATTTTTATAGATGATGGCTTTTAACTAGAGATTAAACTAGTTTAGGATATAATCAGGGACCCAAATCCCCATGAAATATCACATATATACCATATATTACTAAATAACTTGAGGATATCCACCATCCATAAATAGCCTCAAGAATACAACCAATAACCATAACCATCCTCATATGCCTTTCAAGAGATTTGAACTTTGGTGGGCTGGGGCTTGAAATAACCAAGCTACTTAACCAACTCACCTAAATCTCATTGGTAGTCCACATAGTAAATATTAGTAAAATTAAAGAGTAGTTAATAAAAACCAAGATCATCTAGCTAATCACACAGGTAAATGTAAAAATCTAAAAACTAAAAAAAATGTAATAATTCAGATACAAGGTTTTGATTTTTTAGGAGAAGAATCATCATACTAAGCTTTGCTTAGACAAATATTTGAAAATATTCTAAAATATTTAATTAAGAATTACATGACTATTTCTAAAAATAATACAATATAATCCTTTGAAACACTTTAGTGATTTTAAACTTTATGCAAGTAGAAGCCATGTGATTGTGCTATCCCTTTTGGCCATTTTATAATGACCATTACTTAGGAATCTTTACACCCTGGTTGCTTTATTCTAGAATGATAATAATAAAGACATTTTCATTATAAAACATTAATTTAACATTTAATTATTATCTAAGTCTTGATAGTTTACCTTATATATGGATAATACCCCATAAGAGTCCATCACATCTATTTACAATAAGTAATATTTAAATTTTAATTACACATTCAATGTTATTAACCATTTGATAGGTCAGTAAATAGAGGTGTTATCACCAAATATTTCACCCTAGAGGAGGTTTTTCAAGACTAATCTAATATTTAATCAACATTGGAATACTTATAGGTATGTGGGTTTACTTATAGTAGAAGTAGACCTATATGTTTGAGAGCTAGCTCCTTAAATGTACCTTGAAGTGCTTGTCACCTATGCTAACTAATTGCTTATGGGAAAGGGGTATAAATATGCATGAAATGAAAGTAATCTAAGGAGATGATACACCATAAGTATTTCCAAAATTCTATTATACTTATTTCACTAATAAACAAGACCTACAAACTAGCTTCAAAGTCCTAAGATGTTCTAACATAAGTATTTCAATATAGAGGTGATAGGCATGAGACAACTCAAGGTTAGTAGACTAGAGTTTATATTTATGAATACAAGGACACTTTCACACTTTAAGGGATATAAACACACTAGATACACTCTATATGACCTATTAGAGTGAGAAATCCTTGTACTAGACATGAAAGGATAAGGAGAAGCAAGGATATAATCACTAGTACTCACCATTCATCACTTTGCACAGTTAGACAAGATTTATATGAAAAAAAAACTATATTTATTACATTATTCAAAGTCAAAGTAAAACATCAAAATAGCAAAGATTTTCCATATATGGTGTGGAATTATTAACCATGAACCAAAATGGCTAGTACTTATAGAATGTGAGGAAGGAGAGAAAATAATGAAGTTCAAGAGTCACAAAAACACTTATCAAATTGAGTGAAGGAGTTATCTTTGTATAATAATGGAATATGGAATAGAAAATACAAGATATATTTGTACAAATGAATCTCAAAAACATCAAAATCCCTAAACTTGGTGTATGACTCTTCACTTGCTTGCTTAGAAGCCACCATTTTTCATTTGGCATTATTAAATGATCCACAAAAGACTAGGGATAGATGAGATAATTTAACTATGAGGTAGGGGTTATAAAAAATCTCCACCATGCATTGGATGTGTCCCTAATCATCAATATTATTCTATCTAAGTGTTCTCACTACTTGTAGTCATAATCACCCTTCTTTCACTCACCTCTCACACTTGGCACTAAGGTGTGATTCAATTTCTCAAACCAGTCCATAAAAACAATGATTTGATACTTGTAAAGGGTCATCAATTATCTAGATCCATTAGGTAGACCTTAAAAGGCCTCCCAATTAGAGTTATCACCTTCTCATATAGTTATCACTCTTTGATCACTATGCCAGTTTAGACTGGCTGAGATGAAGGTGTTAGCAGAGATACTTATGAGCTCTCATAAAGAAATAACTGGATATTAGGAGTTAGTTTAGGTCCCAATATCTCTCCTAAAGTGATCCTCATTTATTAAAACCCTTATGTACCTACAAAACATCAAAAAATTCCAAGAAAAGCCATTTTACACCCTATCCATTTGAGGGTAGAAGCCAAATTGACAAGAATAATCCCTAGAGAGTCTTCTTCCAGTTTAAATAATCTTACAATTCAAACTAACCATCCTAGATGCCTCTCCTTCTTCATCTTTCCCATTGGGTCACTATTAAGGAGTTTGGAGCATTTTAAGTAGTTCAGACCTTTATGGAGTTTTCATAAAGTTGAAACATCCAAATCCTATAAAAATTCCTAAATTAAAGCTTAGGATAATATCCAACATATCCTAGCTCTTTGAGTTCCCATGCTAAGCATCTATACAATTACAAGCTTCCAAACTTGGCCTCTCAAGCTCTCTAAGGCTTTCTATGCACCCTATCATGTTCTTAAGTCAAGAAATGGTTTTTCTATGGCCTCCTCTACAAACAAAATGTTCTCACACACCTTATATATCCAAATAAATAGGTTCCAATTCTTTATAATGTCCATATATCCTTATAAATGGTATTGACCCTCTAATTGGGATTTAAACCTAGACTAGACCTAAAAGACTTGACTGTGTTTCATTCTTCACCACTACCTATGAGTGGTTAGTCATGATTGTGATGATTTAATTATGTTTTCTCATGCTTAAATCATCTTCTTATATCTCCTTGAAGTTATTCCATAGTCTGCAACTCATCTCTCTAACCTTTTCATGATAAGTCTGCAAGATATAATCTTCTAAGAGTGCCCTCTATCTGAGACAAAAAGAGGGCACTTCCCCTATTTCCTTAGGAAAAATAAATGTATAAGAGGATTATTCAAGTAATGGGGACCATTTTAAAAAACTTTTAGGGTTGGATCTCATCAATAACATCTTCAAATATCCCAAAACCTAAGATAGACTTCTGACTTAACATTGACTTTACAAGGTTTTGTATGTTGGATATAGGTTTCATGATAAAACCCTTCTTTTCCATATTTACACATGATGAGAGTATCCTGAGATTTATATTAATAATTTTTAGGCCTTTCAAACATATATAACACTTCAATATTTTCCAAACTCTCAATGCATACCATCCATTTTGCCAAGCTTAGTTACAGTCAACTGTGACTATGTTTCTACTCAGAGAAAGGGATGCATGTAGGTGACCACTTGTATGTTCTAGGACTTTTAAATTTACCTAAGACCTTACTAAATTCCTTAGGCCATATCCCAACTTTTTTGAGTCCACTTCATGTTCAAAGACTATGAGACAAGAATAGGCTGCCTTATACTAATGCACTGCCACAATACAATCAGATTGTAGGTGGCTTTTCTTAGATCAAAAAGACACCTATAAGATGTTATGCATAGTCCATTTCATGTTTATGATTTATATAAATCCTCTTATCCCATTTAATGAATCAAATATACTCATATCATGCTTAATACTAGACTAATATACTCATTATCAGTTCTAACATGTCACCCTTATTTGAAACATGTAGGTGTACTTTTTAAGGCCAAAAGGGGTCCTATAGGTTGTCATGTAGGTCATAACCCTTGTACTCCAAATATTCTCAATGCTTTATTTTATCCACTAGTCCATCTCACCTCAATAAGGTCATTTTACATGGGTATACACTCTTTTCATACCACCTTAGACTATGAGACCATTTGAAGTTCTAGATACTATAGAGAACATTGAAAACTTGTAGTGAAGAATTATCTACAATGGAGGCCTCCTTTTCATCACTTATTTAGATCAAACATACACTTTATTTGGTCAAGGCCTCAATCCTATATGATGGATATAAGATAGGATCATTAAAAAACATCTATAGTCCTTATTACTTCATCATATGGTAGCATCAAAAGAGGACAAAGCTTTGTTTTGGAGTTTTTAAGGTTATGGATCCCTAAACTTAGTTTCTCTAACTTAAACATGACTCCTCAAGCCTGCCTCCTCTTTATGGATTAAAAAATTATTCTAATGACATTTATCAACTCCTTAACGTTATATGAAGGTTTCTAACATTTTTTTATACTTCTCCATGATTACCTTTAGGTCTCTGTGAAAGCCACTTGTAGGTGCAATTACAGGTTGCAGGGTAGTGTAAGTGTGAGAGACACTATGCATAGTGTGTGGGCATTAAATCAATATTATACCGTATATAAATTATAAAATGGATCATTTTCACCATGAGGGAATTTAAACCAGTCAAATTCTTTGTTTCAACATGCTTAACCTCCTTGAGGGCACTTGCAAGTGCACATTAATGGTGTAGGACTATGTTAGGGACTGAATTAATCATCATAGTCCATCACATGTAATTTAAATGGCATATATTGGTTGTTCATGTTCCAAGAGTTTTTTCAACCTCTTACAACTTCTCATTTAATATCCATGAATATTCTTATAACTTCACACACCTCATTCACCATGACTGTAAGTGAATACTTGTAGAGAGTTGACTGTGTATCACATTCTTGACTGCCACTTCATTGATGTTAGTCTTGGAGGGTGATATTATAAATAAGGTGATTTTCATGACATTAAAAAAATGAAATATAACATATCAAACTAATTTTAAACCATTGTAAGAACTATGACATCTATACTTGATGAAATATGCATCCAACTTAGCATGTTTTGCTCCTCTAATCACCTCCAATCACTTCCAAACAAGATAAAAAGGATGTAAACTATGAGATAATTATTTACACATATTTTAGAAACAATTCTCACAAATGGTTTATATGGATAAGCCCATACAAGGAGAAAACCTGTAGGATGTGAGGATTAACATGGAAAATGAGACTGTTAACTTATACAAGATGGTTCATAAATTATAAGAAACCAATCCTTGAAATCCTACCATAAAAATTAATTAGACCAAGTGTGATATCTAACACCAAGATAATTTGACCTAAAACTTCTCTTACTAGCAGTACCAAGAATAAGCCTGTTGACTAATTTTACATATCTAGTGGAGTGATGGAGAAGTGAAATGGTTTTGGTCCATTTTTGATGCTTTTGAAGCTGATCAAGAATATAAATGGAGTCATTAAAGTTTAATATTCATTCCACAAGCTTGTCACATGTGCCACATCCCTCTATAGGCTTTAAAAATACCAAAACCTTCTCTTTTTTAATAGTTTTCTTGATTTCAATTAGGAACCTACAAGTTTTTAAGTTAATACTAACATGACTAATAAGATATGACATATTAGACATTGAAATAGACTTTATAACACTTTTATACCTAATAAAATCATACAAACTTCATTAATGATTCAAATATGACCCCTAACTAACATAAAATGATAGAAGGGATAAATTTGACTATGATCAAGATTACTAGCACATTAAATGACATAAAAAAGACTATGACACAACCTATTACATCCTATAATACCCATATACAAGTTTTGGACTGTAGGGGGTTGACCTATTTTGAATTGTGGTCAAAAGAATCAATATTCTTAGTGATTTCTTAGGGGTGGTATGCTTGATATACCAATGACCAGTAGCCTAACCTATCCATTGGACCGTGGAGTCACCTATACATAGATATGACATTGAATTTGCATTTGAAAATAGACCAAAAAATAAAGAAAGACACACAAAACAAGACACACTAAAGAAAATAAACATGTGTTCTCAAGAACACTCATGGAATACACACACAACTAAAACAAAGATACACACCTAACCTAGTATTAACAAGAACTCATTCCTAAGGTGGAAAAAAACTTACCATGCTTCAAATAGGGTTGAAGATTGTTCCTCTTGAATATTTGTCATTCCATGAAATAAACTTATCATGTGAAGCACACACATCATCAACCACTTGAATATGTAGATGGTCAAGATGCTTACCATATTTATGTCTCCTCATAACTTCAAGTGGAATATTTAGATCCTTCCTGAATGCTCTTTTCTATCCTCAAAAGACCTTTATTGGAGCTGTAACTAACTTGATCTTTGTCATATCTAATCTACAGTCCTCAAATTGAGTATTAGGAAGCATGATAGCTACCTCAAATTTGCTCTCCCCTTGGGAAAACTATAATTGATGTATATGATCATCAAGTCCCTCTTATTTATGCTCTAACACCTCTGAAACTGATTATACCTTAGATGGAGCTATTGTCTATTCTTCAATCACAACTAAATCTGCCTTGACCTCATTCTTAATGTTTACAACCTTTTGCATCTTAGTTTCACCAAGATATTTTTTAACTAAAGACATTTTAATAGTGATTTGGCATACACCTTTATGCTTGATAGAGAACTAAACAACCCACTCATTAGTCTCATTATAGAACTTGACATCAGATATGCAACCTTTTGGAGAATAAGGAGTCTTACCTAATTGATCAAATTCTTGGCATATAGAATTGAACCTTTACCATAGTTCATTCTCATTCACAACATGAAACTCTTTCCCATTATTGGTGAGACACTCAATAACCTAATCATTAGGATTATTAACACACTCATTATATATACACTTGTTAGGAGGAGGGATAGTATTACTTAATTGATCAAAGTCTTGACATATGACATTAAATCTTTGCCATAAGTCATATTCCTCTTCCTCATGAGTGTCATCATCAAAGGTAGCCTCATTAATTATAGGAAGAATCACATTATTATTCTCATCATCTGGATCAATCATGTCCTTCAATTTATCCTCATCACACACATGGATCAAATAGTTACCTTTAACAAATTATGAGAGAGAATGCTCAACACTTACCTCATCTTCCTCAAATGCTCTTTCATGGATGATACAGGTGCCAAGGTCAGTTTTCTCAAAGTATGTATATGGATCATGTTAATAATCATATGCACCATAATCATCTAAAAAAAATTCAGCTATACCTTTAATCTTGGAAGAAACACCATCATCTACAAAAGACTTTTCCTTATTGATAACACAATTCAAGTTAGAGCTTGCTTCAACATAAGGCTCAATGTGAAACCTTACAAGTGGTTGAGTTATTATGGTTACCTGGTTCCATATATTTTCCTAAAGTCCAAAAAGGAATAGTTAGTTGAGAGGTAGCCACCTATCTTGGTTGTAAAATCTCTTAAAGGTAAATTAGAAAATAAGCAGGCAAGTCCACAATAATAATGTCTTAAAGGATGGGGAAACTAGGACAATCATGCATGAAAACCTTTATCCCTTTGATCAATAATATTATATTAGAATGTTTACCATATAATTTAATCACTCCTTTTATATGTTTTTCGTAATTTATTCACAATTTATCAACTAAAACTGTGGGCATCACTGATGTATAGTCTCCACTATCAACTATGCAGTTATGAACTCATTTATCACCCATCTTGAGAGTGAGGTAGAAAGGTGGAGGATTATAAATTTTGGTATATGGTTACAAATTTTTTTAGGGGAAATGGTAAGAGATAAATGACTATTACCATTACTTGAAGAGGAAAGACTAGTATGGATAATGGATAACTTTTTTTGCAAGAGCTCTTTTTGGACAAGAATATGAAGGATATCCCAAAAGGAAATGGATGGCTTGACATTATTCAATGAATATAATATGTTTAGAGTAGAAGTGATGACCTTTTATTGAGTCTTTATAGGTAATGGAGTGTTTGGAACTTAAGGAATTGAGACACCTTGAGTATAACTTACCATATTCTGATTTGGAGGAGGTACAAGAGTGTCTAGGATTGCCATGCTTGCAGTCATGCCTTGATGCCTTGTAGGAGGATTAGATGAAAATTTAGGGATTATATTACCATCTCTTAGAGAATTTATTTTATATCTTGTGTTGTATTCAATATAATTTCCTTGGTTAATCACATAAGTATCTTCCACTAAGAAGTTAGTGAATCTTTCTCCTTGAGGTTACCAACCTTCACTTCCTTGCATTAAGACTTCATCTTCTATTGATAGTAGAGGAGTGACTCATACTTGAGAAACTATAGCTTAATCTCCACCTTCATTAACATCCATTAATTGGCATTTTTTCCATTCTTCTTCTTGCACCAAGTTGCTATGCACTGGTACCATCTCTCTTATATTGGAGGTAGAATTAAGATTGTATGCATTGACAAGCCTATTGAAATTAGGTTGCCCTTAACCTCTTCCTCTCCCATATTATTGAATATATTACTCATGATATGGATAGGGGTTTTGATAAACACATCTTTGTATTCTTTCTTACTTAAGCTAAACTTTTGATGATAGGAATCTTTCCCTCCAATCAATATCATATTATACCTTCTTAGGAGTAGACTTTGACTTAACATTTACATTAAAAACTTGTGTAATGTTTGGAGAAGCAATAGGAAAATTAGGTGGTAGAGGAATAAAAAATTTAGGAGGTAGATTTATAGCTTGAATGAGGCCATTATTATCTCTAATGTCAAGTTGATATGATTTGAGAAGAGTGAAACCACCCATAGATTGAAGCATGATGGCAATATCAGTACCAATGCCTCTCAAGTATGTAGGAAAAACAAAGCTAGGTGGTGGTCTCATAGGAGGAAACCTATACCAAGTCTTTTATAACCTATAATTAAATTTATGCATTGTTTATTTGGGGGATATTTGGATCACATTATGATGATGTATGAATGAAGTGTGGTCACTCTCATCCTCAACCTTGAAGTAAACAACACTCCAAATTCATACCATGTTGTGATGCATCCATCGAGCAAAGTCCTATACCAGTCAAGTTCTTTCCCTCTAAGGGACATGGAAAAGAGTCTAATGGAAATATATTACTCAATGACTTTATGGAAACTAAAAAAAATGGAGATATCCCTAATGTTTTCTTTCAGTGTGACATGAACTTCACCATTGAGTGTAGGCACATTATTTATAGCATTAGGGGGAATGATATAATATTCATCAAGATGGATTAGATTCTTAGTGTTAAAAGCTAGGAAGGCATGTTGCTTATCCATTATTTATTCAATATCTTCCTCACATTCCTGGTCTTCTTAGCTAGCAAAATCTTCTTGCTCTTCAAAAAGTAGAATAAAATTAGGGTATTGAAATTCAAGAGGAAGTTTAGGTTGAAGAGGTGGATTGATGGGATTGAAAATTATACTAAAAGCTAACCAAGTAAGGAAAATGAAATATGGGAGAAAATATATGACAAAATAATGGTCTAAAACCATATTTTACCTTGAATGGAGCTACTAAATGCTGAGTAGCACACTAATATGTAGCTGATGTTGTCAAGACCATCATTCACCTTGACAAGTTATCTTAAGGATAATGGGTCCCATCAGGCATGGAAAAATTATTGTCACCAAATATTTCACCTATAGGAGGTTTTTAAAGCCTACTGTAAGGTTTGGGAAACATTGTAATACTTATAGGTATATGGGTTTACCTATTGTAGAAGTAGACCTTTATGTTTAAGGGCTAGCTCCCTGAATGTACCTTGAAATGCTTATCACCTATGCTAATTGATTGCTTGTGGGAAAATGGGAAGAAATATGCATGAAATGAAACTAATATAAGAGGGTGATACACCATAAGTATTTACACAATGCTATCATACTTCTTTCACTAATAAATAAGACCTACAAACTAGCTTCAAAGTCCTAAGATGTTTTAACATAAGTATTTCAATATAGAGGTGATATGCATGAGATAACTCAAGGTAACTAGAATAGAGATCATATTTATGAATCAAAGGACACTTTCACACTTAAATGGTTCAAAACACTCTAGCTACACTCAATATGATCTATTAGAATGAGAACTCCTTGTACTAGACATGAAAGTATAAGGAGAAGCAATGATAAAATCACTAGACCTCACCATTCATAAATTTACACACTTATACAAGATGTTTGTAAACTAAAAACTAGATTGATTTTATTATTTAAAGGTAAAGTAAAAAATCAAACCAATATGAATTTTCCATACATGGTGTGGAATTATTAAACAAGAGCCAAAATGGCTAGAACTTATAGAATGTGAGGAAGGATAGAGAAGAATGAAGTTTAAGAGCCAAAAAAACACTTGTCAAGATAAGATAAGGAGTTATATTTGTATAATAAGGGAATATGTAATATAATATGTAAGGTATATTTGTAAAAATGAACCTCAAAAGCATCAAACTCCCTGAATTTGGTGTAGGATCTTCACTCGCTTGCTTAAAAACTACCTTTATCATTTAGCCTTATTTAAATTCTCCATAAAAGACTAGGGATAGATGAGATCATTGAAATGTGAGGGAGGGGTTAAAAACATGCTCCAACATGGATTTTATGTGTCCATACTCATCAATATTATTCTAAGTGTTCTCACTCCCTGTAATCATAATCACCCTTCTTTCACTCACCTCTCACACTTGGTACTAAGGTGTACTTCAGTTTCTCAAACCAATACATACAAAAGATGATGTGACACTTTTAAAGGGTCTTTAAGTCTCTATATCCATCAGGTAGACCTTAAAATTCCTCCCAATTGGAGTTATCAACTTCTCACCTAGTGATCACTCTTTATTCTCTATACCAGTTTGGATCGGCTAAGGTGAAGGTGTTAGCAGAGATACTTGTGAGCTCTCCTAATGGAATAAATGGATATTAAGAGTCAATATAGGTCCCAATATCTCTCCCAAAGTGACCCTCATCTCTTGAAACCCTTATGTACCTTCAAAACATCATAAACTATCAATAAAATCCATTTTTCACCCTATCCATATAAGTAGGGTAGAAGCCAAATTGATGGGAAGAAGACCTAAAGAGTATTATACAAGTTTCAATCATCTTCCAAGTCAAAATAGTCCTCCTAGATGCTCTCATCTTTCCCATTGGGTCACTATTTAGGGTTTTAAAGGGTTTTAAGTAGTTCAAACTATTAAGTATTATTCATAAAATTACAACATCCAAAACCTAGAAAAATTCAATCGAATAAAAGTTTAGGACCTTATCTAACATATCCTAGATCCTTGAGCTCCCATGCTAAGCATTTGTATAATTGTAAGCTTCCAAACTTGGCCTCTCAAGTTTTCTAAGGTATAAAGTTCACCCTATCATGTTTTCAAGTCAATAAATGGTATTTATATGGAATCCTCTACAAACTAAAGGTTCTCACAAACCTTATATCTCCCAATTAATAGGTTATAATTATTTGGAATTTCTACCTAGCCTTAGAAATGGTATTGGGCCTCTAATTAGGATTTAGGCCTAGACTAGACCTAAAGAACTTGATTGAGTTTCATTCTTCACCACTAAATATGATTGGTTAGTCATGCTTGTGATGAATTCCTTATGTTTTATTATGATGAAAACATATTCCTATATCTATTTAAAGTTATTCCATAGTTTCAACTCATCTCTCTAACCTTTTCATGCTAAGTTTGCAGGATATAACCTTCTGGGAGTGCCCTCTATTTGAGACAAAATAGAGAGAACTTACCCTATTATGTCAAGAAAAAAAAGATATAGGATAATTATTCAAGTAATAGGGACCCTTTTCATAAAATTTTAGGGTTTCATCTCATCAATATCATCTTCAAATATCCCAAAACTTAAGACTGACTTATGACTTAACACTGACTGTGTAGGGTTTTATATGTAGACTACAGGTTTCATGATAGAACCCTTATTTTCCCTATTTACACATGATGAGAGTCTCCTGAGATGTATATTAATAATATGGATTCATCTAAAACATATCTAACACTTTAACCTTTTCCAAACTCTCAATGCATACCTTCTATTTTTCCAAGCTTAATTGTAGTCAATTATGATTATGTTTCTACTTAGAGAAAGGGATGCCTGTAAGTGACAAATTATATGTCATAGGCCTTGTACATTTCCATAATAACTTATTAAACTCATTATTCCATATTCCAACTCATTTGAGTCCACTTCATTCTCAAAAACTATGAGACAAGAATAGGTTACCCTATACTAATGCATTGTCACACTATAATCAAATTGTAGGTGGCTTTTCTTAGGTCAAAAGGACACCTGTAGGATGCCATATATAATTAATTTCATGTTTAGGCCTTATATAAATCATTTTTTCCTATTTAATGAGTGAAATATACTCATATCACACTTAGGACTAGACCAATGCACTCACTATTAGTTCTAACAAGCCACCCTTCTTTAAAACCTATAAGTGTACTTTTTTAGGCCAAAAGGGGTCCTATAGGTTGTCATGTAGGTCAAAAACATTATAATCCAACTCTTTTAAATATTTTATTTAATACACTAGTCCATCTCACCTCAATAAGGTCATTTTTTATGGGTATACACTCTTGACATACCACCTTAGACTATGAGACCATTTGAAGTTCTACATACTACCAAAAACATTGAAAACCTGCAGTGAAGAATTGTCTACAATGGAGGCCTCTTTCTCATCACTTATTTGGATCAAACACCCAATTTATTTAGTTAATTCCTCACTCATATATGAGGGATAAAATATTGAATCATTCAAACTCATCTAGACTCCCTATTACTCGATCATATGGTAACATCAAAAGTGGACAAGGCTCTGTTTTGGAGTTTTTAAGGTAATGGATCCCTAAACTTAGTTTCTCCAAATTAAAAATGAATCCTCAATTTGGCATACCCCTATATGGATTAAAACATTATTCTCATGACATTTCTCAACTTCTAAACCTTCTATAAAGGTTTCCAACATGTTTAGACTTCTCCATGATTACCTTTAGGTCTTTGTGAAAGCCACCTGTAAGTGTAATTACAGGTTGTAGGGTAGTGTAGTTGAGATAGAGACATTATGCATAGTGTGTGGGAATTAAATCAATATTATACCCTCTATCAATTCTTAGATTGATAATTTTCACCATGAGGTACTAGAAACCCATCAGATACTTTGTTTCAATGTGATTAACCTCATTGAGGGCACCTGTAGGTGCACATTAATGGTGCAGGACTATGTTAGGGATTGAATTAATCATCATTGTCCATCACATGTTATTTACATGTCCTATATTTGTTTCTCATTTTTTATGAGTTTTTTTAAACTCTTACAATTTCTCATTGCATCTCCATGAACATTCTCAAAACTTCACACACCTCATTCACCATGACTGTAAGTGAATACATGTAGAGAACTAATTATGTATCACATTCTTGACTACCACTTAATTTATTTTATTATTGGAGGGTGATATTTGAGATAAGGTGATTTTAATGACATGAAAAAAAATTAAATATAACATGTCACACTCATTTGAAACCATTGTAAGAACTAGGACTTTTGTACTTAGTGAAATATGCCTACAACTTGGCAATGATGATCTCAACTTATAACTTGAGATGTTTGGATCCTCCAATCACATCAAAACAATAAATAAATGATGTAAAATATTATATAAATATGTCCACATTCTCTGGAAATAATTCCAATAAATGGTTTGTACGAACAAGCCCATACAAGGAGAAAACCTACAAGATGTGGGTATTAACGTGTAAAATAAGATAATTAAATTATAAAGGATGGTTTATAAATAATAATAAAATAATAATTGAAATAATACCATGAAAATTAATTATACCAAGTTTAATATCTACCACTAGGATCTTTCAAACTAAAACTTCTCCTACTGGCTGTACCAAGAAGAAACCTGTTGACCATTTTTGCATGTCTAGTGGAGTGACGGAGAAGTGAAATAGTTTTGAACAATTTTTTATGTTTAAAAATATGATAAAGTGTATAAATTTATCTATGGAAGTTTAAGAGTCATTCCATAATCTTATCACATGTGCCACACTCATCTATAGGTGGTACAACTACCAAAACCTTCTCTTTTTCAACTATTTTCTTGATTTTAGTTAGGAACCTACAAGTTTTTTAGTTATTAATGACATTATTGAAATGATATGACATATTTGAAATTTAAATATACTTTTTAACACTTTTATACGTAATAAAACCATACAAACTTCATTAATGTCTCAAATATGACCCCTAAGTGACTTAAAATGACACAAGGACTAAATTTGACTATGACCAAGATTAATATAATATTAAATGAAATAAAAAATACTATGACACACCCTAGTACATCCTATAAGACCCATATAAAAGTTTTATACTACAGGGGGTTGACATATTTTTACTTGTGGCCAAAATAATCAACAAGAGGTATTATGTCTATTTTCTGCCTGCTTGTCCCTTGGTTGTTCTTAGTAATTTCATGTTTATTAAGTATGAAAATATTAGGGTTAATCAAAACCAAAATCAAATGTCTCAAAAACCATGATTATATTATATATTATAATATTTATCAATTTATAACTCCTTTATTATCTTAGCTTGGTTTAAGTTTAATAACATTCTAGCTACATAAATTTCACATTAATTTATTCTATATGATTCATTTACATATGAATAGAAATTGATACACCATATGCATAATTTGATGTTCCTAAAAGATGAAATATACCCTTTTACATGAACATACTATAATATTACCATTTAATGACTTGATAAGAACAAAATCAATTAATAATGCTCTTAATCAAATGATACAAGAAAGTAAAAGATTAAAACCTTATTTACTTGTTATTCTATTTTAATGCCCAAATAATGCAATAATAATAATATATGTTTAGAATAAGACTGAATTCTGATTGTTACACTTAATGTACAAGATTTACATTCATACACTTACCTACAACATAAACATCGAATAATAATAACACTATTGCATTTATAAATAGCTTAATATCAATGCTAATGTTATCATTTAATTGGTCATTTGGAAAAAATGCCAATCATCTAATTAAACTAGCATCAATGTATTAAAACATAAATTTTCCATCTAAAAATAATCAACATTCAATCTAATATTCAATTGAATCATATATTCCAATGCCTCAAAGCAACTATAATCCTTATATAATCAATTTAGATAATAAATCAAGGACAACAAGTAATATAGACCTCTTGGGATACACTCCCCCATGCATATCCCCTATCTTAGGTAGATCAGGTGAGTGAAAAACACTAGGTGGGCCAGGAATTATTGGATTTCCACATCATCCCATTGATAAGAAATAATGAGGTATATGTTTTTAACCTTTATGCCTTGATGGAAAAAGATGTGGCTTTGGAAAAATCCATTTTAGTCAAGGTTAATGGGTTTCAACTGAATATTGACTTTTTTCGAAGTTGGGCCAACCTAAAATGGAAAACTAAAGGTCAAATGGAAGTGGTATAATTATAAAGGAGTTTTTTTTGGTCAATTTCACAAATTAATAAGAATAATTTAGAGTTCTCTTAGACAACCCATGTTTTATGGGAAAATTGAGCATCATTTTAAGGCAGTAGAAGGCCATAACTAATCTAAGAAGTTTTTTTATGGATGACATCTAAATATGGGTAGTCCTTCTAGAGTTACCCTTAGAGTATTGGGATATATAAGTGATAATTGGTATCACTAGAGCATTGGGTCAGCCCATCACCATAGACCCAATCACTTTGTCTTGAATAAGGATGGTGGTCACTCAATTCCATGTATTCTTTCTCACTCATAAACTGTTGTTACATTCGATAAAAATCAAATATAAATATGGTGAATGGGCTCAATGCATTAAATATGAGAATCATGCTATCATTTATCCCAAATTAAATGTCCCAAATCATATTCAAAAATAATTCCCTAAGAAGACTCAACTCTTGGTCACTCCTAATCAATCTTGGATATGAAAATTGACCCCTCAATTAGAGCACAAAGATAGCTGCAATAAGCGAGATGACCCTCTTCCAAACCTTAATTTTCTTAGATCATTCTCTTTGGGGCCCCTAAAAGGTATTATGATCACTAATAATGTTATTCCTCATCTTACCAAGCCTAGGCAAAATGTTTTTCCTTAGACCAATTCAACTATCTCATCAAATGGAGAGCCCCCACTCTTGATAGACCCCTAGGTTTTTCAACTAGAAGGTCTGTCCCTACGATATTCTTCATTTAGTCTCAATCTGGTGGTAGTCACTCTCCCTAAAAGTTCCACTCCAATCAGAAAGGGGAACACTCCCCTCAATATAGTTATTCCTTTATCAAGCTTGTTAATGGGTAGTGTTGATTCTTTGGTGGAGGCCCCACTTTCCACTCTTATTCAAAATGGACCAGAAAAGGACTATACTCACTCTTCACTACCAAAGGAGGAGATTTTGAAGGGTTTTAACTGGAAGTAAATCCAAGGCAACATCACTGACTTGACACAAGACCTATTTTCCACTCCTATTCAAAATGGCCCTGAGCAAGACTGTTCTCACTCTCCACAACCAAAGGAGGAGATTCTAAAGGGCTCTATCCATAATTTAAACTATGGTAACATCATCAACTCAATTTAATCCCTGGCTCATAGGATCCCTTTATTTATTGAATCAAGTACCAAAAAGGATCAATTTATTTTAGAGGAAGGATTACTAAGCTCATTGAAAGCTTCTATGGTGATTCCAAAAGACAAGGGACAATGTTCCACTAGTAAATCACCCTACTCGAAGGTGAATCAAGATGAAGGATTTATAACTTAGTCTAAGACCAATAAAGGGAGAAAGAAAACAAATTTATGGGTTACCCTAAAACTGTAAGGAAGATATCCTAGTATGGTAGCTCAAAAAATTAAAATAGAAAAATAAATAGCCAAGGGTTCTCAACAAACCCTTAAAAGTCATATCACTAGATTAAAGAAATGAAGTTCCTCACATGGAAAGTGAGGGGTTTAAATAACCCCAAAATGTAAAAGACCCTCAACAATCTAAGAAAAATAACTGATCCCATAATTATGCTTATTTAATAAAACTAAATGTATGAAGAGGCCTTAGGAATGTGATCTAATAAAATATGGAGAAAGGCCAATTTTACAACTTCAATTTCCAAGGGTGCCCCAGGAGGTTTAGCAGTATTATGAAACCCAGAGTCTTTAGAAGGAGATCTATTAATGAAAAATAATCATCATGTATCTATTTTTTAGAGATATTGCTAATAAGGAAGAATGGACATTATCTAACATCTATGCTCTAAATTCTAAAAATGCAAGAATAAAATTATGGGATGACCTCTTAGGTCATTATGGAAAACTTGTGGGAGTTAGAACTGGATATTGGCTAGAGATTTTAACACTCCACTCTCCCCAGGGGAAAAAAGGGAGGTCATTTGGATTTCACAAAAATCATGTCTAACCTAAATGAATTTTTTATAGAAGCTATCCTCATTAATGCGGAAATCCAAGGCAACGCATTTACCTAGACAAATAGAAGGATATGAATTTGATTGAGGTTCATCTTGATCATTTTTTATCTCTCTTAATTAGGATCTTAAATTTATAGCTCTCTTTCATCCCTACCTAGAATTGGTTCCAACCATAACCCTTTGGTGTTTGAAGGGGAAAAGATATCTAAACCAAAGAACATCCCATTTAAGTTTTAAAGTATGTGGTTATACCACCCAAACCTGATTGACTCAATTAAGTAATGGTGGAAAGAACCTTTATTGGGCTTAGATATGTACAATTTAGTTAAAAATTTAAATTTCTTAAAGAGGAACCTGAAGAAATGGAATAAAGAATTTTTTCAAAACATTTTCATCCAAAAGAAGGCCCTAGAGGAGGAACTGATAAAGATAGAAGAATTAATAGTTCTTTATGGAACTAACGAGTCCTTACGTTTCAAAGAAAAATAAATTCTAATCCAATTTAATAATCTTGAGGCAAAGGAAGAGTCATATTGGTGAAATTTTTTTAGATGTATTTGGCTAAAGGAAGGAGACATAAACACTAGATTATTTCACCATTATGCTTCCAAACACGTGAATGATAATAGAATCAATAATTTAGAAATGGAGAATGGCAACCTTAGCAATAAAGAAGATGAGATCAACTATCACACAATCCAATTCTTTAAAAAGATATTAATTGAAGATGGGTACTTTGATGAGAAACTTGAAGAAAGAACCTTGAGTAATCTTATTAAAGTCATTACCTCTTCAAATAATATTGCCTTACTTAAACCTCCTTTTGCATATGAAGTTAAAGGGTAGTATTTTCAATGGAAGGATACAAGGCCCCCAACCCCGATGGATTCCCTCCATTTTTATTTCAAATTTTTTGGGACATTGTTCACTTTGGGTTGAAGTAGCTTTGAGTTAATTTTTATACTCAGGATCCATATTAAGAGAAATGAATAATACTTTCTTGGTACTCATACCAAAAAAACTAGGGGTGAATAATCTTCAATATTCTAACCCATAAGCTAATGCAATACCATCTATAAGATATGTTTGGTCCTTATAATGAAAAGGATACAACCCTTCTGGATAAAGTGATCAGGGAACAATATGGAGCATTCATCTCTACAAGATAAATTACTAATGGCATCATCATGGTTTATGAATCCATCCATTCCATCTCTAACTCTTTGAGACAGGGTATGTTTATCATACTTGATATGAATAAAGCCTATGACTGAGTTTCCTGGAGATTCCTCATGAAAATTATTGAGAGACTTGGATTTAATATAGAGATCAGAAAAATCATACTGAGTTGCAATTCAATGCCAAAATTTTCCATTTGATTAATGGTGTTCCTAAAGGATATTTTTTAGCTTCTAGATGGTTGAGATAGGGGGTCCTCTATATCTTTACCTTTTCATCATTGTGTCAAAAGTGTTAGGAAGGAGTTTATAGAAATCTCAGTCTCAAAGTTTTATCAATGGCATTAAAGTATCCTCAATACAAACCCCATCACCCATGATAAATTAACTAATGACATGATCCTTCTTCTAAGTTTGACAACTTAAGTTGATCCAAAATTATGAGATGGTCTCCAATCAATGTTAAGTAAGAGTTCTATCTTTTTCAACACTCTGGGAAAAATATCATAAACATTAAACATTTTATAATTCCAAGTGAATTTTCTTCCATCAAATTACCTGGACTAGATGAATGAATGAGAGAATTCAAAAAAAGCTGGCTGGATGGAAAGACCATCTATTCCCTTTGGATCAAGAACAAATTCTTACTACCGAGATCAACTTGTTTTATTCTAACGAAAATATTGAATTAGCATCCCAGTGATAAAATTAATCAAATATAGTGAGGGATAGGCCATCTGTCAAATGATAAATTGGTAATTGGGAGAAAATTTACGAATAATTATCCAACCCATTTCTCCTATCCCAAGAGGGCTTATCCTACATAGTAGATATCCATCTCTTCTTATGTTATCCTTTTATCTCATGCATCTTGGATTAGATCTATGCCAAATTTAATCTATTATGGGTCAAACCAAACACCATCCTAGACCTGTGCCAAATTCATCTATTATGGGTCCAATGTAACCCATCCTGGACCCTTCATTTCTCCCCTCCCTATCTTTTATTTGGTTTTTGGCCCTCCCCCATTAGTTTGGGGCTATTTGTAAAGCCTATAATGATGGTATTTTATCCAACAAAAACACAACCCTAAAGTTGTTTTCTCCCATATTTTACAAGTCATTGTTGAAAATTGGAGGGCATTTCCCTATAGAAAAAAACCCAAGCTCTATGAAGAATAGATTATTTTTAGAGAATGTAATTTAGAACAAAATGTTATCTCTCCAACTAAATTTTCTATGAAGAAATAAGTCAAGTGAAATCCATCGCTAGGAGATTGGTTAAATTTGAATTTCAATGGTGCTTCTATAGGAAATATAGGTCCTATAGGTGGTGGAGGGGTAATCATAAACTCATATGGGAAGATGGTTGTTGCATATGCCATCCTCATGAGGTATCAAACAAACCATGTGGTAGAAGATAAAGTGATGATTTGGGATATTCATATTCATACACATCTCAAATTGGAAAGGTTAATCATTGAAGGTGATTCCTTAAACATCCTTGATGCCCTAGCTATTAAGACCTTCCCCTCTCACACCATTAAATTTATCAGATATGATGTCAGTGTTTTAATCAATGATTTAGGGAACCCTCCCATTATTCATACCTATAGAGAAAGAAACTTTGTGGGTAACTTAGTAACCAATTATGGAATCAATCTACCCATTTTATCTATCTAAAATGAAAGTAGTGACATCCCACTACATATCACCAAGGGAATTTAAAATGAATCCATCATGTCTTGGGGTATGGTGGTGTTGGTCACTTGTGCAAAATTCACACTCAGTTCACCTTGTTTCAAAAATCATGTTAAATTATTCTAGTCCCACATGGGGGATTATTGCTTTGAGATGGGTGAAAGATATCTCATTAATTTTATTTATTACCATTAATTATAAGCTTAACCAGGAAAAGGTGAACCTTTATCACCATTCAAAAAATCTTCTCTCAAGGTAACATAGAATGGGGGGAAATAGAGACAGGATTGAGCTAACATCATGCATGGAATTTCATTATAATAAGAAGGTCTAGTGAAAGTTGTGCAAGGGAGGTTTGACAGAATACATGTAGTGAATCATGGGGCATGATGCAAACGTTGCTAAGGATTTTGTTACAGCATAGAATAAAAGAACTATGGAGATAAGAGGACTAATAATCAATGTAACTAAGGAGTTGATTAGAGAGGTAACTAGGATTTCATGTGAGGTTTATAAAGTATTAAAGGACCAATCAAAGAATATGGAGATGATGTAGATATTTTTAAGGATAAATGAGACATTAAAAATTGATAAGAAGGGTTTTCTATAAATGGAGTTGATGAGGTACTAGCTAGAGGTGTGCTTTTAGATCATGAAATACTAACTCTAAAAGGTAAATTTAATATTATTTTCTTGCACCATTTTTTGCTCCTAAACCATTTTCAAGGTTTTAAAACCTATTTTCCTTATTACTTGTTGAAGTCCTTAGAAAGTGTAGCCCTCACTTTTCAAATTAATGAAGTGAATGCCATCATTCACCAACGGCTTATATTCTTATTGACCACTTTTTTCCCTCAAGAATAGAAAGGGGTCAACCTAAGCCCTATGGACCTTAGTCACCATAAGGCCTCATAGTTATCACATCTCTTGGTGAGTTAAAATAGTCTACAAATAAGGTCACTAGTTATATTTTCAATTGTAGCAGACCCACTATCTAGTTATGTCATGAAATAGATAATGGTTACCCCTAACTCATGTTTTAAACTTATTCTTAATATCCTTAGAGTGTTTGAGTATATGTGAAGGCCCATGATATAATTTTAAGTGGTCTCAATAGTTCAAGAGTGCCATGGTGGAGATGATTTGATAATGCAATTGATGAGTCATCATGAGCCTTTCTGGTGTATTCAAATTATGCAAGGTATGGCTTAATATTAAGATTTATGGATGTTATTTAGGAGTATGGGAAACTAACTGATGTCTTCAACAAGTTCTAAGGTATTTTCATATGTATTTAAAGGTTATTCATTTGGAGTCTCCTCTAAAAGTCATGTATATGGTCTAAAAGAGAGACATTTGACCTTAAATTTACACCACTTAACCTTGAAAGGCAACTAAACCACCATCCATACCTTCAAGAGCCTTCATGAACTCCATTATGCCATACCTAAGGTATTACATACACTATTTATCCCCTTTTCACAAAAGTTAACCCTTAATTTCCACTAAATGGGCTCCACACATGCCACAATATGCCTTTTAAACTTCCCCAATTCATACCATGAGTTTTAATACATCACTTTACTCCTATTTTTCCTCTTCCTACTTGTCAATAATGGATTATGGTCTCAAACATGAAAAAATATAGGGAATTTGTAGGTTTTAGGAGTTTCTTGAGTGGTATGGATTCATATAGTATAGATAGGTTAGGTAGAGTTAGGGGTCTACAAGGGGATTTCACTATTGACATGTGTGGAAGAAATCAGACCATTTCAATGATTAAAGAGCCCAAAACTAATTCATCTTCCCCATTGGGCTCATTGGTAGGCTTGGAGAGCACTTTAGGTTTGTGTTCAATTTGTACATAAGAGAGAGAAAGAGGACCTAATCTCTTGGCTAGAGAAAGTAGACTTGGTCACCTTACAATAATGGGCATTAGTTGTAGGTTTAGTCCCCTGAGCTCTATGAACATTCATTAAGAATTTAAGTGATCTTGTATTCATCATCATCTATAGAGGGCAAAAGAAGGGGGATAGTTTCATTAAATTTTTGGTCTATTTGATCAAAATGGTGATTGTTCTTAGTTCTTCAAGTCTTATAGAGACTTTTCATGACCTCCTCAGCATTTGGTTCACATGTGTGGGCATGTAGGGTTGATAAACATCCAAACTACCAATGTCTATAGACTACAGGAAAGATTCAGTGATGAGTAAGAACATCCAGTGTATACATTTGAAGGTGAATGGTGTTTTAAGATCTAATCATGGTGTCTTGAGGATACTCATGTCCTTTTACTCCAACTTGAATGCTCGAATGGTCTCCAACCTTTTGAAATGGTGTTTCCAAATGATGTAATCTATATATGTGGGTTTCATTACCATAAAAAGGTATTATATTGTCTGATGATGGCTTTAAGGTTCTCAAAACACATTGTAAACATAAAATAGAGTGTTATAATCACACCATTGCATCCTTTTATGATGGTTCACAAAATTCATCATAGCCACATAGCCTAAATAATCATTTGTTTTCCCTTAAGTACCTTCACAATCCTTTTAGTAGATATTAAGGTCATTTAGTAGATGTTAAGGTTTTCAAAGGATCCTAAGTTCTCTTTTCCCACTGTATATGCCTCACTAAGAACCTCAAAATGTTCCATTATACTAGGTATATGTATGTATATTATTGGGGCCCCATGTAGATTGTTTTGAGTGTGATTATATGGTCCATTACAAACCCTAAAGAACCTCTATTGTTTGAAAAAATTTACACTACTTTTTGATCTCAGTTGTAAGCCCTACATTCCATTTTAAAACTCTATTTAACCCCACTGTCATCACCCTCCAACCATCCACCCCCCTTACCCAAGTTAAAATCATGGGATAAAATCCTAAATCCTCCTTATGGTTGTCAAGAACCATTAGGTCATGAATAAATGAGCCTATTTAGCCATATACCATGTTGAGAGAGTAATAGCCACCTATAGGAAATCACATAGATCCACCTTGGTAAGTCCTTCAAGGTCACCATGTATAGATCATCCCTGAGTATAAAAAAAGGATATGGATAGATGAATGCCTATATTATAGAGATAGGATGGAACATAAGAACTTAATGGGGAATTTAATAATGCTATGGAGTTTTCTCTCCTCACTCAAAAACTTATTATACAGGTTCTTTACCAGTCAGGTATGCATGACTCAGTACTCACAGTACTATTGATGGTTTGTACCTTTAGTCTAAATGTAAGATATTATATACACATAAATATAAAAGGATTAAAATTTAGGGAAAAAATTAAAACATGGGGTCATCCTTACCAAAGTTAGATTGGCCTATAAGAGTGAATTTGGACCATGTAAAGCTCACATAATCAGTCAAGGCTGCTTGCAATGTGAAAGTAATAGATTAATGAGAGTAAACATGCCAAAAATAGATTAAAGGAGAGTATTTAGGAGATAAATACACATAAAAATTCCTTTAAGTCTCATTTAGGGATACCCTGAAGCCATGAAGTTATCTGGTCAAGGTTGTAAACCAAGCACACACAAGGCTATATATGACTGTGTATGTAGATGTGTTAGTAGGATTAGAATAAATGAGACTTAAAACTATAATAAAGTTTGAAACATGAATATTGGGCTATGATTACACCCTTATAGCATATAAAATAAGATTACTCAAGTTGATAGTATCAACTACTTTAGTCTCACACACAAGATAATGTTGATCAAGATAGGCCACAAGAGAAAGTTGAGTTGGTAAGTGGTTTGAGTAGATAGAAACATATAAAAAGGGTGGAAGGTAGATTTAGGAGGGTGTCATGATAGATGGGAACCACATATGCACCCTAGATGAGTGGAAAACCCAAATACCCATTTTGGACCCACAAGACCTAAATGCTCACCTAGGTATCAAGACCCTACCTCTACCTCATAACAAATCCATACCCCGAAACAAGTTCAATGCAATGTATAATGTGTGGGAGATATTTCAAGCATTGGAGAAAACATCTGGGGTTGGAGAGTGTAATGAGTTATCTCATAATGGTTTTAGCCCTTACTTAAGCTCCATTTTCCTAAGCAAGCCTGTCGAACTACACCTTCAATCACTCATACCTTTAATCACAAAGGGATATAGGCCTATGGATCTTAGTGAAACTTAGGTACCCTTGTAAACCTAAAATATATAAAATAATGAAAGGGATTGAAGGGATCAAGTTTATGAATGAACACTAATAAGTTAACTTTCTCAAATTACTTAGTAAAAAGCTCAAGGTACAAATTCTATCACTCCCATGTCCACACAATATTTGCATGGGATCTTAAGATATTGAGGAGAGATGAAGGGCTCAATGGAATAAAGATTCATGGTAATAAGTTTTGGTTTGGAGGTCTGTACTGTATGAACCATTATTAAGATGGTGGACCTCCAAAACCCTTCTTAAACCTTGAATGGTACTCAATGATAGAATTATGCCTCCACATGAATTTAGATGTAATATTTTAGCTATGAAATGATCCTAAAGGTCTCCTCAAGTCTTTTAAGCACTCAAATGACCTATTTATTAGCATGTGTAGAGGTTGTATTATAAGAATCAGGCCTAGGAAAGCTAGTTTAAGCTTGTAAGCAAGGGTTTGAGAATAACTTGCATAAACCATGAATTTAGGGGAAAAGGGTTCCCATAATCCATAAATAATTTTATATTAGCCACCCATAGGAGCCTTCATGACTGGTCACACTTGAAAATAGGCTTGGGTGTCTAAGTGAGAGATACTATTGTATGCCACAAAAGGTAAATGGATTGATGATACCAATGTAGGTACTCTAAGGGCCCTAAAGGATGATTTTCATGATGAGAACAATGGATAGGTGCCTTTTAGGTTAATTCCAAAACACAAAAACCCTATAGTTAGACATGTTGGTATAACACCTCCATTAAGATAATGCCATTTAGAGGTTATATCTGAGAGAAAAATGAGATTAAAAGACACTTCAAATATTCATGAAGAGGATAATCAATGTATTTAAGAAGTGTAGGTCACTTTGGGTTGTAGAGGAGGTACTATAGTTGGTCATTATAGCCTCAAGAAACCTAGAGACTACTCTAAATGCATGCTTATCACTCAAGAGGTAAATTCACATGATCACAATTGTACATACTTCTACATGGGAGGATGAGTACTTCAAGGAAGGTGAGGGGATATATCTATAATAATTTAGTGGAATTGGTTTAGAAGTTTAGACCCTAAACTCTATGAACCATCATTAAGAGTCTTAGACACTCTTAAACCTCTCTAAAGTCCTAATAAGGACTTGACTAGAGATATTTAAGAAAAATGCATCTAAATAGATGAGAACCACTTTACAAACACGTGGGTCATGTTTTCCACTCAAAGGAGGCCATGCTCATGGTACTTAGTTATATGAACGCTTCCAAAAATTGTAAGTTTTTAGGGTTTTGAGCATGAAATGAAGTAAAAAAATTGGTAATAAGTTTATAATAGTTGGATAAGGAATTTTAGGACTTCTTTCATCTTCCCAAGACACATATGCTTACTTTTATACTTGAAAATGCCTCTGCCAACCTTCACCAAGTAGCCAGTCTGTAGAAGCTAGTCAAGATGGCCTAACCATGCAAGAAGGGTAAGGTTGTAGGTATGGAATGTTTAAAATGTATATATATTGATGTATAATGTTAATTAAGGTGTACTTTAATCCTATTTATATATCTTGAAGGTTTGGTTTAGTTATCACAGTCATCCAAATAGTGGATGGATAAAAGACTAGGCTACTAGCTCATAAGTCCTAATTAACCAACAAGATGAATGTGTTAATGGGTATAGAAGACCATTATGGAATTATTGAGACATATGAGGACATTTTTAAATGCTCCTTTTAAGTGATCAAGCTCCATGACCATGAAAATTATAAAGAATTTGGGCATTTTTTTGAACATGGTCAATCTAAAAGGGCTCAATTAAACCCCTCTCAATATTTAATAACTAATGAAAGGAGAGGGAATTGATTATAAGTGGTTTATATGGAATCTACATAAGTCAGAATTTACTAAATTTAGACATTAACACTCCTAAGAGCTCATCCAAGGCACCTATCCACTCAAGCAATGCATAAGGGAGTGGAGACTATTATAACTACTACATGACCACCTTGGCCTCTTCATGACCACTTATATGAAAAGATTACTCTCTCTCTCTCTCTCTCTATTGTACACAACTCTATATATTCAAGCATTTATCCCCTTTTAATCATCCATTGTCTAGGTGTAGCAAATCCCTACCAAAATTTTATCTTATACCTTGAATCAATAGAGAAAAGACTGTTGTAGACTTCTTCATTAGCATTAGTGTGTGTTATGATTGTTGATTTTTAGAAAAGTATGTAGTTCATCTTATTTTTTAGGTACTCTCTTTCACTTAGTGTTATGTTTAGACCCTATACAGGTGATTTGAAGTGTTGATAGGTGGCAGTTGTGTTGAAGAGTGAGTTGATTGATATTATCTTATGTAGACCTACATTATTTTGCCTTCAAGTTGTAGACCTTCCATCTAACCTCCATATGAAATACTCATGTTTAGGACTATGTCAATAATATTGGTTAGTTACTTATCTTTCATTATATTCATAAACATGTTTAAATATAAGTCAAGAGAGGATAAGTGAACATTGGTGTATCACCAACCCTAATGTAGGTTTTCCTTTCAAGTTTTCATCTTAACCCTTTTCATCCCAACATTAGTAGGTCCTAGAAAGAATATTTAATGTTTATATATTAGGGTAGATAGATCCATAATCTAGAGGCTTGGTCTAACTATAGGTAACCCATAACCTTTAGGCGAATCCATGTTAATTCAAGTTTGAAGTAGAATTGAATAATCTCCTTTAAAGGGTGCAACTTGGGTTGCTAACACTTCCTGATTATGAAGCATGGTGAGACACTATGTGGGAAAGAAGTCCTAGTGGGAGGGTATTCAATAGATGAGGACTCCCTCAAATAATACCCAACCATATACTCCCTTAGCCTCCTCTCAGTCCTTCCCCTATAAGCCCTAATTCTAAAAGCATCATAGGGGATATTCTTCTCCAGATAATCATAAATAAACCTAAACCTATTATTTTTGATGAAGAGGATGTAGAAAAATATTATGAAAAAGGTAAGGTCTCCATGTTTGAATTATTTAGGAAAAATAAGAGATAATTTTAAGATTTTAATGGTAAACTTCATGAAGCAGGTCTAGGCCTGACCAGTCTAATCAAGGAATGGAATTCTATTAATAGGGAAGCCACACAAATGTTAAAGATTTTTGCCCAACTCAGTGAGGCAAAGGTTCCCCTCATAGATATAATTATTAAAAAGGTGAAGGTTCAACTCAATCTAAAACCTTCATCCAAACCCCTCAATGTGAACCCTCTTAAGAAGATCTCAGAGGAGTCTTGAAAGAAGCTGAGAATGATTCTACTAAAGGATGCCATGGAAGGCCTGAGTAATAGGACTCAGGTAAATATCACTAAGAGTAGGTTGATGGATAAGGTGGAGGATAAAGACACCAAAAAGCTACAAAGAAAATTGCCTTCCTTGAGTAGTTTTTCTAATTTATTTACTTCTATTTTATCTTCTACACTAGTCTTCAGCTAGTTGTTTTTGTTTTAACTGTATTGTGTTTTTCATCCCTTGGGGTTTTTTCTATTATGATTTGATACTAGTTATATTTAGGTTATAGGATAATTTTAAAACATAATTATTTACCTAATCAAATTAAAAAATAAAATAACTAATTAATAATTGAACTTGCATCTTCAATACTATTCCATGTTATAGTTTTTGAAGTTAGGCACAACCTTAATGTCATTCTCATATGAAAGGAAAGAAATAAAAGTAATAATAGACCCAACACAACCCTATATGGAGTTAATAATTTGATAAAACATAAATATACATACCACAAAAACTTATGTGCATAATTATAAGAAAATGACACTAATGGATTTAACCTCTAACCAATTGGATTAGAGTTTCAAAATTTAAATGTAGTCCAAAACCCATACAAATTATTTTAGGCAATAAACACTCATGAATGTCATCAAATCCTTCATTTAAAATATTTGAATCGTAAATGTTACCATTATCAAGCTAAACATTGGTTAGTGTATATAAAAATAGAAGTATTAATCCCTTAATCGTTATACCTAATCAATTACAGTTGCAACATGAATACAAGAATACACCAATTTACATATTTCAATGATTAATCTAAACACATTAATGTTATAAGTACATTGAAAAGGAGTTTCATTTTAAAAGTGAAATCCTAACTAGTGTACATGAATCAATCACAATAAGGAATCCACATAATAATTCTCCTACATTGAGAAAATCAATTAACATTAAACTCGAATCATTACCAAATTAACTCATAATGGAAATATGTAATGAAAGAAAATTTATAATATAAATAAGTAAAAAATGACTAAATACAACTCTCTACTTATACCAATTTATATAAATACAATTGAAGCATAAGAGCATCTACATCAAAATTATAAACACATCACCAACTTGAATCCAACTAGAAAGGAATAGTACTTCTAGCAGAGCAATTCATCATGCCCAGTCCTATAAGCCCAACCATCAGTGGCCCTAATCACCCCAACCATTAGCTTGATGGTGTAAATAAAACATCTAGACTTGAAGAAAGAGTTTGAGCATGTGATTTGAGATTAAAGCCATGGATCAAAAAGAGAAGAGTAGTCATAATCTTTAAAAAAAGAGAAATAACACTATGAAACATTTCTCAAAGAATCATTTCAAATAAAGAGAGACAAACAATAATCTAACATTCCATTAGAATATGCATACAATCAAAAAACTAATAACAACTTCAAAAAACTAGTTATCACCAAAGTACACCAATCCATTCAATAATTTTCATGATGCCTCACTCTAAAAATTCACCAAAATTTTAATTTAATCAATAGGTTACAAACTTAAGAAGCTCATAATTAAGCAAAAGACAATATTCTAACTTGCCAGTGAATATAAAATCACCTCGACAAAATCATAACACAAAAAAAAAAGAGTCAAGAAATGATTAATACTAAAATGTCCTGTAAAATAATGTTAAAGAGTGGATTATTTACTTGAGAAAACATAACTGAGGATACCAAATGCCATGCTCAACCATACATGATCTTAATCATGAATTCAAAAGAACATGATATTTATATTTAAAAGAAATGACCATGTACAACCAAAATATTTTTTTCACAAGATAATCATACACCATTCTAATGATTGTAATACCAAAAAGGATATCTTGAACAACAAAGTATATTATAAAATGGTATTCAAGACCCAATAATGTTTCAAATACAATGAGACCAAATACCACTCGAACATCAAGAAATAAGAAAAGAAAACCCAATATTAAATAGACCTTGCCCAACAAGGATATAAATCAAAAGAGATTAGAATGGTTCTATAAATTGATCCTGAAAAGCAGTAACATGAAATAAAGGAAACATGACTCAATCCTAAAAACTCTATATTCATTCTTCAACCCATGCATTATAATATTACTTAAAAATGATCATGAGCTAAATATGGGTTTGCTATGAATTCTTATGACTTCATGGTGAACCAACAATCATTTATAGGCTTAATAGTTTACCCCGTCAAAAATAAAAACTAAACTTATAGTACTTTGACCATGTCAAAATTTAAATCATTACTTACTTGGAGTTAATACCATTCCCATAAAGAAGGAAAAAGGTGAATACCCTTCCTTCTGCTTCCATCCACCACAATGAAAACTAAAGGACACACTTCCTTATTTATGTGTGCCTCATTTTATTTGTGTTTCCATTAATGAATATGTAATTAAACCTACCAATACTCACTCTTACACCATCATTTTGGTTGTTGGACTATGGACCAATCAATTATTTCTAGCTAAAGCTTGAAGCTTCTCCAACACTTCATGCCCTAGCTTTGGAGTTGAGTTAAGCAACCAAAACCAAAAAAAATATTGATCAAGACGAAAACATAAAATCAAATTAACCAATACCAATCAAGATTCTCATGGTGCCAAGGGGGGTAGATCAAAAAGGCCGCATGAGTCCTATAGCTATCATGACCATCGTACCATCCTAAAAAAATAACATCATGGCTTACTCTAAAGTCAATGCATGGTTGAATATCATGATCCCCTAAGGGTTGAAAAACCTTAAAATTAACCATGGGTTAACAATCCCATGAGTATAATAAGCTGAGGATCTACTATAATAAATAGTCCAAAATAACATCGAACCTGCAAAAGGCATAACTTTAAAAAGATAGTAAAACTAAATAAATGAACACTTCCAAGAATGCAAGAGATGAATACAAATGAACTAAAAACATAAAATCCAATGTGGAAATGTATGCACATAATAAAAACAACACCTATAGTACAAGACATCCAATAAGATAAAACTAAAATCCATCAAATTAGGATTTCAACAAAATTAGAGAGATAATCAAATGGCTTAAGATCTCATTTCCATTACTCTAACTATTGGTGTCACCTGAATGATTAATGACCTTTCCTTATCACGCAATATACCAAAGTTTACCACTAATCCTAACACATACAAACTATTCTAATAGTCATGCCAATAGACATTATTAGTATCTGAACATTGCATTATATAAAATAAAATAATCTAAACTATATAGAATGTAAGCATGATAGAACAAATAAACTATAATCATCCACTAAAACATTAGTCAACAATATAATAATAAGCTATTAATTAAAATATATTATTATAATTATAATCATATCTACAACACCATCTAAATAAACATCAAAATCAAGAAATATGTGCTATAAAATTCTCATAACCAATGACCAAATGTATCATAGGATCAGGTCATGATACAATTAATCATTACAGTAATTAAAAAGCTAGAAATATGAATCCCTAAGTCAACTAGGGTTTGACAATCAAGGATCAAGTTCACCAACATTTTAAATCTTAATTAAATAAAGAATCCTATTTGGGTTGATAGGTTTAAGAATATATAAATTAGAATGCACATGGGTGATGATCAGATATACATTAGGCCAATTGGGTGATAAAATTAGATATAAACATATACTAAATTTCTTAAATTAAGATAAGCTAAAAATAGTAAGTAAAACTATGCTATATATGTAAATGACAAAGAAGTAATTTACTTAGCTTATTCTAATGCTAAGGTAGTTCTAGATCTAGAACAGATAAGAAGTAGACTAGAAGATGATTCTATAATGGTCATTAGATTCTAATATAGATGTTTATGGAGTTATAGGCATTAACATTAGCCTAGTATAGTTGCCTTGATATCATTGTTTGAACCTAATGAAAGTGTTTTTTATGGAATACCTACTATAAAAGGGTGTGACCACATGGATGCTTTTGTGTTTGAATTCACCTTAACTCTGGTGCATTCAGATTTAATTCATAGAGTATATTTCCTCATGAATTTGTAAAACCCTAATTATTCATCTTCATAGTGACCTTGGGTTGAAATGGGTTAGTGGCCACATGGTGTCGAGTTGATCCAAAGACCCCTTTATTGGTGGGCACTGCCTACATAGAAAATACTTCAAAGAGGGCCTTAGAATTATGTATTTCTTCCCTATGTGTTGGATTATGTGTGAATCATGCAATATGTGTCAATTATGTACAATAATGACATAAATTATAACTTGGAAAATTAGGATCTTAGGCTACTATTTTAGTACTTTAGACATGTGTATGTGTTGTTCCTATGATTGATATGAGAATATGAAAAAATAGGAAAGGTTTGCTTTATTTAGTGTTTGATTGAATACTTTTGATAGATTGTATTGGTCTATGTTAGGATTTTGTAAGTAAATAATGCATAAGGGTTAATATTATATTTATATCAATCCCTTTAAAGAATTAACTCACATTAAATCACTTAGGATGACCATTAAGATATGTTTCATTTTCAAATTGGATGAATTTAGGGTAGTAACACTTGCATCAAAGTAGGACACTAGTGTCGACATAGGTGTCTATTGTGGATGCTAGTGTCCAAGGAGCAAGAAAGTAGGTACAAACTCAAAACTTGCATAAGTGAAAGATAAGTAAGTTTTAATCATTCTAGATAAGATAGAAGGTTTGGGTCATCAACATAAGATTGATTAAATTAAGTGATAGGAAAAAGGGTATAAAATAAAGCAAATGTAATATTTTAGAAAGTGGGAAAGGTCTATAATTGAAAGGAATATCCAAGGTCTAATTTTTCCAAGTGTACAAAATTGAGGTGTTATATACTCCATAAAATAGTATCTATGCCTACATTCTTATTTGTTTATTTATTCTTGCATAAGCATAAATTAGCATGTTTTGATGGATTTTCAAGGAAACTCTACTAACAATAGTGTGTTGAGTGTGGAACATTAAAATATGTTGAGATGGTTACCAATACAAAGAGACCTAGAAAAATGGCTTGATGAAAATATTCAAAATTCCATAGAAGAGGAAGCTAAAATAATATGGATATCTACATAAGAAGTTATTCATGAACATATACATAGTGATATATATGAGATATTTTTGTGTGAATTATTAGGGATACTAGATACATGGTTATCAAGACTTGAATAATATTATTTTCATACAAGAAAAATATAATTCTTAGTTTGGATAGATGAGAGACTAGAAAACTTTCATACTTTGGATATTAACTGGACTCGTGCAGTATATTATTAGGTAAAAACAACCATTGATAGATATGTCATTGAGTGTATTTTATAAGGCTATATTAAATTAAAGGCTATATAATATCTATTCATGAGAATAATTAGAGGAAAATTTCTATAATGACTACCTAATCTTGTCAAAATGTTGGTTGTAGAAAAGGCCATTATGTTTGCTATATATAAAAAATTAAGATAGATCTACAACTCATCTAACTTAGTAAATCCAAGATCAGATAAGGTAATCAACTAACATCCATTAAAATATTATTTATATTAAGAACATGACCAAATTGGACTCATTAAACCTAATTAAGGGATATCTTACTGCACAACACCCAAGTAGAGGGTTCCAAATCCTCTAGGATAATAACACTATAAAATAAACCTAGTTAGATCTAAGTATATAAAATAAAACTTATCTAATGCAAATCAAAATTTGTGAAATAAATGGGGATGATTAAACACAAACAATAAATGTATCATGGTAGGTAAATTTGGGTCTAGATCACCTAAAATGTAATATGGTAAGCAAATAAAACCCTATATATACATTAAATTTAAGCATAAATGTAATCTAAGCAATGAGTTATGCATTCAACACATATTAATTATACATTGTTTATCTATCAAATGAAATATAAATAGTTAAGAATACTTGCCTTTGATGAACCTGTCGAGTCTCAATCTCTCCCTTGGCCAATGGTGATTTACAAGAGGTTGTTATATATTTTTAAGGATCATATTATAGAAATTATCTCTAGGCCAAAATAGTCATACTTGACATCCAAGACTTCCCATAAGATAAGTAATCTTATCTCCAAGGCAAACACTAAAAAATATCTCCTTCAAATGCAAATTTAGTAGAGTTATGAAATATAACGATGTGGAAATGAATGTTCCTCTCTATTGTATTGAAATGAGCCTTGTATTTATAAAAATGGATAAGTCTTAACGCTTCTATAATTTTAGATGACAAGATAAATCAATGTAACCCTTTTTTTTATAAAAAAATATTGTTAGGCCTTTAACTAAGTCAACTAGGCAAAAATAGTTATGTAACATGCACTTAATCTCTTATGACAATATCAACCTAGCTGATTTTGTAGGAAAAAAGGGTGTTTTCTTAGTTAGGAGTTATTTTAAAGGAGAAATTATTGGGTAAATGTGTATATGGGGTTTGGATTACTTGGAGAGTTAGATAAGTGGGATTTTTAATAGTTTAAGTAATGATAGAGTTGACCAATAGTATTATGAAGCACCAATGGTATACCCAACCCTTTATTGATGTACCCTTTAAGGTGTGCACTTAGAGAATCAAAACTCTACAAGGTCTTACAAGAGAAAAAGCATCAATAAATGATAAATTTTAAAATTATTATTTGTATATATATGCCTCACTTTCAACTCATCACATTTCACTTAGTTGTAATATGGGATGGTGTTTTGATAAAGAACATAAAACACAACATTAAGCTAAAAAATTATAGTAAAAAGTGGAAAATAAATGACAATTAGGAATCCTTAGAAATAATTGAAAGTGCCATATACATACCTTGACTTACCTTTATTGTTGAATAGTTGTCTACTATATGCGTAATATTGATCATGGAGTGAGTATTTAAGTGCTTTGGACAAACCCTAAGGATGTAGGCTAATGAACAAAAACAAACAATCACAAGGAAATAAAAGTACATTAACACTTACATAATTGAATGAATCACTTGGAAAATTGGTAAGCTAAGATGAAAAATGATAAATTAAAACCAGAAGACCAAGGAAAATAGTTAAAATGAGAGTAAGTTAGGTAAACAAAAATCCAAGGCTACTAAATGACTGACAAACCCAACAAATGTACCCTAAGTAAAAAAGTAGAAAACTAGATCAAACTAAGGACACATGCAACTAAAATAGTGGAACCAACATCAATTTGAGATAAGTAAAAATCCATACTAAAAAAAGTAAAAATAACATAAATGTAAACAACATTGATGAAAGATAACTAATAATCCCTATAAAATCAACAATGGAAAAACTGAATAGATATGTAAGAGGAATGGAATGAAATGGTCTGCAAAAAGGGTGAAAAATAAACTCTGAGTCTCAACCATAACCAATGAAAATACAAGAAGGATAAGGTAATGGTTAAGAAATAATCTTATAAAAACTAAAATATGTAGCTTGTATTATAGTGATAGATGAACTAAAACAATATTATTCTGAGCATATCTAAAAAAGATGAAGAATAGGGGATATAGAAGATGGGAAATATTTAGAAACAAGTTTGCCTATCTAGGGGGGATAGGAAATGAGTGATGGGGTAAATTAAGATAGAACTAAGGTAAATAATATTTATTAGAAATAAGACACTAAAATCAAGTTTTCAAGAAAAAATAACTTTCAACATTAAGGACTCTAGAGAGTTCACCCTATCCATACAAATTTGGCTTAATTAGTGAAGTATAAATATCATTCCATAGAGGATGTAAATGAAAGAAAATAAAAATGGTCCTACCTTCCCATAACATGTTCCCCATTATTTAGGACCCCTTATAAAGTTGTTATTATACTATGAAGCTTGGGTACTTACATGAAAAAGTCAGTTGGCACTATAAATATATATTTAAAATTATGAGACCTCCTAGCCTAGTTGTTGATTTAGATTTTATCCACACCAAAAAATCATATGAGGTAGCTTCTAATGTTTTTGGATCAATGAATAAATATCACTCCAAATCATGAGTTACAAGGTATTAAGTTTTGTAAAGAATTAGTGGTGTAATAGTGGTAAGTAATGGGTTATTTACCACAACTGGTTTAGATGTATGAATTATAAAAGAAACCAAAAATCTACTTGAGATGAGTGGGTACATTATAACCTAAGGTAGACACTAAAAATAGTATAAAATATGGAAAGATAGAGAAAAAAATATGTTTTTGTGAACCAAATATATATGAAACCCTTCTAAAATGAACCTATACTATGGGTTAGATAAGTTATTAATAACTAATTCATACTATAGGTTGATATCATCACATAATACATAGAAACATAGTTATAAGTCTAAGGAGATAGATATAATAAACTTCAATGTTCATAACCAAAGGTTGTTTCCAACATATGATTGTAATTCACAGATATTCAAATGTTGATTATGATTAATAATTAGAAAGTATTCAAGTTAGCTACAACATAATCTAAATAACTATATTGAAAAAACCTTTATATAACTCAAAGACTAAAATACTAGTATGAGAAAACTTATTCAATGAATCACGAGGTTTAGAGAAGAAACACAATCAAGACAAACTTATATAACAATCAATAGAGTTTCTTATTCATCTCAATTGAAAAAATATCCTCCTTTTAGAATGTGGAGGACAAAATTATATATATCTTGGGATGGAGATGCCTCACCCTCCAAGCCTATTATATAGTAACATATTATATTTTAGGAACCAAGTGTCAAAACCCATGTATATTATTCATTTATACATATAAATATTATCCTCAGATAGAAATATTAAATATAATATGTACATACCAAAAATAGAGCTAAATGCCATGTTTAATGTGTCTATGTTGGACACCTTATCTTTCACAAAAGTTATAAATTGGATGATCTACTCATTAGTATTATAAATAATGTCCTCATCTTACATTCATAAACTATTAGCATCCATTAGGAGTAAACCCTAAAAATAGGCCTTGGGACTAGTTACCTTAGAGGTGTATATATATCTACGATCTTCATATCTTTTAAAATTGACATTGACCATTGCTCAAGACTTATGAATTGTTACACCAATACATGCATTTGATTGTGCCACTCTAAAAATTTATCTCTTTTAGTTGTCACATGCTTCTGGGATAAACTAACATCAAGAGTTGATATCAATCATAAATGTGCATAATATTTATTTTTAGTAGCCTAACCAAAGAAATTGAGCTTAGAATTCACATATTTCATTTTGTTGTATCCATGGGTTGCACTTCCCCATTCTATATGAGGCTCAACTCTTGCTCATCTAATTAGACCAATGATATTATATAGTGGTCTATCTACCCTTTGTACATTGTCCAAAATATCTTAGGGATATTGTATATCATTTATTTATTTTATCCTTTACTTTGATTGTTCATAATTTAAAAACATCTACTTAAGCACTCAACTAGTTGCATCAACAAAACTATAAGTATCTTCCTCATATTAATATGGGTTTGTAGGGTGGACCTTCCTCTTATTTATTAGTGAGAATATGTATTCACTATGTTCTAACTGAACATTTTCACCCTCTATTAACATAGTTTTTCTCTTAACCTTACTCAATGTATTAGTTTATTTATCAAAATGAAACCCCACCTTTGGATGCTCAGTAAGGATTAAGTATTGTCTTCTTGCCTCCTCTTTCTATACTATCTAGATCCATATAAGAATGCTCACTATAGTTTATTCTTCTATAGGTTTTGTATATGTAGAGTTGGAAGTAAGGGATTGACTTGGTGTTCATATTAATGTTGAAGTAGGTTGGGTGATAGGAGAAGATGTAGCCAACTTAGGAAAAGAAGGGATGACCTTTCTACATGTAATGACCTTCTTTTGTGGAGGTGTCTCGATGATATACTTAGTCTTTTCTAGTGTCCTACATAATGAGACTATGGAATAATCTATTTGGGTAACCAAATATATAGGCACACCTAATTGTGTATATGGCCTAGGAGGTGTAACTTGTGTATCCAAATTAAAAGTTAACACTAAATATTCAAAATAAACCCACTTATTTGGTCTAAGAGGCTATGGATTAGCTTCACCAATTGATGAATAAGTTATAGGAGTTTGAAGTCAACTCACAATAATAGTAGAATCCTTAATAACTTGGCTAATATCAAGAAAATAAATTCAATGGGCCTTGGTATATGGTTTGTAAAACTAGCATTGTGAATGCATGAGGCCTCTTGAGTGGAATAGGGTAATCAAAAATAAAAAAATTCAAAGAATGGGTGGATTATATTATGTTAATTGAATCAATGAAAATTTTAGGATACACCAAAGAATCAATAATTTATTTACTTACATTTGATGATTGATTATCACTTAGAGTAGCAGTGGCAATGAAAGTTGTTGTTGTTGAGGTTGATATTATAACTTATGAAATTAAAATATCTATATTAAGTCCATGTATGGGACTTTTATCAAATCCTATAATATAATTACCAATAATCATGGTCTCCTTGGGACTTATCTCCCTAGGTTTATTTTGAATATAGATTGGCATAGTCTCTACCACCTTCTCTATTTGTTACTCTACAATTTGAGTTGGAAAGCTTGGAGTTGTAGCTAATGATGTAAGTTCCTATATTAGAGCTTATTTTTTGGAATTTACCTCTAAATTCATATATTTTCCTTATTTAATTTCTTCTTATGATATCAATTATGTTTCAATTGAGTTAGCTTTATCTTATTATACTTTTGATTCTTCATATAATTATGTTCCCATATATACTTTTAGTTGAGGAAGAGGCCCATAAACTGATGTCAAGGTCCATTCTTCACTATCTATTATCTTTGAATCTTCCTCTATAATAGTAGGATCACACAAATCCTTTGGGATACTATCATTGACATGCCAACCTCACACATATTTTTTTATCAACCTCACTATCATATTCTATGTTTAAAAATATAGAATCATGATTGTATCATTTGGATAACATACCCAGATGGTTCCCTTTTCAAGTAATAATGAATTATAATTTTACCCATAGAGTTGAGGTGATCCCATTTGGTATGTTGTATGTATCCAATGCTAAGAGGAGTTGGATTTAGTATTCTATGTTTAGCACCCCTCATTTTGATGTCCACACTATCATATAATTATGTAGCAATTCCCTATTTATCCAATTTTTCTAGAATAGTATATGTTAGATATAAAGGTTATGCCTTAGTACCTTCAATTTAGATCATGATGAAATTAGGGTAATACTAATAATCACTCAATTTCCCAATGATTTTCTTATATATTCTAATATACTAAGCATGTTCTTCTTATAGATGACCCTATACACCATAGGATAAAACATTTTTGTGATTCTCTGAATTTGCCTCCTAAATTTGTATATGTGAAGAATATTGAATTCATCACAAACCTTATTTTTGTGATAGTCTATAGATGGCTCCCAAGATTCCACATAGGGTGGAAGTACTTTATAAATTATAACATATATCAAGTATGAAATCATATAGAAGTTTCCATCTAGTAGGTTTGTTGGGTTATTGATTTGGTGTATCAATTTGGAGCTAATTATTTCTCCAAGGGCAATAATAATGTCCAAACTCAAAATGATGTCCAATAACATGATCCATATCTCATGAACATAATAAATACTCAAAAATCCATACAATTTATTTATAAAATACATGGTGATTCTTATCCTTAGCCTAAAAATGACTATGGGAATAAATAATATTAGGCCTTTGATCATAAGAATGCTTTGGTTGGTAACCCATTACCCTAATTTATCTTTGATTTAATTTTCAACTAACCTTGAATTTATCATAACATGGCCATAGGTTATCTCAATAATAGAAAGACTATAGTATCTCTCAAATTAATTTCCACCAATATAATCCATAAGGGTATTATTCCACTAGAAGTGTAGTATTTTCCCTTAAATTTTTCCATTTACAAATAAATCATAAATCAAGTCAATGCAAGGTATTACATCTAGTTTCAACATAGCGTTGTGCAAGCCTACTTCCTTAATAACTAAAATTTCATCCTTGCATTGTTGTGTGAAGTTAGATAGTTGGTCCATTACTCTATAAGGTTCTATTGCATCCACTTCTACCCATATAGTCAATTAATGCTTAAATTGGTGATCTAATGTTTCTAAGTCAAACATTGTTCATGAATCAAGTCATGCCTACAATAGAATATGTAAAGAGAGGAGTGCGATATGATGAATCCATTATCACTATGCAAGTATTATAATCTATCTAAAATTTTTGAAGTATTTTAGTCACTAGGGAGCTCAAATTTGTAGAATGCACAAGATAGTAAGAGGGAAATGTAATCAAATCATGTTTTTTAAATTGAATACATCTTTAGATTTGTTGGCTCTGAGAATTGAATGTTCGAGTTTATAATTCATGTGAATTAATTTCAAACAATGAATTTTGATTTGTCACCCACTTATTCATTTCTCATTTGAATTTTGATTTTACATTTTCAACTATTATCAAATTTTTTATTCCCACATGGCATCTTTTCAATGCTTATATGTGCCTCATATTAACATGATAAATGTTTCCCTTTCATTCTTTCATATCTTATTTTTATGTTTTTGTAATTAATTTACCTATTCAAATACATGTGGCCACTTATTGATTATCTGTTGGGTGATAAAAGATCTATATTTCATATGTTTTTTCTTCAATTGTAGGTTTTTGGGATGATGACACATGGTAATATCTAACAGGCTCACTTCCCTAGAGTATGAATTATTTACTATGCATTTTGTAGACTACATGTTTATAGGATTGTAATGCATAGAGTAATCTCACTTCACTATAGGATCTTTGAATTTTTGTTTTGTACCTTGGTCCTATAGGTTGAAAGCCATTGAGATTGTGACATGAGTAATCTTGCTTATTTGGAAGGTAGTAAAGCTTTAAAAATTATATAAAATATGTTAGTTTGGGTTGCTAATATGATGAAATATGACATGATATCACTATCTTGGGTGCCTATATGAATCTATAGACTATTTATTTGACCCACAAACCATGAATAATAGATATTGTGATTTATGGTTTAATCTCTCTTGTTTAGGTGAATAATAGATTTAGAACTTCAAAAATCATGAGCAGGGAAGTTGCATAAAAATGCATGTCCAGATCTCATGACATTGGGTTAGCCTACACATTTATACATATAAATAACTTTTAGCAAGACATTAAATTAGTTAGTCAGTCAAATAAATCTAGATCATTTCACCTAACTATTGATACTAAAAGGTATAAAAGATTTATAAAATATTTTAATTAAAAACACATTTAAACCTTTCAACAATCATATTTTGAAAATTTAAAAGTTGAGGTCTAAGATACCAATACAAAACATCTTCTATCCCAAATTTAACATGATACAAAATACATAAATTGACCTTAAAAATCTTAGAATTGTAGTAAAGTCTTGATTATAGTTATTACAACAAAACCAAATAGCTATTGAGAAATAAAATATATTTTCATGTGAGCTAGACCTAAACATGCAATACATAAGATATGATCTTGAAAATTTTGAAGTAAAATTAGGTCACCATCTAAAAAAATTGAAGGTGGGGTGTGTTGGTCACAACAAATAGTGACTCAATGGGGAAATACTCTAGAGTATTTGAGAACCTAGAATCTTGGTTTGATCATACAAAATTTTAAACTTTACCACAAATTACTTTAAAAAAAAATGAAAGACACTTCAAACACAATAATGCATTATACTAACACTTCTCAATCTTTAAATTATGTTTGATTTTTTGAATATTCATTACTCCTTGTTATGAGAGTTTTAGAATAGAGTTAAGAAAAGTTGAATATTGCATTGATCTTATTCTCTAAAAGTATATATATTTAAGTACTAAGATATGGTAAGTTAGGCATTGTTATACTACTAACCAAGCATACATAATCCCTAATAGAGATTACTTGAATCACTCTTCCTCCATGAGTTTTTTAATTTTATTTCTTTTGAACATTTATTTGAATAAGGGATGGTAACCAACATTGGCTAGAAATATGGGAATGGATTTTATCTTAAATTAGATATTTATTAACTCTTTGATATTAATCAATGTATATTATCTCTCAAACAAGTCTTAAATATGTAAATGTGTAGTTAATATTTTATAATGAGAATTCTTTCTAAAAATTTGCGTGAAAACATTAGAGTAACTTTCAATAGTCTGATAAATTAATTCAATTCAAATAAAACTTTATGCTCAAGTATGAGACATACCTTGATCTAAAGACTCTAAATGTATTAAGAATATTATTCACATATAGCATTTGAATTTGAAGTTGGCCCCCTTGTTAGGATAATCTTGAAGAAATAAAAAAAGTATCGAATTGTCTTAAATTTAAACCAAATAATCTATAATATCAAAACAACTACTATAGAAAGAAGGGAATGCAGGAAATGCAAAATTTATCCTATGAAAGCAAGAAAGTAACCTAAGGAATCTAATCTAATAAAATTAGAAATATAATCTAGGAAACTTGGAAATTTAATATACTCTTATCACTAACGTAAAAATCACAATCACTCAGAAGCATTTCAAATTTCAGCAACCATGAAATAATGTTTCAAAAATTTCCCATTCACTAGAAAATCAAGATAACTACCTTGGAGGTCCTTTAAGCAAAAATCATTATTACCTAAAATCTTAGATATTTGATGTCTAAATCCATAAATAAGTGAAATTTTCATGTTGTCTTTTCTTTTCATGTTCCTTATCCCATAAAATCGTTAAGTCTAAAATCTTGAAAGATTTGATTTTGGATCTTTTATCGAACCACCTCTAGACAATGTCTTAGTGCTTTGTGAAGCTATGCAATGATTTGTTTGTGTGTCCTCTATATTGAATATGTATAGTAACCTTGAATTAAATATTTTATAATATTCCATAAACTCTTGCATAAATTAATACATTATTTTTTTAAGAGTATTAGGAAACACAAGGTTCTACCCATAAATTAGTAGGAAAGGTGAAGCTTTGAGTGTCTATTTATGCCTTATTATATCTATCCATAGTTTATAATTTACTAGTAGATGCCATTCTCTTGGTTCTTCTTGTGTTAATTACTTGATGGCATCCATAAAATTTTTATTAGTGGATTCAATAACTCCATTCCCTTGTGGGTAGTAATTTGAAGAGAAGTTGATGGTAATCTAATTCTTATAGGTCCACTTAATAAATTATGTAGATTGAAAGTTTGGATCATTATAACATATTAAGGAAATTAGAGTTATTAATTTTGTCAATATATTCTCTTCAAATAATTTAATCACATCTTGAGCTTTGAAATTATTCATATCCATAGAATCTATCCACCTGGTGTAATAACCAGTAGTTGTTAAAATGAATTTATATCCTAATGAAGATTTAGATTGATTACTCCCATAAATTAAAGATCCCATTGAGAAAAATAGTGTCCTTTGATCACAAGATGTAGTGGCATGGTTTCATGTACTTACCTCTTTATTGATACTTGAAATTCATGACATGTTCTGACATGACTATGAGTATCTTTGAAAATTTTTGGTCAATATTATTCTATCCTCAAGATCTTTTGAGCTGTAGCATTTCCAAAAGTATGTACACTAACTATATTTTGATGCAAATTATCTAGGATGTCTATAGATTCTTATCTTAAGACTCACCTCAAATATTTTTCCTCATAATTATTATTATACAAAACTCCCCTTTTAATCATGTAATGAACTGATTTGAGTCTGAGGGATTGCCTTTGCTTTCTATTTAACTCAAAGTAATGTGTACATGTAAGTAGGTAGTGGATAATGTGGGTATACTAGTCACTTCTAGCTACATGTATTTCATTGATCTATTCAATGTAAATACGTGGATATATTTTAGTCATTAATTAGATGATTCTTTGGCCTTATACCATATTAGAGGGTCTAAATTCAAGATCAAACTCTTGTAATTTAGCCATCCATTTAATTCTCCTTTTTCCCAGTTCATTCTATCCAAGTTTGAGCTTTATAACTAGGTCTAGAACGATGGTGTATATCTTGTTTTAATAATATAGTGCCTAAATTTCTTCACCATTTTGATCAAGGCATATATTTTATTATCTATCATTGAATATTTTAGATCTTCATTCTTTAGATTAGTTCTCATGAAGGCAATTGGATGTTCATTTTCATATACATTTTATGTGAGTACTTCTACTATAGTATGTTCTAAAAAAATGAATATAGGAAGAAATCTTTAGTAAAATTAAGGCTAAACATAATTTGAGATTGAGTGATGTTAGTCTTAATATATTGAAATGATTTCTTATCTTCAATTATCTATTCTATCTTGGCATCTTGTTTCAGCATGACATTCAATGGCTTGACAATATCTATAAATCTATAAATAAAATTTCATACAAAGTATATATTACTAAATAAATAATTTAGTTATTTTATATTTTTAGGGGGAATTATCTTTGAAATGGATTGGATTCATTCCATATTAATGGAAATCCCATATTTTATAATGATGTTTCCTAACAAGTTACCCTCTATAATTCCAAAGATATTATTATTCAGATTTAGTAACACTCCATACCATTTGCACTTGATAAATACTTTATGTAAGTGAGTCACATAGTCAACTCTATTATTAAAAAACATAATAAGATCCTCCATATAAATAATGATGCATTTATTAATGAGTCCTTGAAAGGTTAAGTCCATGACACATTGGAAATTTTCTCCTACATTAATTAGGCCAAAAGGCATCCTTTTATATACAAAATTTTCCCACTTGGTAGTAAAATCGATCTTCATTCGATCCTATACTTATATTAATACTTGATTTCAACCTAAGAAGCCATCTAAAAATGACATCATTTTAGACCCATTGACCATTTGAATTACTTCATCTAAGGAGATAAAAGGATAGTTATCTTTTTTTGATGCTTTATTTAGATTCTTGTAATCAACACACAACCTAATTTTGCCATTTTTTTTATAGGAACTAAATTTATAAACCCAAATGGATTTATTAATTGGAAATATAATCTTAGTGTCAAATAGCTTCTAAACTTATATCTAAAAGAGGGTATCTAAAATTGGATTCACTAACCTTTGACACTGCTTGAAGGGCTTACTTCCTTGATTTAAAGGCACGGTTTGTAATTACTTTGGGATCAAACATTTTTAGATTTTTGTAGGTCTAAGAAATCACATATTTATATATTTTTAATAATTTATTCAATATTTATTTCTCACTCTTATAACAATTGAAGCTAATGTTTCATATTGAGGATATTCATCATTTATCATATTTTATTTGATGAAATTGGGTTCACTTATTTTTTTTCCATTTCTATATTTACCATGTAGATCCATGTAAAAAGACCTTTCCAATGATACCATTCTCAAGGTATTAAATTCTCTTTGTTTTGTAATATATCATCATTTTTTAGGTTTTATGTCTTCATGTGCTCAAAATACCTCTCGTCTATTATTTGAGATTCAAAGGCTCTATAATTATTCATAAATAGTATAATTTGATGATCATAATTAAACACCTAAAATTTATCCACATTATCTAGGACTGAGGGGTAAGAAACTAACTCCACAAAAAAAATCTACATTTTAGATTCCTAGAGTGGTGATAAATTGGTAGTTGAAGTGGCCAACAAATCTATTGTCTTATTTTATTCCTTTGGAATAGAGTTGATGTTGAATGCATTAAATGGATCAATCAGATCCTAAGATATGTTATTATATTTTTTAATTATCAAAGTTTACACTGTTATTTACTTTTGAACTACTCAATAACCAACTCTAAATAGCCAAATATTAGTAGCTTCTTCATGTGTTTTAGTGCAAACTGTAAGTCCAAACTTAGAGCTTCATACTCAACATAATTTTTGGTGTAATATAATTACAACTTGTATGAAATGAGATATTATTTCCCACATAGGTTAAAGATATCCTTGCTTAGATTGATTTCCATCAAAATCAAGAGTCCACAATTGTGAAGGACCTTCAAATTCTCCTTCATGAGATTAATGTTTTATAGCATATGTATAAAAACCTATATGTGAGGATACAAATTTGACCCTCTAATTTTTGGCATTATATTATATAATAATTTTCTTCATCTTTAGTTATCAATCAACTCAAATCTAATTGGCTACTCATTTCCAAAGCATCCATATGTGTGATAAGTTTTTCACCTTATATCCATTCAATGTCTTAGATCAATCACGACTCAATAGTAATCCATGAACCTAAAAAATGTAAAATACCATAATATCTATATATTATTAGACATGTGCATCTAAATACAGTTACATGTGAACATTTAATAACTCCCTAACAATTGGGATTGTAGTCTTATCTAGATGTAAGACTATTCTCTTGGATTTTTCTAGAATCAATCCTTATTTATTTCAAACTATTGTAGGCATGACATTGGTTGAAGCACCTGATTCTACCAAAAAATTATACATATTCTTTCCAAACAATTTTATATTCAATATAAAAGGTGATATCTTATGTTTGTCTCGATCAATGACCACATTAGTATATGTTGCTTTGGATTTATCAGTGGATGGATTGTTGGTCAATGATTTTAATAATAGTTATCCCTAATTTTTAATATTTTATATCTCATTATGGGTGATATTTGCCTTAATTTTATTCATATTTGCAACTATATTGTATCCACTTTTATTATGTGAATTAAAAACTTATTATTGATCATTTATCTTTGGAGGGGGTGGATTATTATTGGCTTTTAGATTTGTAAGAATAATTGCACTATTGTTTGGAGGTTTAGAAGCCATGAGAGGTTTTTTCATTTTATTATCAAGTTATAATTATTCCTTTGGTATTGTAAATCATGGATATTGTATGTATTCTCTTCTAGCTCATTTTCATCCTCGGCTAGGAATGGGACTTCATATGCCTCAAAAATCATTGTAGTTCTTAAGGACTTGGATTAGTGGAGAAAGATGGAATTAAATAATTTGGAAAGACTTAATATGTATCTATTTCCTTCTAAAATATTTCAAAAGTAGTGGAGAGCTCTATGCAATCTAACTCACCATGTTATGTTATATTGTGAATTTGATACGAATTAGGTAATGTTCTTTAAAAGATATTTATTTTAGGCATCTTATTAGGTAGTTATTATTGTGTTATTTATATATCTTTTAAAATCCATATTATACATCTAAAATGTGAAATCATGGTTGTGTTTTGTCCCATGGTATTTCTCATATGCTTATTCAAGACCAAGAATTAATTTCTTAAATTATGTACCATCTAATGGATAACATTTAGTTATATTTTTATAGAATCAAAAGCAATACTGTGTGGTAGAAACATTAAATGGTAGCATGGCCTAGTTTTGATTCTACTAATTAGGTGCTAACAAAAGATTATTTATAAAAACTAAGGTTATGGTTAGGTGGGGCATGGGCTAAAGGTAAATTTGTATATACTTAGTTCTAATTGTGAGACATAAAATTTTAATTAAAATTTAGAATAGGATTAAGAGTTAGGAAGTTAGTTTGATATTGGACATGGCCAAAGCTTATAATTGGGGATTTAAATGTATGTTAATATTGATAGCTTTAGCATATGCTAATGGTAGTGAGGTAGTATTTGGTGCTCTATGTAAAAAGACTACTACAATGGATTCTAAGGCATTTTTGTATATCTCAAGGGCTAACACATCATTAGGCCTATAGTAAGTATCTACTCAACTATACAAATTTTCAAATATTGCATTAAAGGCTCTGATTGGATCATTAGGTTCTCTTCTCATGCCTGAAAGATATTGATATATGATATTTGGACTAGTGACTTATCCAAATCGTGCCAAAAAGGTATTTTGACACTGGTCTCAAGAAGTAATTGAATCCTCTTAGACATTAATAAACTAGTCATAAGCATCATCCTATAATGTAAAAGGACAAATTATGCATGCCACATTTTTATAGACTATGTTTAATATCCTTGAGGTAGCCTTGAAAGTCATTATGTGTTCTTATGTAGTCCTACCTCCTAAGGGAGAAAAGGAAAGAAGATATTTTTTTGGGTTTATAGGCAAATCATGGATAGCTCTAGGTACAAAAATAGTATAACTAACTAATTAGGCTAAGGCCATCATACATAGAATAAGTTGACCTATTTTATTTGAGTAATAATATTGAGTCTAGGGTCTCCTTGAGGTACTATTGTCTGACCTAGTCTTCTATGGATCTTTAAGGGTGAGGCTAGTAGACCAATGTCATAATTGGACCTTGTTAATCTTTTGGTTATATCTAGTGAAACTCAAGTGATCTTCCTTAAAAAATGAAATAGGACCTCTTTCTAGTGCTAAAAGATTTAAATTAGTGTTGATTTGGTTTTTATGCACACCATAGAATCTAACCAGGTAGCGTCTAAAATTTTAAGATCAATGAATAAACTTCAATCCAAGGCATGAGTTGTGGGGTATTTAGTTTTGTAAATAACCTGGTGGTGGAATAGTGGTAAGTAATTTGTTATTTACCTTAGATGGTTTAGATGTATGGAGTCAAAAGAAATCCAAAAGTCTACTTGAGATGGCTAGGTAGATTCTAACCTAAGGTGGACTAGATCAAAAAATAATAAAAGAGGGAAAATTATGGAAAAAAAGAAGGTTTTATAAACCAAAGATAGATGAAACCCTACCAAACTAGACCCTTTACTATGGGTTGGAAAAGTGGTTGAGAACTAATGTCTATTACAGGTTGCTATCAACACACAAAACACATACACATAGTTAGGAGTCCAATGAGATAAATATAGTAAACTTAAATGTTTATAACTAAAGGTTTATGCCAATATATG